>OZ034971.1:27178864-27413864 GCA_964030785.1 Siderastrea siderea | reverse complement strand
CTTCTCAGAGCTATCGCTGGAAATTGGCTTTCTTTTGTGAGATTTAAGGACAAGACTTTTATTAATTGCGCCCATGTATTAAACAAGCTTATCCTTATCTCATGCATATCTTACGTTTATTTATACTTGTGGATGTTTCCATGCTTAACTGACGCAATATGCTACACCTTTCGATGAACTATAAACAGGGATTTTTTTGCTTTTTCAAAAGGTTTTTGCCGTAATACTTAGCACTGACGTGAGCTCTGGAACGGGCCGCAAGCAGCACCTTCAGTCTTGGAACCATTACCTACGAAGCATTCCCGGCGTCGTCAGAATTGGTGATTGTAATCAAAGCGAGAAGCAGTGTACAGTCTCAGCCAGCGGTTCAAACTCGATTGACAAAAGAACTAGTGAGTGAAAGCATTTTCTTGCCCACAGAACAACATTGTCCACAGCACAAGCATATTTGTTTCACCACTTACAGACATACTACTCCCCTGTCTATAGTGTAGCAGAATGTTCAAAGCATCAGTTGGACTGTTAAAAGTATCATATTTCACTTCATCTGAAAGCCTTGGTTTCCTTTCAGTCTTTGAGTGATACCCAAAGCTATAAAGCATTACTTTCTCGTGGCAATGTACAAATTAGTTCCAATTTTTGTGTATTTGATATTAGCAGAACGTGCAGACTAGAATGTTTTCTTTGGAGACGTTATTTGCGTTTTTCTCTTTTCGCTGCAATGTATATCTTTTTCTTTCCCAGTTTTCTTTTAAGTGTGAAAGGTCACTGTTATTGGCCTGTAGCTGTGGTGGCTCCCCAGCCTTTGTGTATTTATTTAACCTTTACTGTTCTGCAATTTTCTTTGCTTTCTTTATATATCTTTGTAAATTTATCTTCATGGAGAATTTGTATAAAATCTGTGTTTCCTGTGGTGCTGTCTACCATGCGGTACGATAGATGGTTGCCGCTTTGGGCTCCATCTCTGCCCGTATATATATGATACCCCAACTATGATCAATTTGGTTTGAAGTTTTGCAGTATGTATATTTTGGAATTTTGATAACAGAAAAAATGTTAAGCCATGTAGCTCGTGAACCTAGTTGTTTACAAATTAACTCCAGCTTGTAAGAGCCCGTCTTCGATAAACCACAATATTTTACCGTTTTAAGTTTGAAAGGATTTTTTTAGAATTATCATTTAAGTCGAGTAAATTTCAAGAGCAGGAGTAATCTTCACAGGCACGCAACATACCGTTAGTATCTCGGCAACTGAGCTACACAGCCCATGAGAACCCGGAACCTGGTTTAAACTGATGATAAATTCTAACAACGTAACTGAAGGAACATGTTTTTAAACGTTTTAAAAAACGACTGGAAAACGAGAGTGAATACTATTTTATCTCACAAGATTGTGAAAGCAATGTCATTAAGGTAATCAGTAAGGTTCATGCAATGCCAACTGTATTGTTTACGTTTCAGACTGTTGATTATTTCCTTTCGTGGCATCTTGGAGTTCGTAGCATAGTCGTACGCGTGCAGGCCTTTCATTAAAAGTACAAAAAAGAATAGGACACACATCCTTTCAAATCATGTTCTTTGGCTAACTGCAAAGCATTTGGTTCCTTCACAAATCGGCATTAGCGGTCATTTCATATACCTGTATGTGCTAGACTCGATTCTTAGAACAAATGTTCTGTTAAAATCAAGTGTTTTTTTGATCGGTGTTTTGCTTCAAAGTTCTAGTTAAAATAGGACGTGCTTTATGTTCTATAATATGTTCCATATTTTTCATTTAGCATCGTTATATTCTTGTACTACCGTATTTCTTGTGTCTAAAGTCATATATAAAATCATTATTCCTTATTAGAGAATAAATTGTTTTTGAACTCATGTCACTCTTGGGATGGAAAGAGTTATTGAAAGGGTTAAACTAGAATCGACCAAAAGAGCGTTTTTTTATAAAGGGGCCGATATTTTTAATAATTGTATATGAACCTAGTCTTAGTCTTTTTATCGCTTTTTATATGTCTTTTCTTAGATTTCTTATATAGCTTTTTAACTGTTTTAATATTTTATTTTATTAACTATTCATTTATTTATTTTTAACGCAGGACCCATGTTGATAGCAGTTTTTATAACTGAAATGGTCATCCTGCATAAATATGTTTATTTATTTATTTATTATTTATTAGTGACGTTGATGTGAAGCCGCTTATGCGTCTTTATATTTGTTTACTTTTAGAGTTGACCATGAAAAGGTTTATGGAGAATGGGCATTTTATGGTTTGCTTTCAAATAAAACGCAACCACAACGAGTATTCCTTGGAAGTGAAATCAAACAGACAAATAGTTTTCAAGGTAAGTGAGAAAACATTTGTTTTCCTTTCTTATCTGTTTTGTAGACATAGGGTTAAATAGGAAGGAAAGGTTTTTGAGCAGAGAAACCCGCGAAAGAGATACTTGCAAGATTTCGAGTTGCGCCGTGTAACAGCAGACAGCAATTCGGATATCCGATATCGAAAGTAGTTCTTCCTCATTGTGGAATCTTCTTTTCGCTGCTGATGCATCTAATATTTAAGGAATCTGATATTTGTGTACTTTACTAAAGGATTTAGTGAGGTTAACTCGTAACTCGTTTTCAATTTATTTTAATTTTGTTGGACATCACACACTATACAAAGTTCAAAAGCTTGGAAATGTTTTGACCGCGAAGAGAAAGGTTTCTTTTTTTAAAACATATGGCAAAAAGAAAAAAAATACAGCGGCGATTATGGAAGTTGAGAATTATTCCACTCCAGCTGCTTTTTGGGTATGAGCTCATGTAATTTTTAAGCAAACGTTACATCTTTTTGAGCCTTCGCTTTTGACATGTTATGTAGATACAACACAAGGAGTCATAATCTTGACAACGATGTCATCAATACGATCGTTGAGCAAATTAAGGAAGGAAATATGCAAATCGAACGAAAAAAGGAACTCCTTCGAACACGAGCAAAATTCTGAGCAAAAGTAATCCTGTTTAATCGTGACCCTCACTGGTACACACGTGCGGTCAAAGAGGCGATCCATAGAAGACTTCATCCTAATAACATCAATAGAGAGGGTCCACAATAGGTTTGGCGGGATGCGGGATTTGGATAAATTTTGTGGCGATATTCGGGATGAGAGCTGAAAACGGGAGCGGGAAGCGGGAATTTCAATTGAGAGCGGGAGCGGGATTCTGTGTTATTAAGGGGTCGGAATGCGAGAATCGCAAGGGGAAAGTAGCGGGATACGGTATTTTAATTTTTACGAGACTGCATGATTTGACCAGCTCAGGCTGATAGAAATGGATCTTTTGTGAATGAAGTTTGTCGGCTTTCAAGTAATGAATTGATTAAGGAAGAGTAGCCTGCATGTGAAGCTCATATGAGTCCTTTTGTGACGTTTTGTGTTGATTTCGGAAAGAGATATCAAGTCACATGTCGTGTTGCATTTCTTGGCCTGGTCTGCGTTCTTAACTTTTCCGACCCTTTCCGATAGTGCGTTTGTTGGAGCAGCTATGACCAGCTATGGTTAGTCTAGATAGGCAACAGTTTTTGGCGGTCGCCAAAAACAAGGAAGTCGGCAACTTAAATTTTGTTGATATATATGTTATGAAAAGAGTGCGAGCAAGAATGTCTCTATTTGAAAAAAAAAACATTTGCAAGCAGACATTTACTGAAAGCGAGTAATATAAAGACGCTGAAAGCTTCAGAATAAACTGTGAGTTAGGTGAGTCCACTTTTATAAATCTTTTGCTACGTTTCATTTTTACATACCTCAAAGCTGGACCCATCTTGCATGACCTTTGTGCCCCTAGCCTTGTCTAAGGACACAACCCATTTATATACAGCTGGATTTACATAGAGAAACATTGTGGAAAAAACGTTTGTCTCTAAGGAAACGCCGACCTTCAGATCAAACCCAAGGCACGCTTACCACCCCACAACTTGAACAACCACCATTTCGCTTACGTACTCAGTAAGTTGTCTTCCAAAAAAGTAAGGACCGAGAATAGGCAGAATATCGTAGCAAACAATCTTTGTCAGTTTTTACCTTTCACTCATACCTGGACAAGAAAACGTTAAAACAGGTCTAGAACAGAAGAACACAAACGAAAAACTTTTTACGGTCATTTATAGTGGCGATATTTAATTTTAGATCGACCATAAAAACGTGTTTACTTGTCGTCTATCCATTGAATAAAGGTATGCGGGGTTTTCATCATGAAAGTAGAAACTATTTAAAAAGTTAGGCGGGATCGGGATTTCAACGTAAAGAAGGGCGGGATGGCGGGATTAACAGGAAAAAATAGGCGGGATGGCGAGATCTGAGAACCCTATTGTGGACCCTCAATAGAGAGAGTGGAATCGAAATTCCTGAGGCTTGGGTACCTACGATCAGAAAGCACAACAGCCGACCAACCACAAAGTGGACCTGTGAGGGAGCAACATTTAATAGTCGGAATAATAATGAGGATCGAAATGCACCAATAGCAGCGAACCATCATGCTACAAATAGCGACACATAAACAATCGACCTCATCGCCTAATGAAGACTAGCAGTATTGCAGTCGAAACGTCGCGATCAACAACTCAAAGCGATTCCAGCGTGAGACAAACGAATAAACGTTCATCTTACGTATCTTACACCACGATGAACAGTAAACACATCTTTAATGACAAGAATCTACAGTTCTATCATTCTACTCTGCTAAAACAAATACTTTACTTATCTTGCCTCAGAGAAGGGGAATAAAATAGAGAAGGGAACATAAAATCGAGAAGGAGAAAAATAATTGTGGAAAAGGAAATAAAGGTTTTGGTCAGAAAAATAGGATTATCTTAAGTCAAACAGCAACGCATTGAATGCAGCCAGAGAAACCCAAGCATCTTCAAAATGCTGTCTGTCAATACCGCTGGCAACGTACAACTCATACAGTTGATCAGTCAAAAGCACGGATTAAGAGCTAGTACCCACTATCTGGCTGTAGACAAGAACGGTTCTGATACTTTACTTTTAACGACCGACAAGAGTACAAACCGCAATATATTCAGCCTTTTTTGAAAAATAGAAGGTTCAATAGATTAACAAATCTCGCAAACACAAAGGATTTCAGAAAGGACAGAACAATCGGCTCCTATCAATAACATTTTTTTAATGCAATTTATTGATTTAAACTGTCATGTTAGAGGAGTTGGGAACTTTGCTGAACCGCAAGTGAACACCAGTGCACTTTGTCACCTACCTGGCCAGAAAGCGATTGTATTCACCGTTCGACAAGTTTAGAACCACCGCCACTTTAAATAGCTTACTCGTCTTGTCCAAAAACTTTTTTTTTAATATCATTTTCTACTTTTTCCTTGTGTTTTTTGTTATTTTTTTTCTAGTCGAAGATACTCTTAGTGTTACATTCCTGTTCCACATTCCAAATTGAAGTAAAGTTTATGTATCTATGTACGCAACTCGATATATCGTGTTCGGCCACAAGGATAGCCACAAGGAAAGCCTTGTGACTATTGCTCAATCATTTTATATTGATAATGAGGGCCCTATAGAAAATATACTACCCGTCAGGCCCATTGAACTGAACATTAGGTCCGTTTTAATGGATCTTGACAAAGTAGCTGGTATTTCAAATGTTTCAGAGAAAACATACGAAATTTTTTTTTCAAGTACGTACCTCTTGAGCCAAGCATTAAAAAGCTACATGCTTATACAGGAGACCTATTCAAGTCCGGGGGCAATTCACTGTTTAAGTCCGATACAATTCCCATACTGCAACCCTTCCCCTCACTGTTGTTGCTGGCTCAGGACCATCCCTCATGGGAAGAAATTGGCTCACCGAAAACCGCCTAGACTGGAATGAAATCTTCAGTGTCAATGTCACCGAGAGTTCAATTTTACCTGAGGTCACTCAAAAATCGCATGCCACTATTCAAAGCCACTCCGATTTACGAAAAGATGAACTGGGAACAATTAGAGGAATTTCCTTACGCACTTTCGAAACCCAATTTCATACGGCGTCATGAACAATCTGTCGAACAAGGTTGTTTGATGCTCGAAATGAGAGTTATTATCCCACCGAACCTGAGAGAAGCAGTACTGAAGGAATCAAGTTACCTTATGCTGAGTATATCGTAAATTCGTCTTTATGTCTCTGGTTATCGATCAGGTTGGTCAATTACAGTCGAGGCTCTCCTTGCGACCACTCTCGTAGTCGACCAGCTCTAGTTACGACCAGCATTGTGACACTCTGATTAGATTACCATTAAAAGCTCTTTCAAGTGACCTCTCCCGTAAGCAACCACGTCCAATTTGTGAGTTAGTCTGTTCCTTTGTTTTTTTTAAGTTCTCGTAAGCGACCGCTCAGTCCAAACTTTAACAAAAGCATACAAAGCAAACGTTTCTTGATCAAATTTAGAATAATACATAACATAATATGGTTCGTTGGCCTGTACATTTGCGAGGCTTTTAATTCTGTGAGAGGCAATAATAAAACTATTTATTGTTATTACTACAATACTATTAGTAACCATTAACATATTCCAAGCTTTATGCTGAAAACCTCTTATAAGTGACCACCATCTATTGTTTCATCACGCGGTCGCTTACGATAGCCCATTCGCGAAAGCAACTAGCTCTAGTTGCGACCACTTTTCTGAATTACCGAGGTGGTCGCTTACGAGAGCTTCAACTGTAGGCTGCGATGTTTTCGGCCGTAAAGATTCAAAATAGTAATAGCTGCTTTCAACCAGTCTATTGTTTTTAAAGTCCCATGCACGAGAGCAAATTTTCTCCTGACAAATTCCATTTGACAAATGTTCCGGAATATGTGGGGGCAACGGCTTTTGGACAGCAGAGCAGCAGGCGGCCACAGACGGATAGGTGCAAAGTTACACAATAGTTTTCCCGTTGTCTTGTAGTCTAGTGCTTATTTGGCGTTTTTGCTGGCCGATTTTTGCGATCCCATTTTTGTGGCACGGGACATCTCGATAACCTAAGTTTCCTTTAGTTTAAGTAGTTTGCTATTACTTTTTGGTAGAGAGCTGCCGTTGGGTCTTGTTAAAGTTTTTAATAGGTCTCTTTGTCTTATACAAGTGCATCCATCTTGTCGTATTTGTCTGTTTTGTCCACAAAATAAGTAATTTGCTCTTTGAATGAGTGTAATATGAAGATGTCTCGTTAAAAGTCGCTTCGCTGACAGTTGTTCGTCGTAGTCGAATTGACTTGTCGTGCAGAGAGGCTGCTCGTATAGACGAAGTTATTTTACTCCTGATTGTGTCGTTGGGTTATTCGGAGCTAGTCGGAGCTAGTCGGAGATACTCTGGTTGCTCAGATACTTACACTGAAAGTAGTATTCTAACACTGATGGGACCATGGTGATGACTGAATTAAAGGACTCTATAAGATGATCGCGGTCTACCTCTGAATTGTAATCAGGAAGGTGTGACTCTCGAAATCGTGCGCCTAATCCTGAAACATGCCTTAAGCTATACACGCGATAATGAAGTGTGGGAAGCGCACTTTAAGAATGTGGAGTGCTTCTACGTATGTGGAGGTGAAGCTTACACGTGAATTTTTCTCTGTTGTTATCGTAACTGTGCCTTATCTTATGTTACTTGTATAAAGAAGCCTTAAATAGAACTTGTGCAGAGTGATAGGGGTACTGAATGGGGCTGCTTTTACTGCTTGTGTTGTTTCTACGTTGTGCTTCTTAGTATCATTGCTAGAGACTGGACCTCCGACATGGCGCTACTAGACTAGTATATTCTAGACGAGCACAAGCCTTATATTGTTCACGTAATTGTGCCCATCTATAAAAACAAGCTTATCTCATTCACATCCCACGTTTACATAATAGTTATGCATATTTTTATGCTTGTCTGATGCCATACGCTACACTTTTCGATGAAGTATGAACAAGGGACTTCTTTTTTTTTTTGAAAAAGGTTTTCACCGTCATATTTAACAACATTCAAGTCAGCTCTTTAACGGGCAAAACGTGTCACCTTCAGTCTGAGTACAATATCAAATATGAAACGCCTTCCCTTGTCAGACTGCATGGCTGTAAACAACGTGGGATGTGGTGTGAAGTATCAGCCAGCGGACCAAAGACGAAGGACAAAAGCACAGGTAAGTGGAAGCTATCTCGAGACAATAGTTAGGCTAAACATTGCCTGCAGCAAAAACGTATTTGGATAGCACTTAATTAGAGACAGCCATACTCTGCTTCACTCCGGGTGCTTCAAAGTCTATATTGCACCAGTATGTTAAAAAAAAATACAATTGGACCATTGGTTCGTTTTGACTGACGCACCCAGTAAGTTTTTGAGTGATACCCAAAGCTATGAAGCGATCCTTTCGGATGGCAATGTTCACTTATCATACTTGCCATACAAATGGTTGCAACGTTTGAGTGGTTGATTGCCCCCGCAGCACGGCGGGGCCAAACCACCCCTCAAATGGGTCATCGGTAGTCCGAGGTGAATACTGTGTAAAGTTCAAGATGTCCGCCAAAATTTAGGAATGCTACAATAAAAATCCAAGATGGCGGCCAATGCCAATTTTTCTGATTGTCTTCAGCCAGCTCTAAGACGAGCTAAAGCGGACTGCTTAGGCGAAACATCTAGCGGGGATGGAGTAAAAATAGTAAATGACTTTTTCTCAGAGCTGGAGAGTGCCGTTGCAGTTTTAGAAGACAAATATAGCGATCGTTCTACGTTTGCCAATGTGCAGTGTTTATTGCCTTCACGGGGAATGGTGGCAAGGGCGCTCAGGAAGGTTCATTTGAAGATTGTCCGTCGCCTTCATTCAAGGCCAAACTTGGCGAATCCATGGGCTAGTGAGTTCACCGTCGACATGCCTGGAGAGATATTCTCTTGTATTGCAAAAGACATTATGGGAAGGACAAATACCCAAACTACTTATAAGATAGTCGACATTCGAAAGGCAAAATACCGGTTCAGAAGAATGGACATGGATGGATGTGAAGTGGATCGGGACCGTATTTTAAAGAAGCTCCTAAATGAACCACTTGAAAGATGTGAGGTAATTGCTTCACAAGAGAAGCCTCTGGAGTTAAAATTTCACAAGACAAATGAGGTTCTGTCAGTGAAGTTTTATTATGGTTACTGGAACAAGAGTGGTGTTCCACAGCACTAAAATGATACAGCTATTCCCATTAACAATTTTGCCAAACTTTTGTTATTGACTTATTTCATATTTACTATATCTAGCTGGATTTTTGAAAAGGTAGCTCCTGAAAATTTGCACGTTTCCACTGGAACAGCACCAAAACATCTACACATCTACCTTTTATTAAGTCGGTAGAAAATCACGAGATATCACACCAAGTAACCATAAAAAATCATAATAAAACTTCACTGACAGAATCTCATTTGTCTTGTGAAACCAAGGATTTATGACTCCAAACAGCCTGAAAACCATGCGAAAGAGAAACAAAAAGGAAGGGAAGAGAGGCGAGAAGAAAAAAGAACTCCTGGTACTCATAATTCTTATATTGCCTACTTTGGAGATGAACGATAGAAAAGCAGTCGTGACACACCGGTTCAGACACCTCGACCGAGAAGTATCATTTTCAAAAATCAACCATTTAACAATAAACAATAATTACAAGCAGGACTTTTTTAGAACACATTCTTGTTTACAAATTACATTTATGTATACAAAGTCCATTCTATTAATTAATGCATGATCCTTAACAAAATCCAGACATAGTAAGCATTATGTCCACTTGCATGCACATTATCTAGATATCCTCTTTAAAAACCCAGGAAAGCATTTTTAATGCTAATATATATTTTAATTGGAAATGATTTAAACTGTAAATGATTCGAACCCAGGATTCATACTATACACTGCAGGTCGGTAAATTATGATCGTCCGGGTGAGTGTAGTCCTGAGAAGGACTGTTTGTGATGACATTGACTGACATTTCGACAACCTGAGCGGAGGTCGACTTCCGTTTAGGTTGTTGAAACGTCACTCAATGTCATGACAAACAGTCCTTCTCGCTACTACACTCACCCGGACGATCATAATTTACCAACCTATGATATGACTCTGATTAGATAAAATTATATTATTCTCGGTTGATCATTACAGTAATCATCATAATATACATATTACCCTCATTGTTTTTACTTGAAGTACACCTGTACCTAATTTAGTAATTGTAGTAATATATAATTTCCTATTATATAAGCATTCTCTTTAAGAGCCAAGCACAGCATGCTGAAATGTCAGCTGCTATTTATATTTACATTTATAAATCAATATTGTATAATAAAAGAACTATATATTCCTACATGTATGTTTAAAATGATCTTTTTGACTTTTACAAATTATTACATATTGATTCATTACATTGTAGTTTTGAGAATTTGACATTTGATCCAATCACAATAAATGCAGCTTGATTTTCTTTGGGTATAAGTTCCATTTGGTTGTCCTTAATGTAAGTGTTAAGTGGTGAAATTTGGTTGCTTCTGAGTTTTCGGGAAAAAAAATATGAAAGTAACTGCTTAAGCTCTGAATTGACTTTTCCAGTGACGACACTTTGTTTTACTAGGTGCATCCAATTACTTGTGCAGATTGTGCAGCCACTATCATTTGGAATTGCTTTTGGTTGACCACAATAACAAAATCTGTTATCCTTGTCCTTTACCCTCTTTGGAATGTATGATTCACAGACCTTCCTTTTCTCTTGTCGGTAGGATACACTGAATGGGTCCATCTCTCTGAGCCACAAGAGACAGACAAACTCATGACGGAACACTATCCACCACCTCATGCTCTTCTTCACATTACAAGTGTTCTCGACATACTTGGCTAGCTTGACATGTTTAGCTTCTCGCCCCTGCATAGAATTTAGGCCAAGTCCAAAGCCAAGTTTCTCAAACAACTGTCTGGTGTGATAAGGAATGGCATATCCTATAGTCCACACTGAGGGACTAACTCCACTTAACAATAAACAGTTTGCTGTGAAGTAGTGTTGGCACACCACCTTCAAATTTTCAATCTGCTGTTTGTCCACCTCCACTCTAGAATAAATAGCAGCAGAATCTCTGAGGTTTAAACCAACAAGGGCCATGGTGTGTAATTTCACCATAGCGTTCTGGGACAGATTAGCTATTTTTAAAACCTCCTGGACAAGTGAGGCAAAATTCCATGACAACTTTTTGGACTCAAGTCCAGTAAATCGGTATGAAAACTGAATTCCTTTTTTTCTTTTCTCACTAAACCACCTGTGAAAACTGTTACACAGCCTTCCATACTTAACAGTCTCATGCAGATGCTTCAGAAATAAGGATAGTGGAGATGTAATAGGGAGATCTGAGATGACTGTTGAAGCTTTCAGTTGAGCTTGACTGGTGTATTGCATGACCACAGTCAGGGGAGCTAAAAACCACTGTTGCCAGGCATTGTTGGTGTTGTGGAGTGGTTCTGCTTTAATGCAATCAACATATTTGCCAAGTGGAGGTACAAATTCCTGTCTTGACTTTTCTTTGGCAATGAATTTAGTTACCTCACTTCTTTGTTTGCCATTGGGATCCTTAAGTCTTGATTTCCACATTTCGACCTTCTTGGCTGTTTCAAGTCTCTTCTTGTAGTCCCAGGGCTGCCAGGTTGCCTCAGAATCACCAATTGAACCACCAATTGTAGTCTTGTCAGTCTGGTTGACATTTGCAAATGGAGAGAAGTAAACTGCAGAGTTATTTAATTCGCCTGACATACAAGACACCCATTTCATGTCAGCTGGAATAAGTTCAAAACGAAATTCAACCTGGTTGCCTTGAGCAGTTGTTAATTTCTTTCCTTCAATTTCCTCCATTTCTTTCATTAAATGCTCACTGTACTTTTTCATTAGTTGGGTATCTTCAGCACAGTTAGCACCCAGTAGGAGGTGGTTGTCATGGCAACTCTGCGCCCTATTCAGGAGGTGTCATCCTTTCCAAAGGGAGCACCATCTGCACCAAGAGCTACATACATCACCCCCCTTTTCCCCATTAAACCAGTGAAGACAGGGGTTTTTGCTATCTACCAACAGGTAAAGGTCTGCAAGTTGCAGCAAAAATGGTTTCAATGGCCTGTATACACCAGGGAAAGCCTCTACAGAATATTTGGCAGCTAGGTTCTCTAAAGAAAGTACCTCACCAATGTCAATACTTCTGACAAAGGTCTTAAGAGTTTTGTAAGGCAAAATTTTGGGAACTTCACACTCGGTCATAAACTCTGTTTTTACATTTTTCCTCTTTTTTCCAGTTTCTTTCACTACATCTGAACTGTTCTTGATGCTTGTGTACTTCCTTTTGCTGATAAGGCCTCCTTCATATAGCACACGCATGCTTCTCACCTGATTTTCCTTACTTTTTTCGTACTCTTTAATTTTAGCTTTGACAATATTTGGAATTATGTCGTGCATACATTGATTTGATTTAGTAATGTAATTCGCCATTTCAGGTTTTGATGCAGTGCACACCAATGTCGACCACAAACCATCAAGTACAGGTCTGTTCTCCTCACATGACCCTGTCCCTTTTGCTGCTGATCCGCTAACGTGAATTGGCCTCAGAATAGACAGAGTTTTAACGCGTTCCAAACTAAAATGCGTTTTTCCAAACTCCAAAATTCCGTCATAAAGCCCAATTTCGCACGGAATAAAACGCGATTTCCGCCAGAAATGTACGATACTCGACTGCAAACAAACCGTTAGTTCGAGTAATACCCTGCTAACACGACGAAATGACACTTTTTAACTGTTGTTGTAGTTAACCACGTTTATTCTGAACACAATTTTACAGTAAAAATCTACAGTTAAAATTGAGCGAAATGGATGGAGACAAAAAATGACCTGTAAAATTGCAGCATAGCAAAGGTATTCTCATCCAAAGGCCTTACAGCTGCAAATAAACTCTAGAAGAGTAACTCTAAAGCAAATGAATGATGCAGAAATTCTGCATCTTTGCCGGGTGGCTTGAAGACGTTGGATGCAGAAATTCTGCACAACCTTATTTTTCGCGTTATTCATTACTGTACCGACAACAAATGGATGATGCAGAAATTCTGCATCTCAATTCGGTGGCTTGAAAACTGTGGATGCAGAAATTCTGCAAGACCCTTTTTCCATTTACTTCAAAACAACAAATGAATGATGCAGAAATTCTGCATCTCAAATCGGTGGCTTGCCAACTGTGGATGCAGAAATTCTGCATGACCTTATTTTCCGCTTAATTCACTACCTTATCTACAACAAATGAATGATGCAGAAATTCTGCATCTCAAATCCGTATCGGTGGCTTGAAAACTGTGGATGCAGAAATTCTGCATAACCTTTTTTCGCTTAATTCACTACCTTATCTACAACAAATGAATGCTGCAGAAATTCTGCATCTCAAATCAGCGGCTTGAAAAATGTGGATGCAGAAATTCTGCATGACCTTATTTTCCGCTTAATTTACTACCTTATCTACAACAAATGAATGATGCAGAAATTCTGCATCTCAAATCCGTATCAGTGGCTTGAAAACTGTGGATGCAGAAATTCTGCATGACCTTTATCCCACTTAATTCACTACGATTTCTGCAACAAATGAATAATACAGAAATTCTGCATCTCAAATCAGTGGCTTCAAAAATTTGGATGCAGAAAATCTGTACAACCTTTTTTCCGCTTACAGCTGTAATTTAGTACTGTCCCGACAACAAATGAATGATGCAGAAATTCTGCATCTCAACTAATATACTCATAACTGTACATGGCTTGCAAAATTTTGATCCAAAAAATTCTACACAATCTTATCTCCCGCTTAATTCACTATTGTACATGTATCCACAACAAATCAGTGAAACAGAAATTCTGCAACTTAACCTAGTGGCTTGAAAAAATGGATGCAAAATATTTTGGCACCTACACTGTAGGTAGACAAGTTACTTGGGCAGAAAAATGCAAAAGTGCTGCCTTTCATACACGGAGAAACATGATTAGAGCTAAAGAAAGAAGTCAAAACAATGAAAATTTACATGTATAGATTATTAATTTTGAAGTAATTTCTGGAAAAATTTTACACCCTTTACTTCATAAAATCCAACAATAAAATTATTATATTAAAGGAAAAAAAATACTATTTGCTGCTTAATTATTGCTGATACAGGGTGTATGTATCTATTTGAGCCCTGATCAGCTAGGTGTATATTCATACAGCAGTAATGATTTTTGAAATAAAATGGAAGAAATCTGCTAAGTTCAGCAAATAGGTGACTTACACCCTGTATGGAAGTAGGCCTTACTGCATACATTTCATGTCTGTGTCACACAAATTCCCTTATCAGATCTAACTGTTTCACCATGGTCTGGCACAAATCATGAGGTAAAAGCAAATCCTTTCGCTGATTTATTTGTATTCCTTAGAATACACTGACGTAGTTCATATCTACCTCGCCACTGATCAAACCAAACGAGACTGTGCCCACACACCAGGAAGCACTGCGTTAAGCCTCAGTAACATTTTTGGCCCAAAATGTACAGTTTCAGGAGCTCGATAGCATACGCTGTGACAGAAGAAAGAAAAGAGACAGACAACTAACGTATTATAATGAGGAGGTGGAGGAGAGGGCCAACCTTGGCCATTATGATACTTACAGGCTGTAAGCTATTTTTGCTTATAGTAGTTAGCTATTTCATGTGTTGTGGATTCGTAACCCCTTAAAGCCATTTAACTTGTCATCAAAGCACAAGATGACCAGGGAATGCATTGTAGCTAAATTTTCCTCACTGTTAACTTTATCCTGAGTCAAAGCATTACACCCCTACGTAGGGGATTGTTTGCCAGTGTATTTTTGTTTTGTTTTTGTCTGTTTGTTTTTTATTTATTGTTATTATTTTTTTCCCGGCTTTGAAACTGATGCTCAAGCTGCTTTTATTTTTTAATATTGTCAATATAGATATCATAAGCAATGAACATATCCCATTCTGTAACATGGTGCCCTTGTATGACAACTATATGTGATGCAGTTGCACTGTTCACTAGGAATTTTACCCTTGGGTAATTTACAATGTATCAGTGAGTAACTTCAACCGGGAAGTGAATCAAAACCCAAAGTAAACCCAACCCAAAGCATTTCCTCAAGGATGCCACAGCCGAAAAGGGCTAGTGTAATGTGCTGAACAATTCAGAACTTTAACATCCATTCCTCCTGACTCTTAAGCATTTATTTGAACTTTTGATGCTCAGGGCTTGCATAAAATTCCTGCCCCCTCCTCCCCCTTTGCCAAAAAAGTGCTCAAATGCTCCTCCCAAAGAACTATTAATTTTTTTTCAGTGGGAATTATTCATATTATTCTCAGGGTCTGCGAGTAAAAATGTTGCTCGCCTGTTCTGAATGTTCTAGACATCAGAGAGTGAATCAGAGTTGTATCTCCCAAAACAAAAGGAGTAAGGCATGGTTTGGTGGCGTGTTTCTTCACTCTTTATGTGACAAGGCCTTTCAAACCTGACCACCACTATAAACTGTAGCATGCTAATCAGTAAATAAATATATAAAAGCAATGAATAAAAATTATTGAATGAGGTTTTTGTGATCATACAGTGGAATAATCAAGGTCTCTGTAAGTGTTTTCAGCCATGGCCAAAACCGAGTATCACAATAACTAAATCTAATAACTGAAGGGGTGCCTGGAATAAAGTCCCAAATGACTTCTGATTAACTGATAAATTCTCCTTTCAACCCTTTCCTTGCGTTTGTCTGTAAAATTAATCAAAGGGAGAATTTGACATTAGATTAGAGGTCACTTAGGGCCTTACTCCACACACCCCTTCAATGTTTTAATATGCACTGTGTTTTTTTTTTTTTTGCTGGGTGTAAATTTGGCACTCACCACCTATGTACTTGATATGGGCACAGGGAAAGGGAGGGAGGGGGGATGGTATTCCAAGAGACCTCTGTACACTGAAGGTCATGTGATATTAACTTTCTCAATCTAGCAATCTACAGACTAGGGCAATTGCTCTTTGTCTTTCCATAAACCATGTATACATATACCTATGAAGAAGACGAAATTAGAAAGAAACAGTTCTTGAGTAATATCACATGACCTACATGTACATTGGAAAAAACAAACAAACAAACAAACAAACATTCCAGCTACAAAATACAGGACGTCCATTGATCGGCGCATAATTATAATTAATATTAAACAGAGTAAATTAAATCTTCATTTAAATAGATTGAAAGCAGACTCTTACCTTTCATTTACCATATTAGCATTTGAACAGGCCACACTCCTGTGCCTGAACTACAAAAACTCAACTGGACGCTGACAACGAAGTCGATCTCTGCAATTCATGTAGACAACGTTTGTGGAACGAACTCATCATAAGTTTGTCCTTGAATAAGACAAGCCAAAGTTGAATATTCGCTTCATATCTAATTGATACGAGCAGTGTCTTCGTCGAAATCCTCCTCCTCAGGATTGCTACCGTTGAAAATACGAATTTGGAAGAGTTTCCGTTCGCGATTTCCACTCAGGCCGCCGAAATGGAAAGATTCCTAACGAATTTCCTCCCAACCTCAAGGGCAGCCTCGTTCCCAGGTTGCTCTCAGGTTTACAGGAAAGGTGATTGGACGTTTTGAATATCAGAAGATGATTTGATTGGTTCAAGTATTTTATGGATGACACATTAATTTCCGTTTGAGAAGACGCGCCATTCGATTTTCTGTTGCCTCTTTCAATGTTGGTTCCTCGATTCGCTCACATTTTGTCCTCTCGTTTAATTTGTCAAGAACATGGTGTTTTACATCGTTTTTCTTTTCTCTCGACGTACACGAGCGCGATTAGATTTACCATAAAGGTCACTGCGTTAATCTGAGGGACGCTTCTTCATGGATGCCATGATTTGAATTCTTCAAACCAGCAGAACTCGTGAGAAGAACTGGCCTAATGGAATGTTCTAAATGGTAGGTGTTTAAGTGTTTGATTCTTACTGCAGTATTTATACAACAGCGACCTATTACAAACAGTTCAGAGGCGGTGTTTGCGTCTTCTCTGTTAGAATCGGTTAAATGAAATGTTCCCAAAGATCCCAGCGTAAATATGCATGAACATAAGCTTGAGCTTATGTAGCTGGGTTGATTGATTAGCCATACGCTACAAGTAGTCCCTGAAAATCGCCGCCTGCGAGGAGACACAAGACACTGAAGGGAAGAGAGAAAATAAACTTTTTTTTAAATATTTGATTCACTTGGAATATTTACTGCCTACTCAAAACTAAACCTTAACAATATTAAAATCACAGAAAAACAACCCTGTGTTGACTGCTACTCCAGTCACAGCCTGCCTACAACTCTATAAGAGTTTGACTGGGCTGACACATACAGCCAGTACTGTTTCAATGGTTTGTTTGACAGAATTCTATTCCAAGTGAATTTTGTATTGGACATAGCAGTGAAAATAGGAAGCTTGCACAATGACAGCATCAAAAAATACTAGCTTTAATGAGCAAAAAAACAACTCTGCATGTGCATCACACTTTAAGGTACATTTCCTTCCTATCCTCTGCATAACTACATGTACAAAAACACGAAATTACCTAATGTGACCCTTTATGGAGGACTTGAATTCACAAGCAATTTAAATGCCACCCCTACAATTCCACTCCAGGAAAATACACCTACATTTGACAAGTGTAGCAAGTTAGAATCACTGCAATAATGTTTAAAAGATCACACAAAACTCTTTATAACTGGTAACGTCTCCAGTGCTGTTGCTGTTGTGGTTGTGTAAACTCCCCAATAATGGTAAAGATGCACTGGCTATCAAATTACCTTGGAGATGTGGTGTGCATGTAAGATTTTTGTCTTCTTTATTTTATCGTGGATGAAATGAAACAATCTGTAGTTATGTTTTTCTGTTTTAACTTCAGATCAAGATACAATAAATTATTGAGATATTTAAATTTCAAGTACTGAATATAACTTAGAAAATGAATTACTAATGTCTCTCTTATATTGTTAACCTAAAACAGGCTAGAGAAGCATGCAAGATTACAATGTACACCAGTCTCTCTGCACCTCTGGTGTGACAACAGATTTTACGAGGCCAGCATACACTTCTACATAGTACATAGTATAAGTATAAATAATATATTTAAAAACCCTCAGCACTTTTATTTAGTTACATGTACAAAACTCACAGTGTATTATACTGATCGGGGGCCAGTTGCATAAAACCTAATGTCTGGCATTAAAATAAAGAGTTTGAGTTTAAAAGTCAGCACACACGAGGGGACTAGTCCCTGCGAGTAGTCCGGGGGACCAAAATTTGGTCCCTGCGACTAGTCCCACGAATTCAAACTGGTTTGAATTCATGGGACCAGTCCCGGGGACTAGTCCCACAAACTACGGTATGCTTGGTCTCTTTGTGTGAACTCTTCATGGGAAAAGTCCCCGCGACTGAATGAAAATATTTAGTTGGATCTTTTAATTTTGTTTTTCCAGTTGGCCTGGAGAATAATTTTTCCTCTGTATTCTGAGTCTTGATCAAACAGTCGCCTTTTTACTTCTGTATCAGCAATATGACAATCACACATAGACTTATAGATGAACAGTGTGCGGTTTTATTGAGCCAAATTACTTTGATGTTTTGCGGTTAATTTACTAAATTTGGTTTTACTGTTGAGGACCGCTCCATTTTTCGTCTTCACATTTTGGCGAATTTCAGTAAGAGCGCCCTGAATTTTACCCTTTTGCTGTTAACAGGTCCCCACGTGTAAACCCTTCAAGGGACTTGTCCCCGCAACTAGTCCCATCGTGTAAACATTACAGGAGACTAGTTGCTGCAACAAGTCCCTGTGACTAGTCCCGTCGTGTGTGCTGACCTTAAGTTTTATGCAACTGGCCCCTGTATGTTACACTGTACATGTATCTTGGACTTTGAACTTAAATGGATATTCAGAGAGTAGTACATGTTTCATACATGTAAATCTTGTCAGTAAGATTAATGCTATTCCAGTTTCACCTTGTTTCATGGGGCTAGTTGCACAGATTTTGGCCACATTTGAATTTCTCTTCTGGTTTGGGCTACCATCAAAGATATTGTTATAACCACAGTTTGATATTTTCCTTAGAGCGGTTTACATTGATTTTCTTTATCTTTATTATTATTGCAAAAGGCCGGGTTCATAATTTTTTCACATCTCTTTTCAACCTGCATAACATGTTGTTGCTAAGTTAGACTGTTTTATATCCATGTAAGCAGGTACAATCTTGTTTGCATGTTCTATTGTTTCCAAACTCCATGGATTTTGCCCCCTTTTACATGTTATGTAGAATAGTTTCAATCAAAGACAAAAAATTGGTTTTATCAACTGCATGTCATTTGATAATTAAATATAAATTATACTGTAGGTGACATTTTGAACACTATCCCTTTTATTCATTTTATTCAAGGGCACAGATCAACCTCATTCCCAAGGTCTCTCTTCTCCACCCTTTGAACAAGGTTGGGCCAGGGGCACAGTTTTTTGCAACTTACATGTATCTGAGTTCAGTGAATCTAAGTATTTTAAGCCATTTAACAAATTGCAGAATTTTGCATCCTGTATTCACTGCTTAATAACTTTTTGCTGAATTTTACTCGTATAACCAAATGCATAATTTCTGCATCTTAGCTCAGTGTAGTGAAATCGTATTTATTTTGCTGATTTTTGTTCATTTTAGCAGGTGCAGAATTTCTGCATCTTAGCTCAGTGCAGTGAATTTGAGTGTATTAAGCCACTGAACAAGATGCCGAATTTCTGCATCCTTTGGTATTCACTGCTTAATAAGTATAGTTATTGCTGAGTTGTATTCATTTTATCAAGCGCAGTATTTCTGCATCTTAGTTCAGTGCAGTGAATTTGTATAGTTTTTTGCTGATTTTTGTTCATTTTAGCAGGCGCAGAATTTCTGCGTCATAGCTCAGTGCAGTGAATTTGAGTGTATTAAGCCACTGAACAAAATGCAGAATTTCTGCATCCTGTTGGTATTCACCGCTTAATAACTATAGTTTTTGCTGAGATGTATTCATTTTGTCAAGCGCAGTATTTCTGCATCTTAGTTCAGTGCAGTGAATTTGTATAGTTTTTTGCTGATTTTTGTTCATTTTAGCAGGTGCAGAATTTCTGCATCTTAGCTCAGTGCAGTGAATTTGTATAGTTTGCAGAATTTCTGCAGCCATTGGTATTCAGTGCTTAATAAGTATAGTTTCTGATTGTGATTCATTTTACCAAATGCAGAATTTCTGCATCTCAGCTCAGTGCAGTGGATTTGAGTATTTTGTTTAGCCACTGAGCAAGATGCAGAATTTCTGCATCCTATTGGTATTCACTACTTATTAAGTGTCGTTTTTACTTATTTTTATTCATTTTATCAAATGCAGAATTTCTGCATCTCAACTCAGTGCAGTGTATTATCTAGCCACTGAACAAGATGCAGAATTTCTGAATCCCATTTGTAAGAGCAGAACTGTAAGGCCCACTTTATACTGAATGGAAAATTGTGTTGTTCAATTATAAGCATTCTTTACTGAGCCAGTTTGGTTGTTGTTGAGAATATACGATTTACAATGAATACGGTAGAGGCGTCGAGGAATATCCCCATTCTCAACGGAAAATAGTAAGAAAATCGTAAGTTTGGAAAAACGCATTTTTGTTTGGAACGCGTTTTTTCTTTCTACGTATCAAGAACTGCTTTCTAGACAGATTCAGTTTTTCACTGCATGTTGCACTGATTTCACTGGTGATAATGGGGCGTCTGTTTTCCTTTTTCTTTTTGGCTTCCCCGTTGGAATCATCTCCATCTTCAATTTCAGCAATCTATAAGTGTTTCCAACAACAAAAAATTATTAATTAATAAATTATAATACACAATTTAAAAACTATATGTTATTTATCTATATAATATATAACTAACAATATACTGGTCATAATAAACCTGGAAATGGATACATGCAATAAAAAATGTTATTTGTCATTTGTTATTATGATAAAAATACTACTTATATTGTTATATTATCCTTATTATTATTTTTATTATCATTAATATTTGCAAACAAGGGTACAAAAATAACAATAATATCTAATAATGTCAAGACCATAACCTCAATTTATTTTGATATTTACTTTTTCATAAGGAGGCTTTAGCTTGGTCAAAAATTACAATTTAGCAGCTGATTATTGAGGCATTTTATTAAACTTATTATTTTAATATTACAATACAACAAACCCTTCGCTTTTTCCTTCGAATTCGTTCTTCGAGTCTGTGAACTTTTTTCTTCAAATCTTCAAGCTCCCCTGCTTTCTCGTGGAGTTGACACCGCAGATCGCTTATTCCTTCAGAAGCTTCGATAATGGCATTTGTTCTGTCCTTCTTAAGGCGGTTAAACGCTGCTAGTGGAAACCGTTGTTTGAAGCTAGGCGAGATTACCCTAAAAGGCACACGGGAGTTTTTCTTTGCTTCGCAACAAAACTCATAAATAAATACATAAAACATAAGAACAAACACTGGACTCGCTTCGTATGACTTCAGAATTTATTATAATCGGTTTACATTTAACGTAGATTTCAACGAAAATCCACTCCTTGGGCACTCTTGAGGCGAGCTTGCTTCGCCATTTTCGTCTCCTACCATCCTGCTTTTATCGGAAAATTTTATAACAACATAGTCTCAACACATACGGAATTATAGCTCTTGAAGCGAAGAATCTGAAAAAACGCGCCATTTGAGCAACATTAGTACCCAGGGTCCACACATAGCGGTCAAAAGTGAACTATTTCGGCACGAGTCTCCAGTATTGAAAACCCAGAAGCCTTTGCAGGCTTGCACGCCGCCACCTTGAAAAAAAGAGCCCACGCCAAAATGATACTATTATGGGTTGGTCAGGCCCCCCCGTGCAGGGTTCCGGCCCAGACGGCCGGAACCCGAGGAGGCACTCTAGTATCCCACACTTAACGTACAGATTGAGAAATGATGGAGTGTTGTTGATTCGATACACGTAAATCCTCTATTAAGTCCCCCTATTAAGAGGAGGGGGCTTATCCTCTATTAAGAGGAGGGGGGCTTATTTAATTTAGCGCTACGCATTACCGGTAGCAAAAATAATTAAAAACAATATTATAATTATTATAAGAACCTTATCAGAATGCTTTGCACCACAAAACTTTCAATGCAAAATAACTTAGTTAATTTGTGGTCGAAGAGAATGCTGTACCATGTGTTATTTACAACTTTGTGAAAGTTATCCCTCATATTAACGTTAGGGTGATGAGGTCATTATTCACGTGACTATGGCAAAAAATATGTTTTCGCTCACTGCAAGAACAGGCCTCGATCAATTCAAAAGCAGATAACGTGCCCTGATAGTCATTGAAAAGGGCAATATGGAAATTACCAGTTGACATCTGGCATTTGAAAGTTAAGGTGGCTCTGTACAGGAGCATTTCCCAGGGGACTGGTAAGGAGTCAGTAACTATCGTAGTTTAAGGCGGAGAGAAACAAAGCTTGGCTGGTTAATAGAACTTCGCATGAAAGCAATGACCATGATATTCTCACTGTTGTGACGTCATTGGTCACGTGACCAGAGCGCACAGAAAATTCAAATCACTTTAAAACTGCTTTAAGCTCAATAAATTCGTAATTTCTCACAGCAATATTGCAGAAAAAATTGCAAGTTATTCAAAAACGTCCATTATTATTTTTCCTTTTGAAAAAAACACGATGAAAAATGAACCTTAAACTTTTGATAATCCCCTGTTTTGTGAGGCTTTAATATAAATGTAAAAACGAATCAGCGTATTTGGTTTCAAACTATGCTCTTTCTAACTACGTTAACAGTTTTTTTAAAATTCGTTTTCATATAGCTCAGGGATGTGAATTTGCAGGCACGCGGAGTACTGGGCACCAATGTCACGGATTGCTCAGGAAGACTGGTGCACTTTTTAGGCGCGGCGCCATAGCTAGCGACAAAAGCTGAAAAAATGGGGTGAAAAGGTGTTTTAGCTTTCTTTGGTCCATTTCTGCTAAAGAATTGTTAATGGTTTGTCGGAAAGAGGACAGCACTTCATTTTTCGCTGCATTGCTCATGTCAGGTACATGTAATTATAGCTTTTTATTGTCTGCGGTAAACAGCTTAATATATTAGCAGGGCTTTACCGATCGATCATTATAGTTTAATGTTTCATATTTATGGTTAGTCCAGTGCTTAAGTAATTTGCCATTTTCGTTCCGGTAGCAAAAAGCCGTAAGATAGACACTTAGGTTGGTAACTAAAGTTTATTAAGGGTGCATTCTTTTGGGACTATTCTGGTTATTCTTATTCCGGTTTAGGAATAACAGAATACACGGAATTTCAATTTCGAAAAGAACGCCAATTCTGGAAACGGAATATCCATGGCGGAGGTGACCTGAGAACCACTATGTCTGCACACGCGCGGGCGGCCGCGTCGGATTTCCCGCCAAAAATTTCCCAAAAGAACGCGTATTCTGTCTATTCCGAGTAAACCGTATTCCTTTCATTCTGTTCATTCTGCTATCGGGAGCAGAATGAACGGAATGATATTCCGTTCATTCCGAAAACGGAATAGCTCCCAAAAGAACACAAATACCGTCTATTCCGAGTATTCCTATTCCGGAATAGTCCCAAAAGAACGCACCCTAAGTTTTGTAAGTCTTAAAATAAACGTTATATGAAGTGTTGTTGTTTTTGTACACTCGTCTGTGAATCGTATGTTATTTGTTGGCCAAGTAAAAGTGTAGCATCGCATCCTTTATGTTTTCAGTAACTTTAATTACAGCGTTGCTGTTAAAAATAATGTTTGAAACAGCTATTGCTTAAAGCAAGGAAGGTCAGGCTATTCTCCTAATGTTGATACTGGCAGATAAGCTTAAATTCTTTTGTGTAGCATCATTTAAGCTTACGTGTTGTAAACATCTCATAGCAACATAACATAACACCTAACATACTTTATTTTATCTCCAACTCCATTTGTTTATTAGCTGGGCTTTTCTTCACTTCTTGCAAATTATTTATATACATCTAATGACTCACAAATGTTTCTTAGATTAAGTAAGGTTCAAAGCTATAGTAGGCATGATTTGATGACAAACAACAAATTTAAATTTCGAATTAGGTACATGCAAAACTCTTATTAAAAGTTATGTGTTGATCACGTTTGGGAAAATATGCTTAAATAATCGAGTTTAAAGCAGGTGGATGTCATTTTTATGTACATCTCATTCCCTACTTTTACTGATTAAGTTATTCCATAATTTGCAGGGTAAAAAATTGAGTAGCCCCGCAGCTCTTAACAACCTCTAATTCCATTGGACCTTGGTATCACGCAGCTCTATTGTTTTCGGGGTAAGGGTCCATTGTTTTGTTGTTTGGTGTATTGTTTTCTCAGCAAATCAGAGAAGACCTTGTAAGAGCTGCGACATCGCCCAAAAAATTAACTTAAGTGCTTGAATCATTGAATTGCAACTCGGGCCAGTATCCTTGAATTCCAACCTCGTCCCCAGGGTCTTTTCACTTGCTCGCTTAGTATAGTGGACCAGGCCATTTAGATAAAGTGGCTTTCATAATCCTCTACTCTAAATAAAAAAAATTAAAGCGATATTTACTTGAATAGACCCATCCCAACCCGGGTGAGAAGTAAGTCCAGGGATTTCGCCAATAATCATGTGGAAAAAGTACCACATACTGTAGAACTCTAAGTAAGACTGGAGTCACATGTCAATAAAAACAAACCTCAACTTTTAGTGGTCCTGGTCAGTTTTAAATTGCTACTGACAACCAGGAGACTGTCAATTTTTAGCCCTGAAGTTGTTGTTTCCACTGATCCTTTTTTATCTATACTAGGCATGTATATGTCAGCAGTGATCAGTGATGTAGCTTTTCTTACAGTGAAGGTATGCACAGGGAAGATATCAATCATATAATTATCCCAGCTTACGTACTATCTCACTGTTCAGTAAAATGAACTGGGTCAAATGCAATGATCGGTTTAATCTTGGTTCGGTAGTTGAACACAATTAAACCAATAATATGCATACAGCACTGTTTGCTTCCAATTTCTGAGCCCAGTCAAACATAATTAAGCACAGTTAAACAGTTTTAAAATCATTCAAATATACCAGATATTTAAACCATCTGCCTTTAAGTGTGTGAGAACAAGCACAAATTTCTGTAGTGTGGAATTTGAGCATGATCTGTTTTATATTGTCGCGTAAACACATAGAAGACTGGGTGGCTAAAACAGCCTTTTCGGAAAAAGAAAATTTGGCAATCCTAATACTCACAAAGGAAAATAAAAGTTGAACAAAGGATAAAATTAAATCACAACATTTACATGAGTGTTCCATCAAGACTTCCATTGGGGTAGGTGATGAAAACCTTATACTCACTTAAGTTACAAAATCCATATTTCACGGTGATGTAAGATTTATTCTTGATGGTTAAAGGGTTAAAACGTAATGCAGAAGGAATCAAACAGTTATACCATGTATGGGTTTGCGTACCACAGTGATTATTGTGACCCAGTACCACTACTGGGGCAAGCTCACACAGGTATGACTTGTACAGTTATGAGATTTTGTGCTGTAATCATTAAACAAATACAGAGAAACAAGAGGAAATCGGAAGGGAACTTGTACCAGAATGAAAATCATGCTGGTATTATGTAAACACCCCCTTAGCCTAAAGTCGAGCAGCTCTCAAGAATGTTTAACAACATCCTCAGAGACCCAGGGGCAGTAACACCCTGATTTCATGAGACTGGTGCAAACTCAGACTGGTACGATTTTGTTTACATGAGACCGGTCTGAAAGTCAGACTGGCATGAAGTGTTTACCTGAGACCAATCTAAACTCTGTTTGTGTTAATATTGTCCGCAACCATCCCATCCTTAAAAATCCAGTTTATCTATTATCCAACAGCTTGGAATGCTCCACCGCCACTTATTAAACGTGCATACCCAAAACAAATATCTCAGACCAATTGGAACCCTGTTCATGCTTAAGTGGCACCCCAGTCTGATTTCAAACCGTTCTGATTCATTCATTTTGGTTCAGCAGCAGTGACGAGTTAAACCAGCCTAAGGCCCTGTTTACATGAGTGACTTTATCCCGGGATGACTTTTATCTCATCCCGGGGTGACTTTCATTGCGGTGTCTGGTCATTTACCTGTAAATGTTTACATGATTTAGAGCTGACATGTGTTCACCCTGGGACGATTTCATCCCGGTCTGCAGCACCGGGATGAAATCGTCCCAGGGTAAACACCATTTCAGCTTCAAACCATGTAGTAGTATATCCGGGGTTCAACAAATACCACCTGATTGTCAGAGGTTTATTTCCGAATTTTAAAGCTCCCACTATAATAATAACAAGCTCTCTTTGCTCGCTTGTTATTATTATAGTGGGAGCTTTAAAATTCGGAAATAAACCTCTGACAATCAGGAAGTATTTGTTGAACCCCGGATATACTACTTAACCGAAACAAACTGCCAAGCATAAAAAGATTTTTTATTAAAGACTAACAAATCAATGTTATACCCGAGTTGAAATGACTGCACAAAACATAAACCTTGAAGAGCTATTGAAAGAGCTTGGTCCAGAAACGTTACATCCTGCTGTTCAAAAAATAGCTAAATTGAAAGAGGTACACGATGATTTATTAAAACAACCTTTTTGTCATAAAAGGCAGCGACTTGTTCATATAATCATATGTTTAGATTATCAAGACTGTCGCTGGGAAGGACTTTGTTATCCCTGTTTTGAGCAAGGAATCAAACATAAGCTGTTGTACACTCCTCCGATTGAGAATATACCTTTAGTAAAGATTTGCTCTGATACTTATGACTGGCACAGCGCATATAACGATTTTAAGGAATTGGTTGGTCTCGGTGTGCTTTCTTTGTGAAGAGTACCAACCATCAATTAAAAAAAAAAACGAAACATAACCGAATACGAATGATTTTTTTTTAATCTGATTAGATATTTGTGAGTCAAATTTGATGGCTGCCGGATTCAACAACTGTCCGGTTATTGAAGCAATACAAAACCTACCACCAGAGTTACGTGAGATAATTTATAAACATTACCTCGCCATAAAACTGAAAGAGCGAGAGGTTTTGGGTTGGAACCTGGTTCACAATGAGCTTTTAATACAACCTTTCTGTCCTGAAATGGAGCGGCTTGTACATATTATAGTGTGCGTTGCCTATATGCACTGTTGTCATGGAGGGTGTTGTTACCCTTGTTATAAACAAGAAGAAATCTTACATGAAATAACCATCTCTGTCCCCGATATAATTGATTTAACCCTAATTAAGTTTTGCACTGATATGTTTGTAGAAGATTATCATAATCATTAAGTTGTGTTTACGGCGCGTGACTTCGCGGTCTGGTGAAAACTCACAGACAATGACGTAATTTATATTCTCGCGCAAGCCTGAAGGGAAACCCCCTTAGCAACTCAAGCTTGAAAAAAAAGTGAAACTTCTTAAAGCACTCATCCTAAAAAAATACTCTTGGTCTTAAAAATTTTCAAGCACTCAGGAATGTAAACGCTATTGGTGGTCTCTGTTGCTTACATTAATTCATAATCAAAATATTCATTTCCGTCAGCAGACGTTTTGAGACCTATTTTATAAACAAATTGATAACAATCATCTTCTAGATCTTCAGCAAGACGTTTAGGAGCCCATACAAGAAACTCATCTCCACATTTTGTTTTTAAAGTTAAAATAGCTGAAATCCCATATTTACTTTCTCGGTGTTTAACCTTTTTAATTTTGTATACTTCGTCTGAAATATTTCTCCATTTTAAAATTTCTTTTCTTAAAAAACTTTCTTCAGTTAGCCATTCTTCTGATATCTCTTGTTGATCTTTCAGCCAATCTTGTGGGATTTCTTGTTGATTTATAAATTCATCCTCTGTTGGGCAGTCTTGTGAGATCGCTTGTTGATCTGTACAGACATCCATAGTAAGAGATGTATTGAAGATACATTTGTTTAATAGCGTGTACTTTTTTGTGAAGCGGAACACATACCGAAAGGTGACGGTAATTCCGAAGGGTGCTGGAAATTCTGAAAGGTGCTGTTAAATTCGAAAAAATTTTTAAATTCCGAAAGGCGCAGATTTCTGTCTGTCTTTTTTTTCTCGCACCCTTCAGAATTTCCGGAACCTTTCGGAATGCTTTTTACTCACGCGCGCTGTCACGCTTTGTCTCACGTGTTTTTTAGTTTAACCTTGACACTGGATTATGTAATATCACGTGGAGCTCAGGGGCTTGTTGCCAAGAAAAAGCATCACATTTTTGTAACGTTTAAGTTAAAAGTTTACTGTGACTCTGGTGAAGTTGTCAACTTAGAGATGAAAAGCGTATTACGGAACCACATCTTGGCCTGAAATGGGGTAGCCATTTTCATCACGAGTTGGTAACGATATTTTTGAAACACATTCACGAGTTGGTAACATTATTTTTGAAACACACTCACGAGTAATGTATCGTATTTGCCGAATTTCGGGTGGCGTGAGAAGTTCAAAAACCCAATGACAAATAGTTGCAAAAAGTGCAATCATTTTTGTTTGCGTATATAATTACTTTGAAAAGCTACAATTGAGCGAATTTTTTTTCATACTTTCTTTTAACAGATAGTGGAATTTCCATACAATAATCAGTGATGATATTATCTTTCATTTTCAAACTATCAAGAAAGACCTTCTCGTCGAAAGCTTCACCTCTAAGGTAAAAGCGAATCTCGTCAAGGATTTTCTGGTATTCGATACGGGCAAAATTTGCTCGTTCCATTTTTTTATCGTATTTCTTAAGGCTTGCTACTGCTTTCAAAATAAGACCAACACCAGTTAAAGCTGCTATGACAACAGGGTTCAGTGTTATTCCTCCGGCTATTGCGGCACTTATTATTAACTTGCCAGCTGAAAGATTACAAACAAAATTTTTTCTTCGAAAACCGCGGTGCAACTTTTCATATCCATAATGTTTCTTATGGTAAAAACCATACAAATCTTTCAGAAGTTTAACCTTCTCTGCTAAAAGTGTTTGGTCGATATGGTTGAATTCGAAAATGTCCCGCATTGTGCTATATAATAAATGTAAAAAATGTTTTGGATTTCTATCTATATTCAACCAATAATAATAAATTTTCTTTTACAGGTTTTAGTTGTGTTTCATCCGTCAAAAACATTGATATTACATAATAAATTCCAATACCAAGATTAATATCGAAGTTTTCTTCTTTTTTCCTATATCAGTCGAACTGAACCTATGTACAGAAGATTTTGTTGAATCATTAGGATCTTCCCTTCTCAAAAAAAGACTAATTGTATTATAATTACTTTGGTTTGTTTCATATATTATTTTAGCTTTTAATAATACATTATTTTTATTCATAATTATTTTTTTATAACTATTTAATGAAAAATCACCATTGCCCTTTTCTTTTTTATGAAAACCATGAATATAATGAACGGGGCCAACCAAATTATGTCCGTTTAAAGAAAGATCTGTTTCCATTACCATTTTCCCGTTTTCAATAACAAAAGCGGTGTCATAGACACTTGGGTCAACGTTTGAAAGTGTTTCTTTAACACCATAGACAATTAAATGACCAATTGTTAAAAACGATGGTTTACTGACTGTACCGTGCAGATCGAGATAAAGGTGTTGTGGGAGGGAGCTACCCCATCTGTGAAAATTGATTACTGTTTTGGTGTACGTTTCGAATGTTTTTGTTGCATGATTAGAAATTGAAATCGTAGTTGCTTGCGGGGTAACACTCAACTCATTCATCTCCGGCGGAAACCATTCAACGACCAGTGTGTAATAACCGACTGGAAGTTTATATAGGTTAAAACCGAGGCGTGACCGGTACTGGTTGGGTGAGTCTTTTTCAAACAGGAGTTGAAGAAAGTAAGCTTTTTTATTAATTTGATGTGGATAATTGGGAAAATCGTTAATACCCAAAACCCTGATATTGTTTTCACTCGAAGATTCATCAGTGTCCTCCATTAAGTATCTGAAGGCGTCTCTTTTTTGACCCGAGTTAATAATCTGAGATTCATGGATTTTTTGAGTGACAAGATCTCTCATAGTTGTTATTCCATTTTCCACAAAATTAACATTAACTGCGGATTTAGAATCTCTGTAATCGGTTTGTAAGTTAACAATTTTATTGTTTTTTAAATTCAAGTCTCCAGACATACTTGTTGTGCCATCATTTTTAAGATATTCTTTTTGTGTTTCAGCAATTCTTTTATTAACAAACTCGACACTTGTAGCGTCTTTTTGGTTTGATGGAGATTTGAGATTTACAATTGATTTATTTTTCATATCAATATCAGCTCCTTTATCCAGTTTTTTCGCAAGCTGATTATCGACATATTTTTTGTTTGTGGCTTGATCTGCCTGTACTGGCTCTTTTACGTTGTAGATTGTATTATTGTTCATATCAATGCTTGCTTCCATCTTTCCGCCTTCCTTTTTTGAAAGAAAGATATTTGTCGTGTCTTGATAGTTAATTACCTTTGCCAGATCACCGTGGACAGGATAAGGGTTGCTTTTTAATCGCAAAATATCGTACTTGTTTTGCATGTCAATATCAGCAGAACTGCTAACACTACCTTGAGACCCAGGATCACCTTTATCACCCTTATCGCCCTTGCCGCCCTTGTCGCCCTTGTCACCTTTTAAACCACGTGGTCCTTGTGCCCCCTCCTGACCTTGTGGTCCAGCGGACCCTTTTTCTCCTCTTGGACCATTAGGACCCTGTGGTCCTCCAGGGCCTTTATCACCCTTCGGTCCAGGAGGACCCTCAGGGCCAGGAGGACCACCTGGGCCAGGAGGACCCACTTTTCCACCACTTTCACTCGTCGTAGTTTGGCTAGTTCCACCTATTTGGCTGTTAATATACCCCATTATATATCTTCATTAAAATTTTTTTTACATTTATTTTTGGGGTTTGTCATAGTAAAAGAAAGAATATTTTTTATCGGTGGCGCGATCTAAAGTGTTATGATCCACACATATTTCGTCTGCAATTCGTTTGTTTTCTCTTGGAAGAAATCTGAAAATACAAAAATGGCTGCTGTTATCACGGATGTTTTTCGGTACCTTGTAAAAAGTTTGAGTGAGGTAAATAACGCAGCAGTTTTTGTGCCGCCCGTTGATAAGATAATTAATGATATCGTTTTGGTTTTTTTCGCAAACAAGGTCATCAAAAACAACTATTTTTTGGTTGTCCTCCGGAAGTTCTTCGAGTGGAATGATTTCATCACCATGAGCCTCGATAACCTCATAACCAACCTTGGGGTTGATTTTTTCAGCAAACTCCTGCAAAAGATCCTGGTATTTGTTCTGGTGCAGGTTCTTTGAAAAGAGGTAAATTTTATCATACTCTAACAACTCATAAAGCATATGCAGTAATGTGTTTGTTTTACCAGAATTACTGGGCCCACAAATTAACATCCGAAGAACATCTGCTGGCATACAAGGGTGACCTTGCATGTGGTCACTCTCGGAAGAACCTGGGTCATAATTTGGAATCTTCATATTTTTTTCGCTTCTATATATTCACGCTGGAAATATGTCAGTGAAAAAATGGCGTCAGCGAGCTGAAGAAAAGTCGAAGCTAGATGAACAAACAGAAGAAATTCACCAAAAATTCAAAATGGATAAAATAAAACAAGAGTTTGGTCAGCTTTCAGGAGAAGAGTTTTTTAAACCAATCACAAAAAGGCTTGATGATGAAAAGAGCACCACTGTGGAAGAAGAGGAGGAAGAAGAGGAGCAGGAAGGTCCTGATTACACAAGGGATGAATTTGACGACATCAACCCGTTTGGTGATGAATTCAGACCGGATGCACCATCACCAGAACAATCACCACCACCAACACCACCACCATCACCACCACCACCTTATCAAGAATTTGATGGTGATGATTTACCACTACCACCCCCACCGCTGATGGAAAAAGCATCCACACGTAAAGAGTGGGGGATGCCGGGACCGGTTGAGCTAGAATATCCCAGTGAAGCAATCTTGTTGCAAAATATTAATCGGCTCATTACCATAAAAGGAAATGATCCCAACTTCAAAGTAGGAAAATCGAAATTAGGTTTGAAAGGCAAAACCATTGCGGAACTCAAAAAAATGAGAGATGAGATCTATAAAAGAAGGGGAACCCAACCTCTTTCGAAACGGTTACAGGAGGGGAAACAGAGACTAAAGTCCACTCCAAAAAAGAGAAACAACCCAAACTCCTCTTGAAAAAGCTGTCACGGGCCGAAGACCTGCTTTTGAACTTTCTGACGATGAAGATGACTCTTATGAACAGGATTGGAAAATCGAAGGAAGTGGCTTCTATGATGATGAAGCTGAAAAATTGATCAACCAACTTAATTTGAGTTTTGCATCAATAAAAGCAGGAAACAGCTCGATAAAACTTAAAAAACAGGTATTTTATCTGCTTGTTTCACTTGTTGAACTCGGAAGAATAAATGAAAAGTAAAAGAAAAAAATTATTTCTTTTATATAAAACAATAATGAGCTTTGACATACTGCTTGACTTGAACCTTGCAAAACTAGAAAGAGGTGGAGAACGGAATGTTTCACATGATTTCACAGTAAATTTTTATCCACCGATCGAATTGGATAAAGGAAACTATAAAGCAGCGTTGAACAGACTTATTACAATGAGTTACTCATGGAATAATATCGATTCTCGTTATGATAACAATAAAATTAGATGGAAGAAAAAAACAGAACAAGCGTGGAAAACCTTAACCTTTCCGAATGGAATGTATGATTACAAAAGAATCAACACTTTTGTTCAACAACACACCGGTAGAGTAGATCCAGAAAACAAAGACAGTGATTACATTTTCACAATATTCTTCGATATGTCAATTTATAGGGTTGTGACTTTGATACATAACGATTATGAGCTTGACTTGTCTCAAGGAAATTTTGGTGAATTGCTTAATTATGGAAAAAGTACCTTGAGTGGGGATGTTGTCGGAAGGAAAGTTCCAAATATCACAAGAGGTGTTGATTGGGTATATTTACACTGCGATCTTATCTCACGCCGAACAAACAATGTTCCAAGCGATGTGTTATACAGTTTCTCAACATCAGATCTTCAGGTTAGCTATCCATTTCGAAAAGAGCCACGTCGACTTGAGTGGCAGTCTGTTAATAAAAGTAATATAAATGCAATAAGAGTTTGGGTGACAGACGGAAGAAACAATATCCTGAATCTCAACGGGACAGATATTGCAATTAGTTAATGATTAAAAAAGAGTAAGAATTTTTTGGTTGGTAAAATATACAATCATGAATCATCCGAGTGAGTGGGCAAGATACTTTGATAAAAACACCGGAAGTTATCGATATAAACACAAAGGGTCAGGTGTGATCCGTGACACCTTCATGACCATCGGTAAAGTATTAAAAAAAAATAAGAAAACTGCTAAAAAAGAGGGTCAAAAACGAAAACCTTTGTCTCAGGGGGCAAAAAAGAAACTTGAAAATATTTTGCAAAACAAACTGCCAATAAAATCAGATTCTGTTGAAAAAGGTGCGGAAAAAATTTGGAAAATACTGCAAGAGCGAAAAAAACGTAAACCTTTGTCACTGGATGCCTTTACGAAATTAAATCGAATTTTAGCAAACGAAATTTGATTAAAAAAAATTTTTTTTCTATAAATATAAGCGCTGACATGTTCAGAAGTCAACCTTACCTCGAGAATACATCATACATTCAAGTAAAATTAGACACCCCAATCGAATTACCTCAGAATAACCAATTTCAAACAAAGAGGGGCTACAAATTTACCTTGAAAGACGGGGAACAATTTTTATGACTGGTACAACGCTTATTTCCGTGTCAATTACAAGTTTGAAGCTAAAGCAAACGGAGCCAACATTGGCGCTGACACCCAATCAGCTCCAATCAACGGTTCTTTCTCATTGATAAAAAGTTTGAAAATAAGTTCAGCGGGGAAAAAACTGTACGAGGCGGATAATATTCACAACGGTATTTTCATCAAAAATCTGCTTGATTTTTCAGACGATTATTCAAGAAGCGTGGCAAAAACCAATTTTGGTATCTTGATGAAGATGCCACCACAGTAACTGATGGCAATGCAACGAACAAAGGACGAATTCGATCAAGGGCGCTTCTATCACATGAAGGTTTGATGGTTGAGACGATTATCCCTTTGAACAGATACTCCTTCTTCGAAGGTCTTTCCGACAGGCTACTGCCGCCGTTACAACTTGAGTTTGAAATTGAACTGCAAAACGATGAAGAAATGATTTGGCAAAACGATGGAACAGCTCGAAGAATTGTTGTCCGTAAATTCGAATTGTGGGTCCCACAATTACATTTAACTGGTCAAGGACAAACCCTGGTCAATGAAAATTTCTTGAAACCAACCCAGTGGAAATACCTGAATGAAAATTTGCATAGCAGCAGCTCCCGAAGGGAAGCGAATGGAACGTGGTTGATTACACCTGGGGTAAAAGACCCCAAGCATGTCTTTGTATTTATTCAACAAACAAGGAAACAAAATGCTTACACACAGAACCCTTACATTTTTGACACATTTGATATCGATGGTGATGACTCAGCAAGATTGGACACTTGCCGCCTTAAGTACGGCACAACATTTTACCCTGAGCTTGATTACGACAATGATTTTAAAATAAGAATTTTGAATGATTTGATCAATTTCAGATACAGAAAGAACGACTACAACACCGGTGTTCAGCTGCAGCTTGACAATTTTGAGAAGTTATACCCAATTATCTATTTTGATCTACGAAACACCAAAGCAAGTATGACAGACGACCCGAAACAGCTCGAATTCCATTACAGACTGAATAAAGCCGCTAACGCTCAGGATTATATTATCTTCGCATTGGTTTTGAATGAAAAAGAATTCGTGCTGAAGCAAATTGGTAATGAGCTTGTCGCCGACATTTACACAAAGGAAAATTTTGAAAAAAAAAATTCTGAATATAATATACACACAATGAGCACAACTTATCATCCATTCAAAATCGCACTGATTGATGGTCAGAAAAAGAAACTTCAAAAAGCTTATGTTACGAAGGCAGCTGTTAATCTGAAAGTTAAACCAGACCAAATTGGGCGTGGTGTCGAACTTCTTCTCACTGAAACTCAAATCGCGCGATTGAAAAAAAGATCAGCGGCAGGGAAAGGAATGGTAATAAAATTAAGCCAGACACAGATTAAAAGTACTTCTCAGAGTGGAAAAGGTATGCAAACGCAACCACCACCACCACCGCCACGAACAAGACGATCACCAGGAATACCAAAAGGTAAAGGGATGCAAATTCAACCTCCACCTTTTTATGGAACTTGGGAGGATTATTATCGTTTAAAAAAAACTGAAATTTGAAGATAAACCTCTTTCCAACATTGACCTGAGAAAATGGTGCAACTTTTTACGAATACCCATCAAAGGCATTTTTAGCAGAAACGAAAAAAAACCCTTTTTTCATTCCCCATGCATTATAAACTTGGATGATTTTGGAAGTTTGGGAACTCACTGGGTATGTTGTTGGCCAAAAGGAAAAGGTCTTTACGAGTATTTCGATTCATTTGGGCTTCCACCACCTTTGGAATGGGAAAAAGAAATGTCAATGCATGGGATGACACATTTTTTCAGAAATGGCAACCAAAATTCAATGGGAACAAAGTGTGAGATGTGGTTATTACTGCCTTCTCTTTTTAAACGAAAGAAATGAAGGAACAAGTTTTACCGATATTTTGAAAATATTCTCCAACGATTTACTTCAAAATGAGGAAATTGTGAAAACTTATTTTTCATAACTATATAAAATGGAAAAAGTGTACTGTGTGAAAGAAAAAAGGCACACACCAAATGTACCTGGGAGTGAAAAAGTTGTTGCAACAAAAAAAAGAAATAGAAGAGTCTTGTTAGTAAAATGCGCAAGTTGTGGAAAAATGAAATCCGCTGGTTTATTGCCGGGAAACTGAGTGAGCCCTCCCGCGCGGAGGGCAGTGGTATTGATATACATGCAGCAATTGGAAAATTTCCGAAACAAAAAAAGGTTGGACATAACCAGGACATAATTACACAGGGCCATACAATACTCTTGAAAAGCAGGTTAAATTCAATCCAGAAACGGGTGAAATTCTTGAAATATATCAACAACCCACAGGTGCTACAGATGCGATTGCAATGCAACACGATGTTGATTATGATGTTTGTTCCAACCGTGAAAAAAAGTATGGTGAAAATCTCAAAAAATGCAAAAACAAAGCAGATAGAGTTGACGCAGATAAACTTGACGCAGTTCCTTACAAACAGAGGCAGTGGGGCCATGCGGCTGCAAGAAATGCAATCAATGCTAAACAAAAGTTAGGTTTGGGTTTGAAAAAACAAAAAAGAACTGGTGCTTTGGATAAACCATTGGAAGTAGCGACATTTGCTGAAACTTTGACAAAAAAATGATTCCTTCCACAAAACATGTATTCGATAGGTATTGGTCAGGTGATATTGCGAAAAATGCTTTCACAGGTCCAACTGGTGTCACAAGCAAGAAATTTTGGACTCATCCAAAAAAGGGTACTGTCATGCGTTTGGTGAAAAATCCGAAAACAGGAAAATATGAAAATGTTTATGAAGAACCTTGATTGGCTTTTAACCACCATTTTTCAAACTCCTTTTTTTGCGAGCCACCAGCTTTCTAAGTTTTTGAGAAAGTGATTAAAAATATATTTCATAATTTCTTTTTTCTTTGGCCAGCATTCAGAAGGTACTTTTTCAAAATAATTCTACAGAAAACAGTGGTAGTTCACTGACTTACCGGACATCTTCTGAAATTGAGCAATAACGTTACCAAGAAAATCTACCTCGCTGGAAGAAAACATTTCTTTAATGTCCCATTTTCGCAAAAGATTGTTTAAATAATCATTATTTTTTTTAAGAGCAGTGGAACTTCTTCTCCAATTTTCTTCTTCAAAATATTCATAATCATCACATTCTATCACTCTACCACATTTTTGGCATGCATGACAGAACTCATTCACCACATAAATTAATTGCTCATCGCATGAAGGACAACGATCAATCTTTTTTGATAACATGTTTATTTCATTTTTTTGCAACATTTCTTTAATCATTTTCGGCGAAATTTTCTCACCTTGCAAACAACCAAACGGGTCGTCCATTTTTTTTATTGTGTATATTATACAATGAGCTCACGCGTTTTAAATAAGTTGTCAAAAATTTATTACAGCCCGCAAGGGTATTGGAAAGGGTTTGCAGCAATTAAAAATTAGCCCAGGCAGCAAAAGTTTCAGAAGATGTGGCTCAAGACTGGTTGATGAAGCAAGCTCTTTGGCAAGTTTATTTACCAGCCCCACGTTACATTCCAAGACCGAAATTTGACGTTCCTGTTCCAAACAAAGTTCACCAAGCCGATCTTCTGTATCTCCCACACGATCGCCCACCACGCTACAGTAAAACTTTTAAACATGCTCTCACAGTGGTTGATGTGGCCTCTCGATACAAAGAAGCCGAACCGTTGACCACAAAAGAGGCTAAAGAAGTTGCAGCTGCTCTGGAACGGATTTATAGTCGTGGTCCTTTGAAGTGGCCGAAACTGCTTCAAGTCGATCCTGGTTGTCAGTTTATGGGTGCTGTGAATCAACTGCTTTCGAAACATAATGTTGAGGTTAGACGTGGTCGTGTGGATATTCACCGTGATCAAGCAATCGTTGAAAGATTCAACCGCACCCTGGCTGAACGACTGTTTGGACACCGATATGGGGGTTGAAATGCGCCTTCCGGAAGACAAAAGATCGACTGAATGGGTGGCTCGACTGCCCGCTGTTATTTCAGCTTTGAATAAAGAAGTGCTTAATTTATTTTTTTTACAATCATGCTCTTCACCGAAATAACATTTCGAAGAAAGAGCAATCATTCTTCTTCCTTGAAATTCAAGTTTAAAAAGTCCTGGTGTTCTACTGCTCCATTTATCCCAAGCTAACCAATTTTTCTTTTTTACCTCAAATTCTTCTTTTAAATCTGGTTTGACTATGTCTTCCAACTTTTCTGCGCTTATTGCCATATAATTGCTGTCTGTGTCCATCTGAATCAATTCGAAATCTTTTCTGTCAAAATATCTGTCAAGAAAATCATAATAGAATTCAAGCATTCGAAGTTTTGCCAATTGATATACAGCAATTCCAACCTGAAATGGTCTTCTGATTGTGATCCGAGGCTTTCGGCTTTCCAGCTCATACGCCTGCCCGATCTCATCAAGATCACTAAAAAATGCGCTTCGTAAAGCTTGGTCGACAATGTTTCCTTTTTTTGTGTAAATTGTGTTTGTTTGCCTCTCCAAGGCTTCGATGAGCTTTCCATACCCACTATTTCCTAACAGTTTGAATACCTCAGCCAGCAGCTCCTTGCTTTTTTCTTTATCTCCAGTTCTACGAGCTTCAGTCACTTGATCCACAAACCAAGTAAATATTTTTGTTGGTTGGTAATCAATAGTCCGATAAACATTTGTAATCACTGCTCCATGTTCAAGATACCATCTAAGAAGAGGTGCGTATAATAATATCTTTTTTGCAGACAATGCCCCCACTAACTTCTTTCCGTCTCCGCGATTCCTTTTTGTGCGTTTAAGATAGTCAAGCATATGTTGCGGCACAGCTTCAACAGGGACCTCTTTGTTGTAAAAGAACGGACACATTTCCTCAAACTTTGGGTATAAGTGCTTAGGGATCTCTATATCAACTTCTGCAAATCCAAACCATTTTTCTTCTTTGAGCCTTTGTGTCAGTATGGGAGCGGCGGCTTCGTTATTGTAATGCACGACCCTTCCTTTTCCACAAGGCATGTCTCTTAACATAGTTGACAAATAGAAAGCGTTGGCGTCGTAACCCACTATATTTTTGCAAAAACGAGGTTCCGCTATTCGATGAGACCTTATTTTCGTAACTCCAACTTCATGTTCTCTTGTGAAAACAAGGCTCGGTCCTCCAACAACAGCTGCTTTCAACATCTCATACGCTTCTTTGCACGGACTGTAAAGATCTGCGCCCCTCTCAACACATCCACGGAGCAAGTAATGTAAATTAACACCTGGGATACTTACAGCATCTTTTAAAATATCGATTCCTTTATCGCTGTAGAATGCACGCATCTTTTCCAACGCCTCGAGACCAGGCACTACATCGTGATTATTGCAGTAACGCAGCCAATCTTCGAAAGTTTTCATCCCTTTTTCTTCAAACAACTTTTTACAACCCTCCAATTCTGTTTTTGTGAGAAGATAACACCCTTTCAACTTTGAATACCAATGTTCGTAGTCAGGAAGCCCTTTGAAATCAAGCTTTTCAATACTGTCAAACCATTCGTATGAAAACCAAGATTTTTCACTTTCACATTCGTAGGCTTTCACCCATTTTTCATAACTTGTGCCCGGTCCTAAATAGTTTATGATATCGAGAAAACGAGAGTTTTTAGTCAAAATGTACATAATTTGGTTTCCATTTTTTGCAACTTTTACTTTATCTGTTGTATCAGCTACAAGTTCCTCTAAATGTTCTCTAATAAGATTCAAATCATATCTCCCCGAGTTAAACCCAAGAACTGGCACCTGATTACACCATTCTTCTATTTTTAAACGCTGCGTTTTTATAAACATATTTATATCGTCAGGTTTGAAGGCTGCTCTTACTTGTTCCCTTATGTTTTCTTCACGCCTTTCAAGTTCTTCCATAAACTTTTTAACCAAAACCACAGGGTCTCTTTCACAAATATGAGTTGGTTCTCTTTCTAAAGAGTCGACAAGGCTAACAGAAACTGGTACATGTTTTTTCGATAATTAACGTTTTTGTTGGTTCTTTTCTTTGCTTTTTATCTCCGTATGCTTCGAAGTCATACAATATTGCGTATGCATAGCTTTGTGTTTGAGGTTTTGGTAACTTTATATTTATTTTTCCAACTTCACAAGACCATGCTTCGACTACATGGTATCTTGCAGCTCGAAGCTTTTGTGTAAGTGCAACAGTTGCTTTAAATCTATCTTCTCGTGTTTGACCATGAGTAATAATTTTATTTCGATCATGAGGGTAACATTTTCGACATCCATGCCAATGACATCCATGATGTTGAAAAACAGTCTTTGTTTCATGGTTATAACCGTCTACAGGCGCACCCTCAACCCATCTTTCACCTCCATGTCCGCAAGCAGCGTGGTGGATGTGAATTTTACGAAGTGCTGCTTCTTTTTCAAGCCAGCGAAGAGATTCTGGAGAAGATGAATGTTTTGGATAAAAAGCTTTCTCAAAAGCTGTTTGCGGTAATTCAACTTTTTCAGCCGGACATTCAATCACCGTCTTTCCTTGGGAGCACCTTTCGAAATGCCTTTGAAGGTGGCAAGCTTTTGTAAATCTTGAACAGCAATGAACACATGCATAAATTTTTGCAAGCTTTGATATATCTTTTATAATGAAAGCGTGCCCTTTGTAAATTCCAATTGTAAAAATATTTGTTAATTTGGCTGGTGGTTTCCTCCAAAGATGCCAAACCACTTCACCATCCTTCAAAATTTCAGGCATATATACACGAATACCCAACCAATCCTTTAAAATTTGTTTTTCATTAAGATATTTTTCAACCTTATCAAGTTCACCTAAAGATGTTCTTCGGCAGTTTTGTGGAATAGCTTTAAGGTTGAAGAAACCATTTGCAAGTTCCCGTGCTGCCGTTGTACTTCGGTCTGGTCTTGAACCTCGATAAACCGAAATACACCGCCAAAGACATAAATTGTCTTTGTAAGTGTCTAAAGCCAGCATGTTACGACTATGTGCAAGGTTACGCAGCCAATCTGGTAATGGTCCCGTTCCTTAAAGAGGCTTACGATCAAGAACAACCTTTACATCAACATTATAATGAGCTTCAAACACCCATTTTGTGTTTGGTCTATTAATGTTGTCAGGGTCTAGACGTTTTTTTTCCCCATCACTCAACCAAGGTGAGCCAATGTTAGTGTAGTTCAATATTAATGAATCGTCTTCAATATTACGTAGCTGATATGAAAAAATATGTCTTGCGTAAAAAGATGTGTCTACTTTCTCTCTTATTTTTACCATAAAATCTTGTGTAAGATCTTTTTCAAGATCTTGAGAAAAACGCCATCTAATGAAACGACGCCCTTTTATTTCTTTTCCATCATGAAGCCTCTTTTTTATTTCTGCTCCCTCATATTCGATAACATCATATAAATCAAGAATTTCATTTTGATAGTTTGTAATATTTTGAATGGTTTTATGAGAAATTGGATCAAACTTCTTTAAAATTTCTTGTGTTTTTCTCCCCCTTCTACGAGAAGGAGCAATTGGTTGATATGTTTTTGGAATTAAAGGTTCCTTTTCCACTTTTTCGGAAGTAGGTTCATCCAATATGTTTTTAATTGTTTTTCGAACAGCAGGAGCGTCCTCTGCAAATAATTGCTCTAAAGCTTGTAACGTTTCTGGACCAAGCTCTTTCAATAACTCTTCAAGGTTTATGTTTTGTGCAGTCATCTCAACTCGGGTATAACATTGATTTGTTAGTCTTTAATTAAAAATCTTTTTATGCTAGGCGGTTTGTTTCGGTTAAGTAGTATATCCGGGGTTCAACAAATACTTCCTGATTGTCAGAGGTTTATTTCCGAATTTTAAAGCTCCCACTATAATAATAACAAGCGAGCAAAGAGAGCGTGTTATTATTATAGTGGGAGCTTTAAAATTCGGAAATAAACCTCTGACAATCAGGTGGTATTTGTTGAACCCCGGATATACTACTCATGTAAAAACTTACAGGTAAATGACCAGACACCGATATGAAAGTCATCTTGGGATGAAATCACTCATGTAAACACAGCCTAAGATGATAATTATTTTATACTAGCTTCCTGTTTCGTACGTTTCGTAAGTTGGTACCATTCTCATAGACTACGAGCAGTCTCTCATTTTTCTCTGGCGCGTGCACACTGACTGTCCTACTATTGGTAATTGCGATAATTAAAATCTGCTTTGTTTTTCTTACAGGTTTTTATTCCATCAACCTGATGTCAGGAAAATATGGCAGTTTATTATTAAGGGTTTGGTTAAGAAATTTGTACTTTTAGCTATATTCCCAGACACACTTTATCAATTCAAATAAGAAATTTGAAGAGCAGTTTTGAAATAAGTTATATATTTTTTTGTCTTTTTCTGCTTAACATTTTGATGTCATTGATTAGTTTGACTGACCCCTCAGTACTACTAAGTAGATGATGTATGAAAATGGAATGAATCCTGGAGTACACCTTTTAGGGCTCTACTTCAAAATATCTGATGAGCACACCCTGCCCCATATCTTTTTTTGGGGGAGTATCCCCCCCCACTACTATCCCAGGAATGAAGAGTCAGACCTATTTGATTGAATTCTCTTTATGGGGAAAACTATATCGATTGACTGATTCACCACAGTCTGATCCCTTTTTGTCAGTTCATTGCCTGTTAGGTTTCAGACTATTCTGAAATGATTTAAGAAGAGGCTATTCCTTTTGTTTTTCTTTGGTACCAGATTATGGCAATCAGTAACAATGCTTATTGATGACAAATTATCAAACCAAAGAGAACTAAAGTCTCGAGATCTACTGCCATCACGGTCTGGGGTAGTAAGAGAGTGAGTCATAATCTGTGCATCAAATAAAGTCACTAGTCATTACTGGACCATTTCAGGCGGTGTGCGCACTACAATCGCAAATCGTGTCGTTTGGATCTTGACTCGGTCGAGTGAACATCTCCGTGAGAGTAGAATTGACTAAGATCAGCTGAATGCGTAATGGACATTCATTGTCTGCTACCATTTCTTAAAAAATTCAGCAGAAAAGTTAACATTCGTGAATTTTCTGGCCAAACTGCAGCCATAGACGCGTCTTGTTGGCTACACAAGGGTTTGAGTGTGTCTTTATCGCAGAGTGGAAGGCGAGATAGGTGAGAAATTTTGAGAATTATTCGTTCCAGATATCTCTTTCGATAAAGTAAAGGCTCTGATAGTCTTTTTTCCAATTATTTCCCATCAAGGTGTGCTGATATATTCCGAAACTATTTACGTTCCGTAAAGAGAGGTGGTGTTAGCCCGTTTGTTGTGTTCGGCGGGTTGCCCTTACCAGCTAAAGCAAGCGAGAGTGAAAGAAGACGAAGGTGAGAAAAACTAATTCACAATCGAGCGAGTCAATTTTTTCATTTTACAAATGTCATGCAAACCTGTTTGGCCTTCTCTGGTTTGAAACTTCTTCAGAGATAGAGAAGATCGCCTCAGAAGAGCTAAGGAACCCAACATTTCTCCAGAGGAGGCAAACAAACTGCACAGTCAAGCTGTCGAAATCACCTTCGACGATATCACCGAGTGCATAGATGTAAGTCACAAACTTCGTACAATAAAATTTTGTAATACAGTTTTGTAATACATTTCGTGTTCTTGATGTAGTATTAAAACTTGAAGACATTGCTTAAATTGTACATTCAATAAAATGAAGAGCTATATAGAAGAAATGCTGTGCGAATTGTTTCTAATCCTTCTTTTCTATATGCAGGTTTGTTTAACTGAAAAAGTGAGGTACATTGTTTCCCCGTATGAATCCGACGCTCAGATAGCTTTCCTCGTTTTGAATGGATACGCGGATTTCGCTCTGACCGAGGATTCCGATCTTCTGGCTTATGGATGCAAGAAGGTTAGATTTTATCATTTGCAAAAAAAATAATTTCTGCAGTATATCTGTAGTACATGAACATGCTTAGAAGCTTCACTATGTATTTTGCAACCTATTTTTAGGGTTATTAGTATTATTATTGTGGTAGTTTTTCTTATACTTATTATTTGTTAGTTTTAGTTGCCCAGCTGTTATAACAGCTTTTGCTGACGGTTTACCCTGGTAAAACATGTTATTATTATTATTATTTGCAACCTGGTGCATCTTGACTCAAGCAGGTGTGAAAGGGAAGCAGCTGTACTAAGATTTTTCAATAATTTGTTTAAAAGCAAAAGAAATTATTAAATAAATTAGGAAAGAAAAAACAAACAAAGATCCATTTTATTTGTAGGTAATGGTCAAGGCATCTATGAATGGGGATGGTGAAGTTTTTGACATGAATGAAATCCTTGAAGGCCTGAAACTGAACATGACCCAGTTCCAAAAGATGTGTATTGCAGCTGGGTGCGATTTCCTAAGAAATGTAAAAGGTGTTGGCATCCAGCGAGCATTTGAAATGGCATCATCAGAAGGAGATATGCTGGAGGCCTTGTCCCGTAAGGGAGCTGATGAGGAGTACTGTGGAAACTTTATTAAGGCGATGACAGTTTTTAATCATCAGACAGTGTTTGATTTGGAATGTTGTTCCACTGTACCTCTTAAAAAATGGGACACTGACCCATCCATGGATATTCAGTACCTCTGTGGATAGTATCCTTTTTATTAGTGCAACATGAACAACATAATTTCCCTCCCATTTTGGATTTTTTTTAAATCCACTAATTGACAATTTGTACTTGCTTGTTACCAAATATCTTGCTGCACAATGTTGGTTTCCTTAACTTTATAATAACCTGGATTGCTCCTTTGCAAATGAATTAGCAGTTGGGAATGTGGATGCCAAAAGCCACAACGAAGTTAACAGCTACCCTCTATTTACTAAGGTAACTAAACAATACTTTCAATATCACAGCATGAAATCTTAAATTTACGCACCCGTAATGACTACGTAAAGAAAGCGTATTGACCCTGTTAACGCATCTTTACGGACTTCTTTACATTTCCGTTCAGAAGGTCTTTACGTATTAGAAACGATAGCGCGTAAAGACGTCTTAGAGAGACTTTAAGCGCTGTCTTTACGGATATCGGAAAAACTCGTAAAGCCTTCATTTACGACTTCCGTAAGGTTACCAGAATGGAAATGTTTACGCGTTCTCTAAGTACGTCTTTACGGATATCGTGAAAACCATGTAAACGCTTTACATTTACGACTTCCGTAAAGTGCGCATTTTCAAACAGTCTTTACGGATGGTAAGAGTCGTGAGGGCTATATTTATATTCACAACCACTTCATTCAAATTCAAGTTCAAACACATCTTCATTGGGACTGTTGTCTTTTCCTACATGTTCGCTGAACTGAGAGACACACAGGAAAGAGAATTCTGCCCTGGATGGTATGAATGTTAAAATGTTTGACCTTAGCAAAAAAAAATCACTTAGTGAAACCGGTACTTGAACCAAGGGAAGATAAATGGGTAAGAGAGTTAATCTGCCATATAGGCCCTATTCCCATCCTAATCCCTCTAACGTTATTCAGTTTTAGTAACAAAATTCAAATCTCAAAACGCTATATCTTTTGAGTGGATAAACATATTCCATTTATTTATTGTAACAAGGTCATTCAGAAACCGACATAAGATATCCCATAATACTAAAAGCAAAATTTGGCGCCAACTTTGTGACGTCATTTTGCTGGCAAAAAATGTCAAATTGGACAAATTAAAATCATGAAATTTTACAGAATGACATACAAGTTCTACAAATGTACATTGCTGCGAAAATTCAGGGTAATTGCCTTAAAACTTAATAAGGTATTTGAAATTTAAATTTCCCACGATTTGTTACTAAAAATAACTTAAGAAGGATTAGGATGGGAATAGGGCCTATATAGGGGAGTAGCTCTCTTACCCCTTTACCATCTCTTGCTAGAACACATGCTCTTTCAGAGCATCTGATGACTAACCAGTACATGCGCCTACAGTTCTACTGTACAAGCTGTTTTGTTTGGATGCTAATGAATAATGAGTGCATAAGCACTTAAGGTCATTTGTTGCTTATAGGCATTGCTACAATGTTAATCCAGGGCAGATTCCTCTTTTCCTATAATCTTTACAATGTAGTTCACCCAAAGTAAAACATTGGACTCTGTAGAAAGGACTTGTTTTAAAGCAAACTTTTGATTCCCAAATTGCCTTTCATTTCATTTAGTAATGAAACCAATGAACAAAGTTTTGCCATTTAGTTTCACACTGGCCTTGAAGGATTCTTTGCAGCAAAGCCCTTTTTATTTTTTGCTTATAGCTGACTTATCCAGATTTACAGTGATTATGATAACTGGGAGTGTTTCTGATCTGTGATATTAGGTCTTCTTTAAGCCTGTCTTGATGTTGATCCACTTCTGATTATGTATACATGTGTCTGATCTGTTGGAATGAATGAAAGGACATTACTAAATTTACTATTGCCTATTACAGTACAAATTATTCCTATAGACACTGACCCAAGTAACAATTAAAATGTACAGTAACTGTGGAGACTTTTATAAGTCAAACTGGTATGTGAATTACATTAATGTGTGAATTATAGAGGTTCATATGGGTTTTGGTTGTTTAAAGTAGACACAGCTTTAAGAGAAACTAAAATAGAATTGCTTGAATAAATCAATGTTGCACTCTATATGTGCTTATCATAAGGCTGCACTGATAAAGCTGTAAGGCCATAACACTAAAAATGAGAATGTTTCTGGTTTTCATAAGCATGACCAGTTTTTATGGGGTGGGCCTGGAATGATTGGGCCCATACTCAAACCCCATCCTGGAGGGATGGGGCAGTCCTTTGTTCAGCCTCTCCAATTCCGACCAATCGGACATGGCTGTACACTGTAGCAGGGGCCAAGGCCCCATCCAGCTAGCTCTTGGGATCACTGAAACATGCAAGTTTCACTACCATGGCATTGTGACATGCCCATGGTTATTTTCCATATGGCCGCTCACAAAGTCAAAAATAATGGCAGTTTAATGCTGTAAATTAAGTGACAGGCCCAGACAGAGCAGGAAAAAACCCAAGTCCAATTGCCCGGGGCAAGTAAATTTTGCTCTTGGGCAAGTGAAAATAGAAGTTCGGTGGCCCGGTGGGCAAGTGAAGTTAGCCTCAGTAGTCTTGTGAGTCTCTGAAAGTGTCAGCTTGATTAATGACAATTTGCAGTCAGAAACTAATTCAAAACTTAAGATTGCAAGATGAGCGAAACAATGAGGTTAAAAGCATGGATTAATGTAAAATCCAAACATACTTTGTTCGCATCCACCCTCTGATACCATTTGGCTGCCATATTGGATGTCACTGTCCAGTATCTTTCACCTAGATAAGTACCAGTAAGCTCATTTTGTTATAGTCTATCACTGATTATAGACAACTGTCTATATTCAGTGATTGACGATAACAAAATGAGCTTATCGGTACTTCACTAGGTGAAAGATACCTAGGGCACAAACTACTGTACTTGATAAGGCATGTTGCATTCCCACTGGGCAAGTAATATTTTACTGGGGGCAAGTGAAAACTGAAATTTACTAGCCCACTGGGCAAGTGGATCTCAATTTTTTTCCTGCCCTGTAGGAATAATTTGATGAATAAATATACTGGCTACACAAAAATTGTTTTAAATGCCATGAAACTAAACTGAGTATCAGGCGTTCTCTGGGGAGTGAATCCCCCCCCCCCCCCCACCTGAAAGCCTGATCTTCAGGTTACCATGAAACAAAACGTTGTTCCTTCAAAGTTTCTCTGCCCTAAGGTCTATAACTGTTCTAACATACACAAGTAACAAGAAATCAGTGAATTATCCATGGTCACGTTTCAACTGTTAAGCAATCAAGGGTGGCTTAATGTGAGCTCACCGACATCAAGGAATTTAATTCAGTAATCACAAAACAACTAAAACAACGATCAAGAAAGCTCCCAAATTATTGGTCAAGTCAAAACATAGCTGAATGGGTGATAGTTTTTGATGACTATTAATAATTATCAATAATTGCAAGTGTCCATAGGATTTGTTAGGATATTTTGTGTAGCCAACTGAGTTATTCATCAAATTGTTTCTGGCCTTTACACCTCATTTACAGCATTATATTCGTAGTTTGAAAACTTAACAAAAGAGTCAAATACCACATATAGATTGTAATGCTGGTTCAAATCATCATCTGGTCTACTTTAAAAGTAAGATCCCGTGTAACCTTTGATTACATAACACAACAGCAGTTGCACATCACCTATGTTCATACAAGTTATTGATGTTAAATGTTGTGAGGGAGTGACTCTGCAGGGTGTGACTTGACATTATGGAGCAAGGTGTCCAACATGTACATCATTTTTTCCTCTTGAAAGAGTAGCCCTCAGGGCATACTGTTTCCAGGTGATGTATTAAGTCATAATAAAGTTACTGGTTTAATGTTTGAGTAAGACTTGATAAGACTGCAACAACAGGAAGACAAACAAACAAGGGGTGAAACACAAAAGTACGTGCAAACTGGTAACCTAATGTCAAATTAGGGATGCTTCCTCACCTGGTACTTTCAATAATATCGTTTCTTTTCTTTGAGACCCAATATTTAGGGCCAATTACATAAGCTGGGCTGGCCCATGGTTAGCCAGGCTGGTTCAAGCCAAGATGACTGTTCAGCCTAGTATTCCATACATGTACATGATTCAAGTCACCCTGGCCTAGTAAACACAGTTTACATGGAAAATTTTCAGCCTGGCTAGCTGGGATACTGGTATCACATTGCTGGGATCCTGGCAAACTGGGCTGAGATTTTCCCATATAATTGATTGGCCCAATTTTACTTTTGGTATGTTTAACAGTCCACAGGCTTCCCACACAAACTTTGTGGACAGTAGTACGCAGTTTCAAAATGTAATGTATAGCCCTGGATATTATTGAAATGTCCCTATTAACACGAAATATTGTAAAGAATACTTACCCTTGAGTTTAAAATAAACAAAATATTCAGCAGCTCACACCTCAAGTTTTTGACAAATGTACAATTGAATGCTACAAAGAAAAATCTTTAACCACTGAGCTTGCCTTTAAGGTTGGCACACACAAGGGGACTAGTCCCTGCGACTAGTCCTGGGGACCAAGTCCCTTTGTGTGAACTACCCATTTTAGTCAAAAAATGTAGTCGCAGAGACCAAAATTTGGTCCCTGCTAGTCCCACGAATTCAAACTTGTTTGAATTATGTATTGGGAGTCTTGATCGGCGTTGTCTTTTTACGCCTCTGTACCAGCAAAATAGGACACTGGAGAAAAAACTTTATCGAAATTGCAAATGACAAACACTGATAGACCGCACGAGGTATGAACCGGTTTGCAGTTGATTTATTTAATGTTTTGTGGTTATTCTAGTAAATTCGGTTTCACTGTCGAGGGTCGTTTTATTTGTCTCCACATTTTGGCGAATTTCAGTTAAAGTGCCTTAAATTTAAACCCTTCAAGGGACTTGTCCCCGCAACTATTCCCTTCGTGTTCACTACAGGGGACCAGTCACAGGGACTAGTCCCCTCGTGTGTGTCGACCTTTATGGTTAGGAAACTGAGCGACGGGAATTTCAAATTGTAAAAATTCACCATTTAGAGCCACAAGGACCAAACAGACAACCATTGAAGTGATTCCATTTAATTGAACTCAAACGTATCTATTCTTCACAATATTCCATGTTAATAGTGATGTTTTGGTATTGCCATATACCCTAGTTTGCCGAGATTCTGGCAAGTCTGTTCACGGGGGCCCCCACACAAACTATGTGACTGCTCATGTAATCGGCCCCTATTAAAGACTTTGCAAACCTTTCTCTAACAGTCAAACCTTCAGCAAAAGTACATTTGATAAAGGCAATCCGATTTCAAAACCTAAACTGCAAAACGTAACTTCGAATATTTTTCATAGTTAAAAACTTTGAGTGCACGTGTTCGCAAACAGTACTGAAAACCTACATTATTGTTACCGCACATCATCTGCAGGGAGACTAAAAAATAGATGGCTTACCTCTGTTTTCTGTATTTCCGTGAATGGAGAGATCCAATTCAAAGTAGGAGAAGAAAACTTAAGTTAACAAGCCCCATCGAAGCGTGCTTCATGATCAAGTTCAAATATCCCGCCAGTTTAATTCCACAAATCATGATGATGTTGTATGTGTCCGCAATAGAGTGGTTTTAAAACTCTCTTCGAAGCTTTGTGGGATCACCAGCGGTTCACAGATCACTAGCATTTTACAAAAAAAACACTATTCCAGAGATCAAATGGAGTAAATTCTCGTTTATACCTTTCAAAGACGTTGAATAATAATCACACTTTCGTGTCATTTCAAAATGGACGCCAGGAAGTGACGCTAGCACGGAAAACCGCTGATCAAATCCGCCGCCTCATCTCGTTTCCAGTTCCCTTAGAGCTGCGCTTTGACAAATATTTCCCGCGAATTTTTTCAACAGCTTCGACTCTTTTCTTTTTCTTTTTGACCCATGTTTTTCTTTTTGACGAGGTTTACCAAGAAACCGGTTTTGTAATTTCAGTTTATTTTTAATTTCGCCGGAGGGTAAAAAGTAATGAGAAATGATGAATTAAAGTTTACACTAAGACGGAGTGACTGTTACATCCGTCATCAACTGCCTTACGATGAGATTGACATTCTTTGTCATTGCTTATAAAATGGCATGACTAAATGAAAGGTTGACAAATCAAGAGGCCAATGCATGGGTTTCTGCTTAACTTTTTCTGACAAGTCACTTTCCGTCATGATTAGTTATTGAATATCATGACTGTTGTCATAGACACAAATATTTCATTTCTCTCTGTATTTCTTTAAATAATAATCTGTACGTTGTTGGAAAGTTTGCTAGTACAAGGGTAAAAAATCGTAAAGAGCGTAAATAACGGTGCTTAAAGATGCGTAATGGGCTGAAAAGAGGCGTAAAGTTTATTAAGTGTTCACAGCAAAGCCGTTCAAAATATAACGGGAAAATCGTTGATGATCACCTTATATTTCATATTTTCCTGTCTTCCGCAAAAGTAACCTGTCAATTAAAAAATGAATTGCGCATAAAGAAGGATAAGGAATCGTAAAGAACGTAAATAGTAGTGCGTAAAGATTCGTAAACAGCGTTAAAGAGCCGCAAAGTATTGACAGCAATGCCAGACAAAATACAGCGGGAGAATCCTGAATGAATTCGGAGACGTAAAAATTTCATTTCTTTCTCTATTTTCACAAATAATAACCTCTAATTACACCCATCTTCATTTTTGTGCTTTACGTATTTTTATTGCCCTTTACGCAGCCTTTGCGCGTTCTGTGAATTTACGTGTCTTTACGCACGACGGAACCGATACGTAAAGAAAAGGCATTTTATTTACGCATATTTACGCGTGATATAATATAAACATTCGTAAATCCATGATTTCATGCTGTGTATTGTAAGTTGATGGTGAGCTCGAGGGAAATAATGTGGTTTGAGTTTGTTAAAATAAATAAATAATAATCATCATCATCATCATTAGTTATTATTACTATTATTATTAGTTTATTTGAGTGTTCATGTTTGCTGCTGATGGTTATGATCAAATGAAATAACCTTAGTTGCATCTTTGATTTGGAATGTTTCTGTGTACTAATGCGACTCTTTCTTTTTTTATTTCAGGAAAGCAAACAAACCAGAGTAAATGCTCAAAGGAAGACGTTCCTCACAACCTGGAACTGACGATGATACACCATTGGCGTCTTCAAGTAAGTTGTAATACTTTTGTGGCTTTATGGGTCTTTATGGTAGGTTACAATTACCTTAGTACTTTTGTATTGTAGCATGCTTAAAATGTTTTTTCCTAACCAGGGAGTATCACTGCTAAGCATCCTGGCGTGACAAAACTGAAATATATTGCAAAAAATAGAAGATTGTCCCTTTGTCTTTTATGTTGAACACTTAATTTTTTTCCTTGCAGTTCCTTCTCAAGAATTCAACTGTGAAATCATCCATGTGGATAGATTTTCATCATTTTGTCGGAAAATTCCCTGCTTTCCAGTTATGACAATTGACTTTGCCAAAGTTTATTTCAAACATGGCACAGAGAATAAAGATGGTGTTGTGCAAAAGGGCATGGCCTCAGACTTACAGCGGGGGAAATACTTATGTACTTCTCATTGCCAAATTGAAGTGGAAGGAAAGAAGTACACGGTGTTATGGAAATTAACTCCAAGGGGTGCAGCAGTTAATTTGCCACCTATTCCACCATCAACTACCCCTGATGATCCTAGTTCTGAGGATGAGGAGGAGCCAGATGATCAAGCCGTAGTGGCAAGTCATTGTTTGCCCTTTAAAGCTATGGGTACATGTTATTCAAGAGAACGCCAAAAGGTATTAGAATAAGCAAATGAGTATCTGTATGAACATAACAGACCTGTTTTTGTAAAACTTGTGAAAGAACCAGAAAACCCTCATGACAAGAATGCAATTGCTGTCCACCTTACGTCCTCTTCAGACTATAACAAAGTAGGCTACTTAGCAAGTGAATTAACTCGGTTTGTGCATCCTTTGCTTGAGGACCCATCACTTGATGTGTCTGTCAAGAAAATTCGATTTTGTACAACTTATTTAATGATTGGTTTCTACCTGACAATTACTATCACCAAGAGAGGTTTGTGGGAGAAGTCATCAAAGCCAGTCGTAAAGTAAAGTAACGATGATTGACTTTCAGCTACTCTTATTATCAAAGTGGCTCACAAGAACTTACACTACCAAGCAGCTGTATCTCATCTAAGTGATACTTGTTTTTGCTCATCAACGGCTCTTAAAAAAAACTTAAGTAACCCTCGAAAGTGATGTTTTTTGAAAAAGTTTCATCTGAAAAAAAATTTATTTTCTCAAAAATCAATTGTGTTTTAATGTAGAAACACAGTTCATCATATCTTATGTTGTGAGGGACCATACTTTGATAAAGGAACTCCTGTAAAAACAGTTACACAACAAAGATCTAGACTATTAAAACCCTTGATCCTGGAAACAATCACCGTACATGTTATGAGTTTAGTAGTATTTCATATTTTCCTTTATTTACATCACAATTTAATAATTGTTAGTTGAAAACAGTCTTTTAACAATAAAAAGTGGAATTTGCATCTCACGTGTATGAGCATAAATGTACTTAAATATAATATTTTAGTATAATTGCTCAGGTGATTATAGAGAAGTGTGTGCACTGATTGGTCGAGGATTATGTCATATCTTGCTATAATCACCCCGCACAAGGTGATTATAATACTGAAGCACTAATTTTCGAAATGGCCACTGCGCGATTTTTGATGTTTCTGAAGATAAGGGGAAAAAATTCATTTGCTCTGATAATCACCTGAGCAATTACACTAAAACAACAATTATTCTCCTCAGGCTCAGCGAATATTGTGGAATGATCCCCTCGACGATTATTCCACAATATTCACTTCACCTTGGGCAAATAATTGTTAAATATCTGCAGTCACAAAAACAAAGAGTTCTGTCATTGCTCCTCAATGGTTAGAAATATTATTTATAAATTCAAATTTTAACCTCAGAACATCCAATACCTGCCTTAACATTGGGAAAGGCATGATACACTCAACTTATTTTCCCAAGTGGAAGATGCCTTTTTATCCTACAATGAAAGAACACTAAAAAGTAAAATTTTACATAATAAATGCATCATTAATTATCTACGATAACAGTCACTCTGATTGATTCCCTTGACTCATGGGTGGGAGTAATTCCACTGGGGCCCTGTGAAATTGTGCTCGGACCATGAGCTGTCCTCTTTGTGGTAGGGAGGCCCGGTTTGCAACAAATACACCAGGGTCACCTCTACGTGATATATTAATTCTATCAAGTCTCTCCGTAATTCCATCTCCTGTCGGCTGATTAAATGAAGGCAGCTCAAAATCTCTGTAACGCTCATTAGCTCCCGTCCAGTAGTAGAATTTCACTTCTGGGTCAATTCGCTTCGTGAACTCATTGAGAATTTTGGGCTGGGCATCATTAAACTGCTTGACATCAAATGCCTCACCAAGCATTTCATGCATAAGGGCAATTATCCCTTCGACATCATCCGTTGCTGAGGCACGAGGGTGCTCGGGAGGAAGACCTCTCTGCCGGTACTCTACACGACGTAGCTCTCTGCTCTCCAGGTTTGCTATTAAGCCAATAACAGCTTCTTGTGTAAGCCCACAGATATCCTTGATTGGCCTAAAATCAATATTGTATGTGAACAACATTAAATAAAGGGTTGAGGCCTATGGTGGAGTGTTTTTTAGTAAGGCCTTTATGTTTGGATCCCTAAAAATTTTCTGGCCAAGTCCAAAATATGTGGGTCTTTTAAATATCCACTGCTAAAAGGGATATACAGTTGTAAAAGGTATGCCCTGGAATAACACCATAACTGAATATACTCTTACTCACTTGAAGAGGTAACACTATTCATAATCGCTCTACATGAATGTTACAAGCAAAACATTTTGATTTAATCAAGTTTTTAAATGATCAATTTTTAGGAGTTTTGCAAAGCACAACTGAACATTAAAATGGAAATTGCACTTTACAAGTGTTGTGTATAATTTATAAAGTGTTTATAACTGCACGTATAGATAGGTGTTTATAACTAAACTGCAGCTAACCTGGCTAGAACTTTATTTGTTCATAATAATCCAATTACTACAATTTATTTACAAGTCCAACACTGCTTCCACGTAATACAGTAGACTTGATTGAATTTTCTCTTCCTTTTTAAACTAAATGCACTGTTAATTTCAGCCATCATTTCTTTGGTAGTTCTCTTTCACTTTTAAAATAAACTACAAGAACATTTATTGACCTGGCCTTCAAACCACTTAGATAAAAAGGCACAGTTAGGGGATTCAGAAATGTCTTACCTATTCACGTCAATAGTGCGGTAATCAGGCAAGGTAGGAAACCATGGCATCCAATCGGCCAAAAGCCACTCTTTCATGTCTTTGCAGTAAGATGACCTCTGTTCTTCTGATAGCCCTCTTCCATCAACACCCTTGTGCCAGTTATGAATAATCCTCAAGACATGTGCTCCACTCATGTCACCTTTCCGTTCAAGAAAGGAAATTACACCAGGATTTATGAGGCGCTCACAATCAGGCACTGACTGCTTGTTCTTCCCTGTGAGAGCCTCATAAGTTAAGCCAGTTGAAGGGTCGTGAAAAGCATCTCTCAGGTATTGCAAATTAACACCTGGGATAAAGCCTGCACGAAGACGAGCAACTATACGTTTCAGGAGATGGTTGTGATCTTCCCTGTGGTGGATCAGCTCACCATTGGCATCCTTCTCAGGCTGATACAGATTGTCAGAGAAATTGCAGGGATCAGTAGCATGGTGTTTAAGGTCATCAATTTTTTTGCGGAACACATATATGGCAAAAATAGAGTTCAAAACTTCTTCAGTTGTCTCAGCCCGTCCTGCAGAAAGAGAAGGACAATATGTTACGTCAATTACCAGCTGTGATTGAAGGAAGCAAATGAAGAAGTTTCCAAGTTGAAATGCGTTCAGGGAAAATTCTTAATCCCCTCAACAGGAGTCAAACAATCCCATGGCAATGAGACAGCTCCACAAGGAGTTAAATTCCCTGTAACTTTGGCCACTTTGAAGCTCTACTGCATCTGACATTAACTATCGATCTGCTGGAAGACTTTAGATAACTATCTTTTGTGTTATTGATAGAATCATGCCTTTATGGGAAGACTGAAGGAGGAGGGAAAATGAGGAAATAAATATTTACCACATGACAGAGGATACACAGTAAGTATCAATGCAAGCAGTAGTAAACAAAAGCCCATTGGAGTGTGACAGTAGTTGACATGAAACATCTTCAACAATATGTGGTGTGATAAGCAGCCTGATACAGGTCTGTACTTCAGGTCATCTGATTTGAGCAGATGAGAACACCACTGACTTCTGATTGACAATGTGATGAAATTATAATTATTGATAAAAAATATCAATAATTAAAGAACTACTTTACCTACAACCCATTGGTGAGGATCATGCATGAAAGGAAAAAGTTTCCTTCTTAACATCAGAATGGCACGCTCAAAAGGAATTGGTCCATTGCCACCATTAGCCATGAATGTATTCAGCCAATTGACATCATGTACAGGAACAGCTGGGTGTTGACGTAACACATTTCCTGTTGGGTAAAAAAATAATTCTTCTTTGTGAGATTATGTTCTATTCGCTTCCCTCAATTACAATGACATTCAGAAATACATTGTGTTCTCAGAAATTTAATTATGAGGAAACAGTTGCCCTAATCAAGCCAATAATTGAAGGGGTGCCTGGAAAAAAACATCACATGACTTCTGATAAATTGCTAAATCCTCCTTCCAAACTGCCTTGCATTCCCTTGTGAAGCAAAAGGAGGTGAAACAAAAGGAGAATTTGACCTTGCATCAAATGTCACTGAGGACCTTATTCCATGCACCCCCTCAGTTGGTGTAAATACCATGATGGCAGTTTTGGCTGGGATTTAGGAATAATACAATACCTACCCTGCCTGTCCAGGTATGAGAAAGAAGCAATAGTGTTGGCACTCATACGACGAGCATCATTTCTTGCATGCTTGATTAACTCGATGATGGATACTGGTCGTACATTTCCAACAGTACGTAGCGAGTTAAATTCACCATCAGTAGGGAAGCCTTAAAGAAAACAAAAAAAAGGCAAAGTGAGATCAGAAGTCCCTATTTTTCAAAGAATTTTTCATAAGATTGTACCACAGTTATATACTGTATAAACAACAGTTCAAGTAGTTGCAAAAGGAAAGCCTGATAAAAGTCAGACTTGAAGGGGTTTTGACCCACAACCTTTGCAATGTTATACCAGCTGAGCTATCAAACCAACTGGGAGCTAGTCATTTTATGAATTCACAATCACTGATCAATACACATGAGGTAAAGAGATGGAAGTGACGTATATGAAATTATGATTTCTACTTTTGTTCTTGTTGTTGTTTTTGTTTTTTTGTTTTGGGGGGGAGGGGTGGGCAACATTGGATGCTATAAGTACACAGCTCATTAATGAACATTGTTGGATATTTAAGCCTTGAGCTTTTTAGTAGTATGGGTAGCTGTAAATCTTTTGTAATTTCAGTCATCTGTACAACAGGGTGCTTGAAAATACCATAACTACTTGCCTCTATGATTTATTTTCCATAAGGCAGCCATCATTAACTAATTTTGAAGATGCTACTTAACAGGCATCGAAATTAATTTTTTTTCCCAGGTGCAATTCTGCTCCTTAGTCCAAAATTTCAGGAGTAAATTTAGTCTAACAAGAAGCAGAAAATGTATTTATTATGAAAATGGGCCAAAAGTTGAAGGAGCAAATTTGCTGCTAAGTTGTTTTTATTAGGAGCAACTGCCCTCGAACCAGTCGCAAATTGCACATTTGCAGCCGTATATTACAAGCCCTGATACTTAACAAATTAACCATATGTGCATGACCTTGCTGTCTTGTAACATAGGCTTCTTACAACATCAATATTGAAACAGCTGTATGAAAACAATAATGCTACAGGCTGTACTTGACAAAAGAATAGAAAATTATAAAGATCAATATTGTGCCTAGCTTTCAGCTTTGATTACTTACCTACAACAGTCATTCCTATCTTCCTCATGGCTTCTTCCAACTGGAACTCCAATTCCCTCAATTTAGCATCAGTAAGTGATCTGTAGGGCATGAACCGTACAGGAATGGCATATGGCTTACGATTCCGCAGTTCATCTGCTATCATGAAGACAAGAAGATGGGTTGCAGCAGTGCGCTTCTTTGAGAAGAGATCTTTCAAGTACTTTAGTAGCTCAGATTTCAAAGAATGCAAATTAATACCAGCAGCACCACCACCCTCTCCAACAAAATCTTTCAAATGACCGTCAAAACCACGAACTTTCTTGACAAGTTCCTCAAAGCCAACAACACTCCATGACAATTCCATCAGTTTGTGCTCTGTTGCCTTACCACCCTGAAGAGCTCTCCTATAAGCACCATTTGCAACTTCAGCACCTGTTGCAAGAAATTCAAGATCATTCTCCAATTCCAACAACAACTTTTGCACGTCAGCAGACAACAAGCTGGACCTTTCAGCTGAACCGATAGCCTTCACAAAAGCACACCTTGCCTTGTAACTTTCATACAAAGCCTGTAAAGAGCCATCACCAAGGTCCTCATCACCAGCCCAAGATCCTCGCATGCTCTCCCTCAAACTTTTTCTTAAATCACAGGCATCAGCCTTGATCCACCATCGACCAGTGGGGTTGCAGTGCTTAGCCTGCTTGAGTGCTTCAACCTAAGTGTAAAAAAAAAACCAAATGATCCAATAGGCCACTATGAGAACACACTTGCAACAACACAGGCATTGGCCTTGATCCACCACCCAACGGGCACTAATGTACATCCCCCCTAAAAACATCTGGATCTTTGACATGTCTACTGAGAAATTCCATTCAGTCATTTTTTGAGGCCTGTCTGTATAGCCACCTATTCATGTCAGTCAACTGATTAGACTAGACAAACACAATGTTCAGAAAACATTATAGTCTGTAGTTTAGTAATTAAGGGTCCTATATTCATATTTCTGTCTATAATAATAATAACTTTATTTATGTGTCAAATTGATCTAGCACCCACGTCTTTTAAGCACCAACTAAACAATAATGCCAAGAGGAGTGCTCACTGCTGATACAATTATTTAAGGTTTAACTCTGCCTAATTTTAATTCACTGATCACAGGTTTCAATCTTGAACAGTAGAGCAAGAGGTTAGTGCACCTGGGCAGGATAGTGAACTTGGCTGTGGTCTTCTACTGCAAATGTTGGTTGGGAAGTTAAAAACAGAAGGGCAAAGTCATGCTCACAGACAGTCAATTTGCCCAGCACCTGGCCCTTTATGAAACCCCCGAAGCATTGATAAATAAACAGAGCTTAAATACTAACTCACTTGCACATGAACAGTCCTTGGAAATCCAGCTGATGCAATGTGCTCTTGAATCTCGCGCACACCCAGGCTTGCAATATTTATCTTACTCTAGCAAAATAAATAGATAATAATAATAATAATAATAATAATAATAATGAAAATATTACAACTCATTACAACCATCACATTACGTTGTAGTGTTGCCAACCAACCATTTGCTTTCATGTTGTAGATGCCCCACACTAAACCAGACCCCTTAAACACGAAAAATATTAGCCTACAACAAACTTAATTAAGTATCGGTTAGGATGCGGATGTAATGTTACCATCATAACACACAATAATTTCCCTAAATGTTGAAAACAATATGGAAACGGTGAGTAGCCTTAATTCTGCACATAATGACTTTGATATGAAATAGGATGGTAACCTGATATACACATGTATGCATATTCTCCTTTGTTAAAACAACAGTTATTTATTAATTAATGAACATAACCAACCTTCATTGGGTCAAACATCCATGGGTTGCGTTTTGCATTCAAGGACCCAGTGGGCTGTATAGAGTGAAGTCTCTCCATTTCCTGTGAGGACACTAACCCCAACTCCATTTCCCGCCTCTCATCCTCAGGGACCGAATTCCACAAGTCCGAGACGTGCATCAGGTCTCCAACTTCACACAACTCTGGAGTTGAGACAGCATTTTCTTCTGTCTCATCTGTTATAGGGGAAGAGAAGATAGGTATACTGGCAGGAGAAGTGCACAGGGTACTGGAACTTAAGTCCAGAGTATCATTGCTTTCTTCCATTTCTAAACTCAGTGATGATTGCTGCAAGGCACTCTGGATGATATCAATTTGACCACCATCCACATCTTTTGAGGTATCATCAGGGTTACCCTGCACAGACCCATCTGTTTCAACATTCAGATCGTACTGCCAAGCTGGTCCCCTGTGGAGGCACAGCCACTTATGGCCAAATTGAGAAAACATGGTTTCAAGCCATGAGGAGTAGTGTTCCTCCATGCCAAGTTTTTGTGTCCTGTGACTGGCAAAGAAGCGAATGTTGTAATCGAGCAAGCCATAGGGCATTCGATCAAGTGGCATTCTTGGCTTGGAGTTTTCAAAATATTTACTTAAGTAATAAATCAAATTGTGTTTCCTTGCTTTACACAATGTTCTCATTGCATTCAAACTTGACGTAAGAAAATCACTGTTCACAAATTTAAAAAATTCCATGCCATCATCTTCTACAACAGAAAGCTTAAATATATGGTGAAGGAGTTGTGACCTCAATCTTGATGTCACTGAACTTTTAAAAGTGGTCAAAAACTCCCTCACCACATCACCAACACTGGTATTTGACTGCTTTGTATCTTTGGCTGGTGCGCAGCTGAAGATGGGAGACAGAGAGGTATCATCAGGCATTATTGTCCTCCGAGGTGTACTCCCACTTTCTTCATCAACAAAGGAGTTTCTGATATAATCAATGTTGAGCGCCTCCTCTGCTTCTGACAAAGACTTAAACTGTCTTGATAGGTGCTTTGTAACTCGTGTGCGGCAAGAGGACCCTTAAATTAAAAAAGATAATAATAAATTATATAAGCTAAAACGTTTAAAGAACAAAGCATAATGGATACTTACAATTTCATAATTCTTGCAAGACCAATTACTTGTCACTTCAAATTTTTAGTTAACAATGTGCACCGAAAGTTGTAGGGCCTGCTTTGGTGCAACTTTATCCTCTAACATACACTGATGTTATGTCAAGTAAAATCATGAACACATTTTTATAGGAATTAATGATAATTATGCCACACTATTCCATACTATACAATTAATAGCTACATTTCAGATTGCAGGACCCAATGCAGCGAGTCATAAATAAGATCACAGCCTTTTTTTCTTCCTTTTTCTGTGCATACAACACTGCTTTAATCAAGGCTGACAAACCTGTTCGCGAGGATTTGCAAGTCTTGTTCACAGAATCCGCACAGGCATTCCAAAAGCCGGCATCTTTCGTGGTGGGCCATTTATCTCTCCACGCGTCTTCGGAGAAAAGGTAATGTATTGCACTAACGAGGAGGTTTCCTCCGCAGACCACTCTCGGGCACTTGAGAATTTTTTAGAAGGGATGTCTTCATCGTGGAAGAGGCTCTTCCTCGATTTTCCCTCCGGCGGCGGTCGTTTTTTGTCAGGCTTGCCCGGCGTGTTACCCTCCACAACAATAGACCTTTTGGCGGCCATATTGCTTTAAGGCATCGGCCGAAAACACAAAGATGCGATGGGGCGCGTTGGGGAGCGATTATATCCAGCTGTAGATGGAAAGTTAAAGAAGCAATTTAGACACTTTTCGGGACTCCAACGAACATAGATAAGAAGTTTGATGCCCCCCCAAAATGGTATCGTATTACACTACGAATAAGCGTTATAATGTTTATCGTTTATAACGATGCCTATGCTGAGAAAGTCTATCTAAAAAACACTCGATAACCTTCAAAAGCCTTCTATCTGATAACTTTTATAAAAATGAGAAAGAAATACTTCTTAACTAACGATTAAGACACAGAGGAAAACTTGCCGAATTAGGAACCTTCCGCCGCCATGTTGGAAGTTTTTCTTCCACAATGCAACGCGATCGTAGTGCGTACGCCACCTGGAACCATTCGTTATTCGCATTGGCAACACTGAAGTCAGAGATGTTTTATTGATTTATTGATTGACTGATTGATTGATTGATTGATTGATTGATTGATTTTTTAATTGGCTGATTGAGTGATTTATCAGCCAGTTGGTTGAGTGGTTGATTGATTGACTGATTGGTACTTAAAATAGATGAATAAATTGATTCACCTGAATTACATGTAAGTAATTACATGCATAATGCTGCATTTCTTCGCATCTTCCTCTGGCAGTAAAATAATACCCGGCATCAGTCGAAACATAAAATAATTTTCAAGCCCCAATGTCATGACATAATTGTAAGCAAATAATTTATTTGTAATTAGCAAGTAGCACAAAATGTAGGTAAGAAGGCGTATTAGAGAACAGGACTATTAGAGCTTTTACAGTAATTTAAATTATATTTCATATTGACTCCAGTAAGCTACTCCTTCTGAGTAACTACCACTATTGGACAGTCAAGAAAGAAAAATCAAGCAAATCATCATCATTCAACTATAGCGTCATTTTACCATATAAGGAGAAAAATATGAGTATGAGAGCGTCTTACACTGTAGAAAACGTATTGCACTATAGTATCCCGGTTTCAAATCACTTATTGAATAAAGCATTTAAATTGCTTAGATATTTAAGTTTATATTACCTACAACAGAGGCTTATTTAAAATTTATGAAACACTGGTTCTAATTTGATAAGAGGTGTATTACTAATGATTAACTAATAATTATAATATTGTTTTCCAGTCTCACTTGTAATAATAATAATAAAAATAATAATAATAATGATAATGATAATAGAAAGGAAGAAACAGACTAGAGTTACGGTTCCCTACTTCCTGTTTTGGACCAGGGCAATGACTGTCGGATATGGAGATTTGAGTGATGGAAACCAGTAGTGGGCGAAAAAACTCACGTGCAAGCATGACACAAGAGAAGAAGCAAAGTTGTATGATGATTTTGCGGTTGGTATTTACCGCCTGTCTACCAGCAGCTCTCAAGGTCAATAATTAGTTGGACATTTGCCTATAGAACTGTCATTCCTGCTGTGTAAATTTTTTATCTTGTGAAGGTTTTAGCTTAGAATTTTCATCGACGGGAGCGAGGTTTCTCGAGAACAGACTTGTTCCAGGGCGCTATAATGCTTTTTCAAACAAAAACAAATCCGAACTTCCAGCACGTAAATAAACCATACGGGATCAGTCCACATGAAGTGTTACAGTCGTGATTAATTAATACAGTCTATCGTTTGTTAAATTGGTAAAAGAAAAATCAAGCAAATCATCATCATTCAACTATAGCGTCATTTTACCATATAAGGAGAAAAATATGAGTATGAGAGCGTCTTACACTGTAGAAAACGTATTGCACTATAGTATCCCGGTTTCAAATCACTTATTGAATAAAGCATTTAAATTGCTTAGATATTTAAGTTTATATTACCTACAACAGAGGTTTATTTAAAATTTATGAAACACTGGTTCTAATTTGATAAGAGGTGTATTACTAATGGTTAACTAATAATTATAATATTGTTTTCCGGTCTCACTTGTAATAATAATAATAATGATAATTAAAAACAATATTATAATTATAATAAGAACCTTCCCAGAATGCTTTGCACCACAAAAATTTCAATGCAAAATAACTTAGTTAATTTGTGGTTGAAGAGAATGCTGTACCATGTGTTATTAACGTTAGGGTGATGACGTCATTATTCACGTGACTATGGCAAAAAATATGTTTTCGCTCACTGCAAGAACAGGCCTCCATCAATTCAAAAGCAGATAACGTGCCCTGATAGTCATTGGAATGGGCAATATGGAAATTGCCAGTTGGCATCTGGCATTTGAAAGTTAAGGTGGCTCTGTACAAGAGCATTTCCCAGGGGACTGGTAAGGAGTCAGTAACTATCGTAGTTTAAGGCGGAGAGAAACAAAGCTTGGCTGGTTAATAGAACTTCGCATGAAAGTAACGACCATGATATCCTCACGTTTGTGACGTCATTGGTCACGTGACCAGAGCGCACAGAAAATTCAAATCACTTTAAAACTGCTTTAAGCTCAATAAATTTGTAATTTCTCACAGCAATATTGCAGAAAAAATTGCAAGTTATTCAAAAACGTCCATTATTATTTTCCTTTTGAAAAAAACACGATGAAAAATGAACCTTAAACTTAAACTTTGATAATCCCCTGTTTTGTGAGGCTTTAATATAAATGTAAAAACGAATCAGCGTATTTGGTTTCAAACTATGCTCTTTCTAAATACGTTAACAGTTTTTTTAAAAAAAATTCGTTTTCATATAGCTCAGGGATGTGAATTTGCAGGCACGCGGAGTACTGGGCACCAATGTCACGGATTGCTCAGGAAGACTGGTGCACTTTTTAGGCGCGGTGCCATAGGTAGCGACAAAAGCTGAAAAATGGGGCAACCTCGTCCCCAGGGTCTTCTCCTCGTTCAAAATGGCGGTCGGAGAAGCCCCTGGCCAAGGCTGCCAAAGTGGCTCCAAAAAGTTCGTCAGAATTTCGTCACGCAAACACGATGAAATGTCTTCGTTTTGTTTGAATAATAATTTCCGATTGCAGAAAACAAACTGGGCCGCCAGACGCTGCAAACGACCTGCGAAAAAGCCATTTTATCATGCGTCACGTGACAAAATACTCCACGATTCGTGGAGTATTTCAGCAGCCTTGGCCAGGGGTTTCTCTGACCGCCATTTTGAACGAGGAGAAGGCCCTGGGGGCGAGGTTGAAAAATGGGGTGAAAAGGTGTTTTGGCTTTCTTTCGTCCATTTCTGCTAAAGAATTGTTAATGGTTTCTCGGAAAGAGGACAGCACTTCATTTTTCGCTACATTGCTCATGTCAGGTACGAGTAATTATAGCTTTTTATTCTTTGCGGTAAACAGCTTAATATATTAGCAGGGCTTTACCGATCGGTCATTATAGTTTAAGCTTAATGTTTCATATTTATCGTTAGTCCAGTGCTTAAATAATTTGCCATTTTCGTTCCGGCAGCAAAAAGCCGAAAGATAGACACTTAGGTTGGTAACTAAAGTTTATTAAGTTTCGTAAGTCTTAAAATAAACGTTATATGAAGTGATGTAGTTTTTGTACACTCGTCTGTGAATCGTATGTTATTTGTTGGCCAAGTAAAAGTGTAGCATCGCATCCTTTATGTTTTCAGTAACTTTAATTACAGCGTTGCTGTTAAAAATAATGTTTCAAGCAGCTATTGCTTAAAGCAAGAAGGTCAGGCTATTCTCCTAATGTTGATACTGGCAGATAAGCTTAAATTCTTTTGTGTAGCATCATTTAAGCTTACGTGTTGTAAACATCTCATAACAACATAACATAACACATAACATACTTTATTTTATCTCCAACTCTATTTGTGTATTAGCTGGGCTTTTCTTCACTGCTTGCAAATTATTTATATACATCTAATGACTCACGAATGTTTCTTAGATTAAGTAAGGTTCAAAGCTATAGTTGGCATGATTTGATGACAAACAACAAATTTAAATTTGGAATTAGGTACATGTAAAACTTTTATTAAAAGTTATGTGTTGATCACTTTTGGGAAAATATGCTTAAGATAATCGAGTTCAAAGCAGGTGGATGTAATTTTTATGTACATCTCATTCTCTACTTTTACTGATTAAGTTATTCCATAATTTGCAGGGTAAAAAATTAACTTCAGTGCTTGAATCATTGAATTGCAACTCGGGCCAGTATCCTTGAATTCCAACCTCGTCCCCAGGGTCTTTTCACTTGCTCGCTTAGTATAGTGGACCAGGCCATTTAGATAAAGTGGCTTTCAAAATCCTCTAGTCTAAATAAAAAAAAATAAAACGATATTTACTTGAATAGACCCCTCCCAACCCGGGTGAGAAGTAAGTCTTTTATCCAGGGATTTCGCCAATAATCATGTGGAAAAAGTACCACATACTGTAGAACTCTAAGTAAGACTGGAGTCACATGTCAATAAAAACAAACCTCAACTTTTAGTGGCCCTGGTCAGTTTAAAATTGCTACTGGCAACCAGGAGACTGTCAATTTTTAGCCCTGAAGTTGTTGTTTCCACTGATCCTTTTTTATCTATACTAGGCATGTTAATATGTCAGCAGTGATCAGTGATGTAGCTTTTCTTACAGTGAAGGTATGCACATGGAAGATATCAATCATATAATTATCCCAGCTTACGTACTATCTCACCGTTCAGTAAAATGAACTGGGTCAAATGCAATGATCGGTTTAATTTGGGTTCGGTAGCTGAACACAATTAAACCAATAATATGCATACCGCAGTGTTTGCTTCCAATTTCTGAACCCAGTCAAACATAATTAAGCACAGTTAAACAGTTTTAAAATCATTCAAATATACCAGATATTTAAACCATCTGCCTTTAAGTGTGTGAGAACAAGCACAAATTTCTGTAGTGTGGAATTTGAGCATGATCTGTTTTATATTGTCGTGTAAACACATAGAAGACTGGGTGGCTAAAACAGCCTTTTCGGAAAAAGAAAATTTGGTAATCCTAATACTCACAAAGGAAAATAAAAGTTGAACCAAGGATAAAATTAAATCACAACATTTACATGAGTGTTCCATCAAGACTTCCATTGGGGTAGGTGATGAAAACCCTATACCCACTTAAGTTACAAAATCCATTTTTCACGGTGATGTAAGATTTATTCTTGATGGGTAAAGGGGTAAAACTTAATGCAGAAGGAATCAAACAGTTATACCATGTATGGGTTTCCATACCGCAGTGATTATTGTGACCCAGTACCACTACTGGGGCAAGCTCACTCAGGTATGACTTCTACAGTTATGAGATTTTGTGCTGTAATCACTAAACAAATACAGAGAAACAAGAGGAAATCGGGAGGAACTTGTACCAGAATGAAAATCATGCTGGTATTATGTAAACACCCCCTTAGCCTAAAGTCGAACAGCTCTCAAGAATGATATGTTTAACACCATCCTCAGAGACCCAGGGGCAGTAACGCCGTGATTTCATGAGACTGGTGCAAACTCAGACTGGTACGATTTTGTTTACATGAGACCGGTCTGAAAGTCAGACTGGCATGAAGTGTTTACCTGAGACCAATCTAAACTCTGTTTGTGTTAATATTGTCCACAACCATCCCATCCTTAAAAATCCAGTTTATCTATTATCCAACAGCTTGGAATGCTCCAGCGCCAATTATTAGACGTGCATACCCAAAACAAATATCTCAGACCAATTGAAACCCTGTTCATGCTTAAGTGGCACCCCAGTCTGATTTCAAACCGTTCTGAGTCATTCATTTTGGTCCAGCAGCAGTGATGAGTTAAACCAGCCTAAGGCCCTGTTTACATGAGTGACTTTATCCCGGGATGACTTTTATCTCATCCCGGGGTGACTTTCATGCGCTGTGTGGTCATTTAACTGTAAATGTTTACATGATTTGGAGCTGACATGTGTTCACCCTGGGACGATTTCATCCCGGTCTTCAGCACCGGGATGAAATCGTCCCAGGGTAAACACCATTTCAGCTCCAAACCATGTAAAAACTTACAGGTAAATGACCAGACACCGATATGAAAGTCGTCTTGGGATGAAATCACTCATGTAAACACAGCCTAAGATTATACTTATTTTATACTAGCTTCATGTTTCGTACGTTTCGTGTAAACAGAGGTAAGCACTTGGAGTCGATCTGAAGTCGTACCGGCCCAAGTTGGTACCATTCTCATAGACTACGAGCAGTCTCTCATTTTTCTCTGGCGCGTGCAATCGGAATGTCCTACTATTGGTAATTGCGATAATTAAAATCTGCTTTGTTTTTCTTACAGGTTTTTATTCCATCAACCTGATGTCAGGAAAATATGGCTGTTTATTATTAAGGGTTTGGTTAAGAAGTTTGTACTTTTAGCTATATTCCCAGACACACTTTATTAATTCAAATAAAAAATTTGAAGAGCAGTTTTGAAATAAGGTTATATATTTTTTTGTCTTTTTCTGCTTTACACTTTGATGTCATTGATTAGTTTGACTGACCCCTCAGTACTACTAAGTGGATGATGTATGAAAATGGAATGAATCCTGGAGTACACCTTTTAGGGCTCTACTTCAAAATATCGGATGAGCACACCCTGCCCCATATCTTTTTTGGGGGGAGTATCCCCCCCCACTACTATCCCAGGAATGAAGAGTCAGACCTATCTGATCTAATTCTCTTTATGGGGAAAACTATATCGATTGACTGATTCACCACAGTCTGATCCCTTTTTGTCAGTTCATTGCCTGTTAAGTTTCGACTATTCTGAAATGATTTAGGAAGAGGCTATTCCTTTTGTTTTTCTTTGGTACCAGATTATGGCAATCAGTAACAATGCTTATTGATGACAAATTATCAAACCAAAAAGAACTAAAGTCTCGAGATCTACTGCCATCACGGTCTGGGGTAGTAAGAGAGTGAGTCATAATCTGTGCATCAAATAAAGTCACTAGTCATTACTGGACCATTTGTTATTCGCATTGGCAACACTGAAGTCACAGATTGATTTATTTATTGATTTATTGATTGACTGATTGATTGATTGATTGATTTTTTAATTGGCTGATTGAGTGATTTATCAGCCAGTTGGTTGAGTGGTTGATTGATTGACTGATTGGTACTTAAAATAGATGAATAAATTGATTCACCTGAATTACATGTAAGTAATTACATGCATAATGCTGCATTTCTTCGCATCTTCCTCTGGCAGTAAAATAATACCCGGCATCAGTCGAAACATAAAATAATTTTCAAGTTCCAATGTCATGACATAATTGTAAGCAAATAATAATATATTATTTATTTGTAATTAGCAAGTAGTAGGTAAGAAGGCGTATTAGAGAGCAGGACTATTAGAGCTTTTACAGTAATTTAAATTATATTTCATATTAACTCCAGTAAGCTACTCCTTCTGAGTAACTACCACTATTGGACAGTCAAGAAAGAAAAATCAAGCAAATCATCATCATTCAACTATAGCGTCATTTTACCATATAAGGAGAAAAATATGAGTATGAGAGCGTCTTACACTGTAGAAAACGTATTGCACTATAGTATCCCGGTTTCAAATCACTTATTGAATAAAGCATTTAAATTGCTTAGATATTTAAGTTTATATTACCTACAACAGAGGCTTATTTAAAATTTATGAAACACTGGTTCTAATTTGATAAGAGGTGTATTACTAATGATTAACTAATAATTATAATATTGTTTTCCGGTCTCACTTGTAATAATAATAATAATAATAATAATAATAATAATAATAATAATAATGATAATGATAATAGAAAGGAAGAAACAGACTAGAGTTACGGTTCCCTACTTCCTGTTTTGGACCAGGGCAATGACTGTCGGATATGGAGATTTGAGTGATGGAAACCAGTAGTGGGCGAACAACTCACGTGCAAGCATGACACAAGAGAAGAAGCAAAGTTGTATGATGATTTTGCGGTTGGTATTTACCGCCTGTCTACCAGCAGCTCTCAAGGTCAAGAATTAGTTGGACATTTGCCTATAGAACTGTCATTCCTGTTGTGTAAATTTTTTATCTTGTGAAGGTTTTAGCTTAGAATTTTCACCGACGGGAGCGAGGTTTCGCGAGAACGGACTTGTTCCAGGGCGCTATAATGCTTTTTCAAACAAAAACAAATCCGAACTTCCAGCACGTAAATAAACCATACGGGATCAGTCCACATGAAGTGTTACAGTCGTGATTAATTAATACAGTCTATCGTTTGTTAAATATGGTTGTGAAGAATAAGGGGGGAGGGGAGGGGGGCTTAATAACTTTTCCCTCTGAAAAGGGGGGCTTGTTAGAGAGGGGGGGCTTAATAGAGGATTTACAGTAGCGGAAAAAATTTCTATTTTCATAAATGCGGCGCGCAAAGGATCAACAAATTTGTTGATTCTTTGCGGGCATTTAAAACGTGAATCACAAAGTCACCTGGGCTGGTTTAAAAAGGTTTGCTGCAGAAGTTTTACCCAAACTGCGATCGTCAAATAGATTTTGTAAGACCTGGGTAAATGCTACGGTACGGTAAATGTTGTTTTTGAATGTTGATTTGCCTTTCAAAACTTGTTTAACTGATCGTTTGATCAAATTTCTATGATTTTTGCAATTTTGTTCGCAAAGCCACTCCAGTTTTGATCAACCGGTCGCCAAAAAGTCATGTAAAGTGTCTGCAAAAATTACATGCGTGTGGCCATGCAGACAAGAAAAACTAAAGTTTTTTGGGTGTTCCGAAAACGAGGGGTCGGGGTGCGGGGTGCGGGGTGTGGGGTGTGGGGTGCGGGGTGCGGGGGTGCGGGGTAGTTCTAAGAAAATCATAATTATATTGTAATTATATTACCGTAGTTCTTGTATAAAAAGTGTTACATAAATCTAATATTAATATAGATTTAGCCAAGCCTAAAAGCGGAGCTCCAATTTTTATTTATTTATTATTATTTATTTTATTCATTATTATTTTATTTATTATTATTATTATTATTATTATTATTATTATTATTATTTCAAGTGGTACCTGACAGCAATATTATAGTTTAGGTAATTATTAGTAAATACACCTCTCATCAAATTAGAATCTGCATAACTGCCAACCTTATAAAATCAGAAATAGGGACCACCTCCCCCCATGCTCACCCCAGTCCTGGGGGAGTGCCCTGCCTCCCCCCCCCCACCCCGCCACTGCCCCCCCAACACTGAGCAGGGTCTAGGATGCTAGGATGCATTAATTTTTAAAAATATTACCTGTACTGGACTGTCTTAGCATTAGAATTCTCAGGTGTTGTTTAATGGTCTCAAGCACCATATGTATTGCACAAAACAATAGGACGTAGAAAAGTCATTGAAGACCAATCTTTAGCAATCCAGTTCCAAATTGTCTTTTTTTTCTTGAAAATCGGAATGTCCCTATTTTTTTAGGTTTTGAAATTCAAAAATCGGGACAATTCCCATTAAATGGGGACGGATGGCAGGTATGAACCTGTTTTACAAAATTCTAAATAAGCCCCAGTTTTAGGTAACCGTTGTAAACTTAAATATTGGGCACAATAATTATTTTTGTTCACCTAACCTCGGCCTTTTCTCTGCCACAAGTCTACGGTTTAATTTATTTACATTTTTGCAGAGTTGTCAAATTGTACAGACAAGGTATTAATTGAAAAATACCTCCACGTTATTCAATGGTTTGATAGATAAGTTGTGTGGTATAAAGCGAGGAAAAATGCGAGCATTGAGTACCGGTAAAATGTTCTTGACCATTATCTGTAAAACTACTGAATGATATTATTCCACTACAATATTTGCCTATCATTTTAAATGATTTATTCAATGAGTGATTTGAAACCGGGAAACTACAGTGCAATACGCTTTCTACAGTGCAATATACTCTCATACTCTCATGTATGTGTTTTCTAGTCCGTATAGAGCGTTTTCACGTGATGTCACGACGGCCATATTGGTGTTCCAAAACAAAGAAACGGCGGCCATATTGGTGTCCCAAACCAGTCCTTTTGGAGTTGAACTCTATTTTTACGCAAAAATCGTCTTTTGTTTGAGTATACCAATATGGCGGCTTGTCACGTGAGTGAAAACTCTCTATATGATAAACTGATGCTATAGTGGAATAATAATGTACCTTGTTTACTCTTATTGATGCCCAGGGACTATTATATTAAAATCCATCTCTTTAAGTACCCATCAGTCATGAATCAACCACTCAACCACTTAATTGATAAATCGGTCAGTCAATTAAAAATTTGTGACTATAACAGTGTTGCCAACGCGAATAACAAATGGTCCAGTAACCACTAGTGACTTTATTTGACGCACAGATTGACTCACTATGTTTATTTAACTACCCCTGACAAGGATGGTGGTAAATCTTGTGGTTTAATTTTAATTTTAGTTAGTTGTGTGTGCGTATGGGGGGGGGGGGGGAAGGAGTAGGGTTACTCCCAAATAAATGCTACTGACGTATGGATGTGTTATTGAGGGAACATAAAGTGTATGTGGATACAGTCAAACTAATCACCAACATCAAAATTTGCAACAAAAAAAAACAAAAATATAAAACCTTATTTCAAAACTGCTCTTAAAATTTTTTATTTCAATTGATAATGTCTGCCTGGGAACATACATGTAGCTAAGAGTATAAATTTATTAACCAAAGCCTTACAATAAACTGCCATATTTTTTCTGACATCACGTTGATGGAATAAAAACCTGTATGGAAAAGAAAGCAGAGTTTAATTATCTCAGTTGTCAAAAGTAAGCCCATGGCCTTAGGGAGGTTCTAAGGATATTTGCGCAATTTTTTCTGCGCATCCATACGCACACAATTCACAAAATTGGCAATGTCATGCCGTGTCATGTACTGAGCATGTACGCTCGCATGAAAAACTACCCCAAATGTTTTAAGACACTCTAAACTGCTGCTTATAAGCCCTAGGCTGATACAACTTTGTAAGGGGTTTTGGGTGGGCTTATAAATGGAGGGGCTTATATCCAGGGGGGCTTATAAGCGGAATAAGAAAAACGTTACGAAATGAGCCACAGCAGTGTTGATCGAAATACGTTTTTAATGTACCAGTTTGTAATTAACCTTTGAAATGTCATAATAAATTAATCGAATTCATTTCAATTTTAACTACAAAATCAAAACTCTGCTACAACACGAACATAACCGGAACATAACAAAACAGAAGCTCAGTCAGTTAATCTTTGCAGTTTTCTGTGAGAGTGCTTAATATTAAGGAAACAGAGAAAACTAGAGGAGGGCTTATATCCGGGGGGGCGGGGGGCGGGGGGGGGGGCTTATTACCGGATGTATTTTTTCAGTTGTTTACAGGTGGATGGGCCTATAGCCGGGGGGGGGGGCTTGTAAGCAGGCGGGCTTATAAGCGTCAGTTTACGGTATTTGTTTTGAGTTTTGAGCATGTGCATTTAAATAAGTGGCATTGAAGCATTCCAAGTGGACAAAAGGTAAACTGTATTTTTAGAGATGGTTGGTCTCATGTAAATACCTATGCCAGTCCAAATTTCAGACTGGTCTCATGTAAACAAAATTGCACCAGTCTGAGTTGACACTGCTTTAATGAATCAGGGTTTTAGTCTGCCCCTGGGTATCTGAGGATGTTGTTAAACATTCTTGAGAGCTGCTCAACTTTAGTCTGAGGGGGTGTTTGCATGACACCAGTTCATTGTATGCTTTTCATTCTGATACAAGTTCACCCCAGTTCCCCCTTGCTTCTCTGTATTTGTTACAAGATTACAGCACAAAATCTCGTAACAGTACGAGCCAAACCTGGGTGAGTTCATACTGGTATCATGTAAACATGGTATAAAACTATTTGATTCATTCTGCTTTAAGTTAATTAACCATATAGCCATCCAGATAAATCTCACATCACCATAAAAAAAAGATTTTAACTTGAGGAAGGGAGATTCTTATCTCAGATCTCGCATTGTTGCTAAGGGATTTTTGTGGATGGTATTCTGTCATACGCTGTTTTCAGAATTTCGTGCCACTATATTGGTGAAATAATGAAGAAGAACATCTGAATTCACAACTGAACATTGCACGTGCATAGCTACTGCCAGTCCCCAACCGCACATTAAAAAGAAAATCAGTAAAACTAAGAGGAAACTAGTAAAGTTCCGATTTTTTTGCGAATCGCTCCACCCTTCTTTACAATCCGAAGCATGCAGTTACTGTTTTTACAAAGAATAGAAGAACTACAGCACAAAAATGTATAAAGATATGTGCTTGTGCCATCATAACTTTTATATTCATAATAAAGCAAATTTCTAGAAACTACTGTTACTTCAAATTTTGCATCCTGATAATCTTTAAATGTTCGCAATGTTTACAATAGCGAGAACTGTATGCTGTTTGAGCATTTTTTCTGTTCAGGTCAAGTGACATGCTGAATATGGTTGCGACTTGAAAATCTTGAAAACCTTTCCCATAAAACAAACGTGGCCAAGCAGCTTATCTGTGGAAGTAATAGGGTTCCAAGATATGATGGTTCTGAGGAACTTCCCACAGCAACAATATGGTGATTAAGAGTGTCCTCCCTTAAGTCCAGATGTAAAGGCTCTCATTGCCACCCAAATGGAAGTCTTGATGGCACACTCATGTAAATGTTGTGGTTCAATTTTATCGTTGGTTCAATTTTTATTTTCCATTGTGAATAATAGGATTGTCAAATAAAAATTGGCGCTCCACTTTTAGGCTTGGCTAAATCTATATATTTGAATGATTTTAACTGAACTGTTTAATTATGTTTGACTGGCTTCAGAAATTGAATGGAATCAAACACAGCTGTATATATAGGCATATTTTTGGTTAATAATTATTGTGTTCAATTACCAAACCCAAATTAACCCAATCACTGCATTTAATCCAGTTCAATTTACTGAACAGTTGGGTACCTAAGCTGGGCTATTATATAACTAATATCTTCCACGTACCTCATTTGACTTCACTGTAAGAAAATGCTGCATCACTGATCACCACTGGCATATATGCCTAGAACAGAAAAAAGGGATCAGTGAAAAAAAAAAAACAAGAACAACAAATTCAGAGCTAAAAATTGGCAGTCGCCAGTCGCCAGTGGCGAATTAAAACTGACCAGAGCCACTAAAAGTCGAGGCTTAAATTCCTGATAAAGGACTGCAAATGAAAGACTTACACTGTATAGTTACAATATAATTCAAATAAATTAGACTTTCATTGGAGCATCTTTCTTTTCTTTCCCCTCCTCAACTCTAAGTTCATCAATTGAAGAAAATTTTCAGTTCTTGGAGTGCAAAATTCATGAGAACGAGCACCTGGCAAATTACTTTCATCCTTAAAATAATATTAATAATATTAATATTAACTTTATTGTTATCTCTTACTTAACTGATAATTTCTGATTCTACCGCGGACATAAAGACGTTGGCAAAAGCAACTGCCACGTTGGTGCCCATTGCGGTACCGTGAGTTTGGATATAGTTTCTTCTATTGAACTGGAAAGAGTTCTCCTGGAGTATCAGTCTAAGCATCCCTCTGAGTGAATCATTCACTCAGAGGGATGCTTCACCTTTTGTTTCGTAAAATCGAACATATGCGCATATTTCGCGTAGACTTTCTTTACGATTTCATGAAACGGTTTTCCATTTTGATCCGGTATTGCATGGGCATTTCGTTTGGGCAAAAGTTACAACACAGAAAGAAAGCCATGTCGGATCATCACTGCGCGAGCGAGATCAGATTGTGTCGTAAATAAATTCAGCATTTCGCTTGTCTGTGGTTTGCGTGCGCAAGCGGCAGATACCATAACGTTTTGCGTCTGTCTTTGGGAGCTTTTTACCTTTTTTGTGAAAAGAGCTCCTGGTCCAAATCATTTCCGATCACGGTATCATCCATTATCGCGTAGTCGGTTATTCCTAACTTTCCGTATGCAAACGCAAGCTGGCATTATTGATCAGTATTCGAACTTCGCGCGTGTCTTATTTTAAGCGAAATTTGCATAAATACTCCATTTACAGATGACTGCATTTAGTTATTACAACAGAGTTTAGCTACTTATTGTTTATTCATGGCAACCATTGTTATACGGTAAGACAAAGACTTGGCGCGGACCACGCGCGAATTTTGAACCTCGGATTTTCAAGCGTAAAAGTCTGGAAATTCTTGTGCTCGAATTTGGACGAAAAAAACTACCAGGGTTTAGGGGAAACATGTATCTTCGATAATCCGCTGTTTCATACGGAGTTTGTTGCTTATTTCGAAAAAGACTCCAAGCTGAATTTTAATGCGGGTCTAAACCCATACTAAAAATCCCGAAAATGCACAGTTTTGAGAGGAGAAAGTCTGGAAGTTGTTCTCGATGTATTTTCCTATTTTTTTACATAACGTTGTAGATTTGCCCTTTGACTACAAAAATCCGCTGTTTCATGTTCAAAAAGTAGCCTGTGAGTGTTTCGAAATGGCGATTTTAGTGAGTGAACTTCGCCAGATTCGTCCCTTTTCTCTCTAATTGTGGCGCTTTTATGGAGCGTTCATGCTTGGATGGCCCGCCACGGTGCCTCATTAATATGTGTAAATGTCCGGCCATTCTGCACGATGTTATGGGAATGGGAGTGTCGTTCTTTTCGAAGGCTTCGTATTCTTTGCATACAGTGTATATTTCTCCCTCTTGAGGAATATTGGTGTACATGCTGGTGACATCTATTGAAACTAGAATCGCGTTTTTTGGAACTATCCTCTCTGATAAACTATGTGGTATCTTTGAAGTAAGATTTTTGTGCTTTAGCGACAGGCTGAAGTATGTGGTCTAAACGTGATGATGTACGTTCTGTTGAACTCTCGGTTCTGAAAACGCCCGATAATTCGAACCGAAACTGGCTTCCCTTTCCCAGTCAAACACTGTGAATTTAGTCCCGATCTTTCGAACCTTCCGGTAATTTGAACCAAATTCTTTTCTCAGGAGGTTCGAAAAATCTGGATTCCTCTGTACGTCACATGAAAGCACGGATAGGGTACCTAAGAAAGACAAACATGAACACTCGAATTAAGTGGAAAAGGAAGCAGCTTGATATCCTGAAACACACTCATTATAACTTTTCCACTTTCGATGATTTTAAAGGAGAAACGAACTTTTCCACTTCCGATGGGCTACAGGAGAAACGAACATAACTTATGTCCCAATTGCGACCTAAAATGTCAGAAATACAACAAAACTGAGGGGTCACCGACTTCATTTGAGAGAAAAAGGATATGAAAAGATAACTGAGAAGGAAAAAGGAACCACACAGGATAAAGAAAATTTCTTTGACGTCGGTGGAATTCGATACAACTTAAAACTTACCTAACTTTTATGGAATGTACATGCTATAAAAAGGACCCTATCTGGATAGTTTTCATATATTACTCAGTAACACCGAGAAAGTTAACGAAAGATTTAAAAGGCAAAAAGAGAGAGAACGAATACAGCACTGATTAAGAAATGGAAAGAGTTTACATCCTTTTGTTTGTAAGTACAAACCATTGTTACTTGAAAATGTTCTAGTCGTTTAAAAAGAAATTGAACCATTTTTTGCCCTCGAGTTTTGCATATAGTTTTACATGGTCACCAATATTTTTTGTTATCTTTGTTCCTCAAGTCTGCCAGTATATCGATTCCCGATATTTTTAAACTTGCTACTGTTTCCCGCGTAAGTTAGAACTATTTCAATATTCTGTTCTATAAAGATGTCTTTATAATCGAATAAATTCCCAAGACAACGTTATGAATGACATAGGAATTAAGGTCGTGGGGGATACATGGCAATGAATATATTCATAAAGCAAAATATTGGTAATGGTGTTACTTTTAGTGTTACTTTTACTTTTTTGGAAGCCGATTCCGCTGAAACTTAACAGAGATATTGGGGAATACTGGAAGTGCATAAGGATTGTGTTATTGAACGGATTGGGCTTTGCGGCAATGCTGTAAGCCACTAAAGTTAATTTTTTTGAAAACATGGTTTTGTGTCCAAGTTTTCTCCTCAAGAAGAACACAAAAAAAACTTGATTTTACCTCTCACTGATCAGTCAAAACCTCTTTTGTGTCATATCAGACTCCGATTTTTTTTTAAATTTCAAGTTTCATTGAAATAATTAGCGTTTAAAGGCGCAAAAATTTAATTACCATGCTAGAATATGAAGCCTTCAATCTTCCCTTCTAAAGCTTATTTAAAAAATTTGGCGTCAGATATGACAATCTACAATACAACTTGTTTACCTCCCTGACTTGTCAACTCATGAAATTCTCTATATTGGTGCTGAATTCTTGAACACAAAATTGCTTGTTTTTACGCTTCTGAAGGCTTCCCGAGCTAACACCGGTGAACTGAGTAATGCAAAAACTATAAGTAGTAATTTTGGTAATTTTAATCCACGGGCTATTGTTAACACTGAACGCAGAAAAGAATAATGCGTCTTAGCGCCAATGCAGCTCTCTGAGCGGAATTTTTTTCACCTGCCGCTTTCGGAGTCTTTCAGTCTTGCGATATTACTGCTTTTCTCTGGTCGACCTCGGCATTTTCGAGTGAAAAACACGTGTATGATTTTTTTTCTATGTAGATTTGTATTTTGTTGCAAAATACTCTGGTTTGCATAAATATAAACGTTTCCATCAGCTCCAGCTTAAAATTCTGAAAAGCAGGTAAAGGGAAGGCAACTTATTTTATTGCAAACAAAGATATGAGGGTTTTGAAGGTTAGATATATTTTACAAAAGTGGTGCTATTGTTTCCAACAAATAAAAACGGGCGTATGGCGTCTTCAGAAGCTACGAGCCTAGTAGAGTGATTTCACAAACCCCGATTCTTATATGCTAATAAGAACCGTTAAATGCTAATGCTGACAATGGACAGATTTATGACTCGGATAAAGATCCAGTGAAATTAGAAACGAGACTTCAATGCCAACTTCTCGAAGCTGACCACTGGCTTGGTATGAATGGGATGATTACTAATCCTGATAAATACCAAGCAAGGATTTTGGGGAATACGAACTATACCTTTAGTTTTAGAGACAATGACATCAATATTCCCGTAAAAGATAACATTGACCTCTTAGGGGTGAACATTGACAAGAATCTGCAGTTCAGCAGTCACGTAAAGAATATTTGTACTAAGGTCAACAATGGAGTTAATGTAATTTCCCGCTTTCGAAAAGCAGTACCCACAGCTGTGAAATGTAAACTTTATAAGGCCTTTATTGTTCCATATTTTAGATATTGTTCAGCAGTTTGGCATTTTTGTGGGGCTCGAAATAGAGACAAATTAGAAAATCTTAACAAAAGGGCGCTCAGCATTGTTCTGGACGAGAAGTCTCTGCACTACCAGGAGCTACTGAACAAGTTTAATTCTAGTGATCTGCATAGTATCAGATGCCAAGACATGATGAAAACAGTTTTTAAGACAATCCAGTTCGAAACGATGCGAAAGTACGTGGGTGGTCTCTTTCAAATGAGAAATACTGAACGCAACTTACGAGGATCAAGGAAACTTGTTATCCCACTGCAAACATGTGGAACAAACTCTGAACAGAGAACCTGAGGTCATTAACGTCCTTGAATGAGTCCAAAACTAAAATATGCCAAATTTCTTTCGAACATCAATGCAATTGTTACCTGTGTAAATAGTAGTTTAATGTACTGTATATAATATATGATTTTATTTTTATTTTTATTATTAATACTATTTTATTTATCTTTTCTTCGTCTTTTCTTTCTCGGAGAAATTGACTATACAGCTACCCTTGTAAATCCGAGGTGAAATAAAGGTGATATTGTTGTTGTTGAAGAACAATAAAGAAGCACGCACCAAAAAACCATTGTTTTAAATTTTAAATTGCGTACATTCTGGTGTCTGCTAGACTATCTGAATGGTTTACACGGACAACAGTCAACGGCAACAAAGAAATGCCATTATCTTTTTTTTTAGATAAGGAAATGATTTTTGAATATGAATATATGATATATTCATATATTCATATTCATTTCTCTATCTACGGGATAAATAAGAAGTCACATTTGATCAGCTCCCCGTTGGCTTGATAGCTCAATTGGTTAGAGTGCTGCACCGGTATCGCAGAGGTCATGGGTTCGATTCCCGTTCAAGCCTGAATTTTTTTCAGGTTTCTTCTTTTCAACCACTTAAGTTGAAACAGCTTCACTGCGATCATCTTCATATAATTCGAAATGATTTTTGTTAACTGCTCTGATATTGCGGGAAAACTCCACCCAATGCTGACAGGATCTATATTTGAAACCGGCATTTTGAAAACATACGTTTACTTTTCGATGTCGGAAATGATAGATTTCTGCGGATACGTAGCAAAACATGGTCAAACAGGAACAATTTTTTTCAGAAGTTAAACCGGGCGAAATTTCAAAATTTCTATACGTAAATAGACAGTTCGATAAAAAACGTGAGTTCTGAAACAAGGATATTAGCTTGTTGTCCGTTAATTTTGCAAACCATTCAGATATTTCTACACACCCGGTTACCAGCATGTGCACAAGTAACAACTTGAGGCAATTGTTTGAACTTTGGAGCGTGCGTTCTTTATTCTTCTTCGCATTTTCAAATCTTTATTGCGCACATGCTGGTGTGCTGGTGTGTAGAATCTGAGTGGCTTGCTCAACTAATGGACAACAGCAACTGAAGCAACCAAGAACGTGATTTGTTTTGAAAGTTAACTAGCCGATCTTCCTTGAAGTCCTAATGTCGCGAGGAAACTGTTTGTTTACGTACGGAAGTTTTGAAATGTTTAACCCGGTTGAGTTGTTCCTCTGTGAGAATGTTGTGATAATAGTCAGTAAAGTGTAATCTGCCATTTCGTGAAATCGAGTAGTAAACGTATATTTTTACAAAGCTGGCTCGTAAGCATCGTGTAATGTTTTCCCACGACATTGGTACTGTTAAGAAAGGTCATTTCCTTTATAAAAAGATTTAATCAGATTTAATGCACTTCCATTATTGCCCAATATATCTGCTAAGTTTTAGTGGAATCGGTTTTCAAATGTCCAAGATATGGAGCTTTTAAAAGTAGTATCCCTACCAATATTCTGCCCTATGAATATGTTCATCGCCATGTATCCCCCGCGACCTTAAACGCAAACAAAATAACATCCAGTCGAAAGTCACAAGCACACGAAGAAAAAGAGACGATGTTTTCAACTTTTCAACTTTTCGGCTGAATCATAGAATGTACTGTCGTGATAATGTAATAAATTAAGTCGTGATTTGTAATGTCATAAATTTAAGCACCTAAACGCCACAATAAGAAAATAAGTTATTTCAACTTTTTGATTAAATCAAATTAAAAAAAAAACACTCTTATCATTATTAAAACAGCTTTAGTGTTCTGTGAAAGCCCTGAATTCACACACTGTTGAATTCAACATGGTATTTATTAACTTTAGTGGCTTACAGCATTGCCGTAAAGCGCGATCCATTAAAAATAAATAAATAAATAAATAAAAAATAAAAATAAAAAATAAAAAATAAAATAAATTCCGTTCAACGCCATCCAATTTGCACATTTGGCATCCTCCCACAGGATGGCACTGAAAATGTGTAACATGTTGAATTCAACAGCGTTGAAAGTTGTTGAATGGAAATGTTCAATATCCGTTTATCCTGGGCCTAAGTATTAAGTGGAAGGGCGGAACCGGCAATTTACATTTTACTGGCTTGTAGCCAACAGGCCAAGCCTTAATGTCGCCAAGACTGAATTCCTGATAATTGGATTAAATCAATGAATAGATGCTCTTTCGAATAATCAGATTAATATCGAGATCGAAGGCAAATCAAACAAACAGCACCACAAATGCTGTGAAAGATATTTTATTTGAATAGCCTTAACATAAACAAACCTTCCAACCACTAAACTTTCCTTTAGTTGCAAGTACATTGTATCAGTTTTTTACAACGGCAGACTTGCCTGTTTTACCGTATCGTGATGGAATTACGACCATTTCGTCGAAAACGTCGCTTATTATTATTGCCCACATTCCGGTGACCTTCTGACATTTCCTGCTTTCTTTGGTCCTAGATAATTAATTTCAGGTTTAATTTTCAAATCAGTTTCAAATCAACATTCGATTGCTGAGATATTTTAGACGCTGAAAAAGGAATGCTTGAAGTTTATCAAAAGCGTACTTCTACTTAGAACGTGGCTTTCAAAGAAAATGCGTGCTATCGGGAAAACGAAAGGACGTTTTACCTTGATATTACTCTGATCAGGTGCTGGAACCTCAAAGATTTCAGGGACCAAGTTTCAGGTAAATCGGCTCGACACAACCTTTATAACAAACGGTGGTTAAAATAGTTATTAGAATATTATGTACACGCATTTAGCCATAATTACTTCGAAAAGGATTAAAGCAACAAAGAATCGAACTTACTGGAACAAGGGTAAATATGTCTTGTAACTTATGTATCAGAGTTAAAGCGATAAGGAACGGTTTTGTCGACATTCTACGGTAAAGCGAGAGCACGCCTTGCCGGTAAAAATTATGGCAACCACGTTGTTTTCCAGGTTTCGCTAATTTTCTGCTCTTTTTGTCTTATTTCATAAAACCGTCGTAAAAACCCATAAAACAGTCGATAACAAAGATCCTGATCAGAATTTGCCGTATTCTGACAAAAACGCTTTTCAGAAATAAGGCAGCAAATTCTGGTCACTCGCGAGCTGCTCAACCAAACTGCTCTGAAAACCATTTTGTTGAAAAAACAAAACAATATCGCACATGCTGTTTTGGAATTCTGCACGGGAAGACTTGTCACAACTGCCCCTTGGGAGTCCACCTTGGGGAATAATTCTCGATTTAACGAAGTGCCAAGGGACTGGGGAAATTGATTTGTTATATCGAGGGTTCGTTATATCGTGGCTCTTTTCCATACATCACACTATTACTGGGCTGAAAAATATGGTTCGTTATACCGAGGGCTTCGCTATAGAGAGGTTCGTTAAATCGAGGTTCCACTGTAAAGGGATGAATTAAGAGCGGTTTGCTGTAAGAACCGGCTAAGGGTATGCAAGATAGAAAAATCCGATTTTCTCAAAATCTGCCAGAATAAAGGCTTTAGTGAACTAGTTCTAAAAATATAAGTTTCGGGTCGTTTAGATTTTTATTTATTCTTTAGTGAATATTTTCTTATTTTGCCCTTCGCGGCAGTCAAAATCAACGCCAAAATCAAGAATTTTCCGGAAGCTCCTGTTCAAATATTGAAAGCTTCCTAAAAAAGATTAACCCGGGGAGTTAAAAGATCTTATTTCGTCTGTTTATTAGCAGTGCTAAAGTTTCATGAGAAGCGAATTTGAATTATTTACGAAATTTTAAAATTTATACCCAACAACAGTCGTTACCAACAACCCAATTTAGGCTAAATTCAAGGCTCAAAAAAGCACTCTGCTACATGGCTTTACACAACGAGACTATACTCCGGGAAAGAACAATCACTTCAACTAAACATCAGCCGAAAAACATTTTGGGACAAATGAAACGGCGAATTTTGAGAACGCTTTGAAAACAGGCTCAGTGATATGAGCGACCCTTTGACCTTTCATGTCAACGGAAATAATCACACAGCAGCTCTTAAAATGACTTTCCTTCGCCAGAATGCTAGTTTGCTGGTTTTTCAAGAATGTGTTCAAATAGAGGAAACGAGGATTCCCTGCTTTGCTCCCAATATTGAGCGATGTTGGGCAATTTAGAGAAGTGTGTTATGAAATTGACCTAATCTGTTTATCACCGAAATTATACATTCAAAGTCTGTTTACAACATGAATGCGGAATCAATAACTAAGTAAAAAAACCGATTCATGGAAATTCACTCAGGGAAATAACTCTTAACTAAGTGAGCTTTTCCTGGCTGGAAACTGCAACTTTCATTGCAAAACACATAGCGAGATCGCCGAGCCATGTTGCACGTGAGTTATCAAATGTTTCTACAGTGCGGTCGAGGTTCCCTATGTTAACGATTGTCCAGGTTTTAGGCCCGCATAGCGTGCAGTCGGAAACAACACTATGGTGACGAACGCTTGTGCTTGATAGGAAAAAAAGTAGGGGAAAAAGGAAAAAGAGAGCTTTTATTACATATATACTTATTATTATATATATATATTTTTACGTCCAAACCGGTGACACGTACTACTAAGCAAGTTCTCCCAATGTCGGTGGCCTTTAGGGTGAGAGCCTTATAATGCTATCCCGCGTGCAGACGTCTCCTATTTCTTTTGCTTCACAAATGTCTTTCTCATTGCTCGTCCTCGATGATAAAGCAGTCGCACCCGTAGACAAGCCTTTTCATGCTGTCTTTCCTATGGATGTCGCATAGGTTCGAGCTGTCATATGCGATGAGGTTGTGAAAAATTTGATTTTATACTTAATAAAGTACTTCATCCAGTACAATCTGGCAGGTATTAAAGAGATTTTTCTCACTTAATATCTCCCGGTTGGGCAGTGGTACCTCTGCCTGTTGCTGGAAAAACGCTGAATACTCCGCATATCACCAGGACAATGATTCTCAACAAGCTAGCATGCTTACCGGTAGGAAACAGATTTTAGTGCATTCCCCCAAGGGCTTATTTAAAATTTATGAAACACTGGTTCTAATTTGATGAGAGGTGTATTACTAATGATTAACTAATAATTATAATATTGTTTTCCGGTCTAATAATAATAATAATAATAACAATAATAATAATAATTTTATACTTTACAATTTAAGTGCTTCATCCGGTACTTTTCTACTGTTCTACTATCCTTACCCCCTTACCCCTACTCTTGGTTACGTAACTCAACCATGGACTTGGCCGCATTTTACTTCTTTGCTAAGATTCTTTAATTAAAAGGTCTAATGTCCACTATGAAAGAAAGATATTGCACCTTGCGCCATGCGAGAAATACGTCTGCCCAAGCCAAACTACTAAAACACAGTCCTAAGCATGGGTATGCTTAGCGTTTTCACGCTGCCTTTCTTATGTATGTCGCACAAGTTCAGGTCAGTGTTGTAAGCGATGGCGTGCTATAACTGTACAAGCTTGATCTAATACAATCTGTCGGGTATAGAACTTTTGCTTCTCTAGCGCAGCATTATAACTTAAACGCTTACCACGAAGTAAAAAGCCAATTCGCCTATCAGAGTGACGCAATTTATAAATTATTCTTGAAGAGAACAACTTATCCATCGTGCAGTGAGGAACTAGTACCTGGAGACCAACCTCGACCTATCTGTTTTCTTAGCAACTCGAAAATCTGTCAGGTTCTTGCCTGTATCCAGTTTGTTGCGCAAAAAAAAAAAAAAACCTGCCGCTATCCGTTGCCTCACCTGCTCCTAATACTTTTTTGGGAGTATAATACTTTGATTTTAGTCGTCCCTTTTTCATGGCAAATGTTTGCAGTGAAAAAATGATATGCTTTCCTTTGCTGACGTCAAATGCTCGCTCTCCAAACTGTTGCCGTCTCACAAGAAAACTCAAAATTGACTAGCATGTTTACAACGTCGAATTTACTTGAGGAAGTTGTAAGTGACAATCGTAAGCTATTTGTAAATCGTGACAATCATTCATGTGTCTAAGTTCGTGAGTTCCGATAACCTGCGTAGCAAGCACTTCCGGCATTTCGCGTTTTGGCCGCGCCAAATTAAGGCGAACGCCAAAAAAAAGGGAAGGAGCGGGGATGGGGAGGGGAGGGGAGGGGAGGGTAGGCGATAAAGGAAACGCTTGCCCGCAAACGCCACAAGTTTGAAAAACGCCCCGTTAGCACTCAAGGTTGGGAGAATTCATAGCGTGACCGCTTGTCAATAAAGCAGCAAATAACAGATCACCAGATGTTACAAATTTACTTTCGTCAAAATCAAAACATGCTCCGCGTAGGTCAAACCCACGGACTGCAGAAACGAAGCACTTGCAGATGTCATGTAGAAGCCTCGAAAGTCGGAAACTCAAGGGGGCGCTTCAGGATTTGTGGTTGTAATTTCAAAGTTAATAAATTTGAAAATTTATCCCTGCTAGGAAAATCGGTTTAATTTCTTCGGGAACCTTTCCAAAGCGTCTGGAAAGAAAAGATTCTTAAGGAGAAATTATCTTGCTGGTATTTTCAGAGTGGTTAGAGTGGAAGTTGTTGAAAACTTGTAGCTATTTTCGGAACGTGCGTGCAATCTTTGTGCTCGAAAAATTGGGAACTTAGGGGCATTATTCGAAGCTATTCGGAATGCAATAAGTATATCGAATCTCCTGTTTCCCAAGCTCTGCCAAATCAGCGCATCAACTTGTCTAAGCGGCTGCTCAAGACTCCATCAGGCAACAGTCCATGTAGAAAGAGAAAGCTTCCCGAAAGTCCCTGAGATTTGAAGCTACCGAACAGCCGTCTTCTAGAGCCAAACCTTAACATCGAAGTTTTGCAGCTGGAGAGAAACAGTTCAAGAGTTGTGTTGATGTGGGTCACGCTCAAATTAACTTACCTGATTTGATTGACGTTCGTTGGCGTACGGGTTTTTCAAACTCGTGGGGTTTGCAGGCAAGCGTTTTCACGTTTCCTCCCTTCTCCTGCCCCTTCTCCCACTTCTTTTGCGCTCGCCCCAATTTTTGCGCCGCCAAAACGAAAAATGCTTCGAACGTACGAAAAACCCCAAGGCCTACGGAAACGCTTGCTACACAGGGTAGAGTTTCGATAGTGTCCACCTCTATGTCACAAGCCCCTTTTTCCCTTTCTGGGTCACCGAAATCCAGTTTAAAGACACCCGTCCAGGTATTGGCCTTCTTTAGAGTACATGATGCTACACAGCAGTTGATAGCACCCAGCGTACTCCCGTCGTAGGATAGCAGTGTCGATCGTGGGATGCTTGATCTCTTGAGTTATACAGCAGAGCTCTCTTGTGATGTAGTCTCGGCGACACGGGTAGTTTTTGCTTTGTTTTTGTTTTTATTTTTCGCTCTGGCAGCTCAGGTGGGCAGGGGTCTTAACATGGTTGCTGTGCTAGGTAATATAAACTTAAATATCTAAGCAATTTAAATGCTTTATTCAATAAGTGATTTGAATCCGGGATACTATAGTGCAATACGTTTTCTACAGTGTAAGACGCTCTCATACTCATATTTTTCTCCTTATATGGTAAAATGACGCTATAGTTGAATAATAATAATAATGATGATGATGATGATGATGATGATGATGATGATGATGATGATGTACCTTATTTACTTGTATTAATTCCCCAGGACGTTTAATTAATAGTAGGAAGAAGTGGACCCTAAAACATCCCAGGGCATTGCTTTCTTTCTTGACTGTCCAATAGTGGTAGTTACTCAGAAGGAGTAGCTTACTGGAGTTAATATGAAATATAATTTAAATTACTGAAAAAGCTCTAATAAGTCCTGCTCCCTAATACGCCTGCTTACCTACTACTGGCTAATTACAAATAAGTTATTTGCTTACAATTATGTCAATGACATTGGGGCTTGAAAATTATTTTATGTTTCGACTGATGCCGGGGATTATTTTACTGCCGGAGGAAGATGCGAAGAAGTGCAGCATTATGCATGTAATTACTTACAATTCACGTGAATCAGTTCATTCATCTATTGTAAGTACCAATCAGTCAATCAATCAACTACTCAACCAACTGGCTGATAAATCAGTCAATCAGCCAATTAAAAAATAAATCAGTCAATCAATAAATCAATCAATGGTCCAGTAATGACTAGTGACTTTATTTGATGCACAGATTATGACTCACTCCAGGATTCATTCCATTTATATACATCATCCACTTAGTAGTACTGAGGGGTCAGTCAAACTAATCAATGACATCAAAATATTAAGCAGAAAAAGAAAAAAAATATATAGCCTTCTTTCAAAGCTGCTCTTCAAATTTTTTATTTGAATTGATAAAGTGTGTCTGGGAATATGGCTAAAAGTACAAATTTCTTAACCAAACCCTTATAATAAACTGCCATATTTTCCTGACATCAGGTTGATGGAATAAAAACCTGTAAGAAAAACAAAGCAGATTTTAATTCTCGCAATTACCAATAGTAGGACAGTCGGTGTGCACGCGCCAGAGAAAAAATGAGAGACTGCTCGTAGTCTATGAGAATGGTACCAACTTAGGCCGGTATGACTTCAGATCAACTCCAAATGCTTACCTCTGTTTACATGAAACGTACGAAACATGAAGCTAGTATAAAATAATTATCATCTTAGGCCGAGTTTACACCAGTGATTTCATCCCAAGAGAACTTTCATATCAGTTTCTGGTTATTTACCTGCAAGATATTACATGATTTGGAGCTGAAATGGTGTTTACCCCGGGACGATCTCATCCCAGTGCTGAAGACCGGGATGAAATCGTCCTAGGGTGAACACATTTCAGCTCCAAATGATGTAAACATTTACAGGTAAATGACCAGACACCAAGATGAAAGTCACCCCGGGATGAGATAAAAGTCATCCCGCGCTTGTTTTGTGTAAGCACATTTAATAAGTGGCGCTGGAGCATTCCAAGCTGTTGGATAATAGATAAACTGGATTTTTAAGGATGGGATGGTTGCGGACCATATTAACACAAACAGAGTCTAGATTGGTCTCATGTAAACACTTCATGCCAGTCTGACTTTCAGACCAGTGTCATGTAAACAAAATCGTACCAGTCTGAGTTTGCACCGGTCTCATGAAATCAGGGCGTTACTGCCCCTGGATCGCCGAGGATGTTGTAAAGCATTCTTGAGAGCTGCTTGACTTTAGGCTAAGGGGGTGTTTACATAATACCAGCATGATTTTCATTCTGGTACAAGTTCCTCCCGATTTCCTCTTGTTTCTCTGTATTTGTTTAATGATTACAGCACAAAATCTCATAACTGTACAAGTCATACCTGTGTGAGCTTGCCCCAGTAGTGGTACTGGGTCACAATTATCACTGTGGTATGGAAACCCATACATGGTATAACTGTTTGATTCATTCTGCATTAAGTTTTAACCCTTTAACCATCAAGAATAAATCTTACATCACCGTGAAAAATGGATTCTGTAACTTAAGTGGGTATGAGGTTTTCATCACCTACCCCAATGGAAGTCTTGATGGAACACTCATGTAAATGTTGTGATTTAATCTTATCCTTGGTTCAATTTTTATTTTCCTTTGTGAGTATCAGGATTGCCAAATTTTCTTTTTCCGAAAAGGCTGTTTTAGCCACCCAGTCTTCTATGTGTTTACACGACAATATAAAACAGATCATGCTCAAATTCCACACTACAGAAATTTGTGCTTGTTCACACAAACTTAAAGGCAGATGGTTTAAATATCTGGTATATTTGAATGATTTTAAAACTGTGTAACTGTGCTTAATTATGTTTGACTGGGTTCAGAATTTGGAATCAAACACTGCTGTATGCATATTATTGGTTTAATTGTGTTCGACTACCGAACCCAAATTAAACCGATCAATGCATTTGACCCAGTTCATTTTACTGAACAGTAAGATAGTACGTAAGCTGGGATAATTATATGATTGATATCTTCCAGGTGCATGCCTTCACTTTAAGAAAAGCTGCATCACTGATCACTGCTGACATATACATGCCTAGTATAGATAAAAAGGATCAGTGAAAACAACAAGTTCAGGGCTAAAAATTGACAGTCTCCTGGTTGCCAGTGGTGATTTAAAACTGACCAGGGCTACTAAAAATTGAGGTTTGTTTTTATTGACATGTGACTCCAGTCTTACTTAGAGTTCTACAGTATGTGGTACTATTTCCACATGATCATTGGCGAAATCCCTGGATAAAAGACTTACTTCTCACCCGGGTTGGGAGGGCTCTATTCAAGTAAATATGGTTTTAAATTTTTTGATTTAGACTAGAAGATTTTGAAAGCAACTTTATCTAAATGGCCTGGTCCACTATACTAAGCGAGCAAGCAAGAAGACCCTGGGGATGAGGTTGGAATTCAAGGATACTGGCCCGAGTTGCAATTCAATTATTCAAGCACTGAAGTTAATTTTTTACCCTGCAAATTATGGAATAACTTAATCAGTAAAAGCATCTCTCGCTGGATCATAAGGGTGATCTTGATCTTTGGTGATCTTGAATGGCATTTTCAAGGAAGGATCGCCTCTTTATAGAACAACACCAGCCATCGTTCACCTCGACTAGATCATGGTTAATGATCAACGGCGCAATTGACAGTATTGTGGCAATCGTAAACACATTAAATAATGTGTCTGTAAACTGAATGTGTTCCGGAACAGATAGATTCAAAGGAAGTAATAAAAGTTAAGGAAGCAAAATTTTACACTTGTAAATATCGAGTTCCAGATTGAAAGTGATTTGGTGTCTCTTATTTGTTTCTTATCCCATTCAGCAAACAAATGTAGTATACAATAGCACAATGAAAAATGGTGAAGAAAGAAGGGAGGCCAACATACATACGGTACTGCTTGGTAAATAGCTCAGCCTGGCGTCGTTCACAGATATCAATGAGCCAGTTTTGTCGTAGATCACAACGGCGAATCTTTCTAGCATCTCAAATTGCGAGGAACCTTTTTCTAGCGGCTCGAATTGCTGATCCCGCAACAACACGAATATCTCCGTTATATCAGGAAGGCAATTCAACGCGAACCAGCATGACTTTTTGCCTTTCCCATGAAAGGATGAATTGGTGTCGCACCTTGTGAAGGTGTGAAGAAAGGGAAGCCCTTTGGATTACTGCTCTCCGACAGGTCACATATAGCGTTGATGCTATAATGTCGATAACCCTTCCCCATGCCGAACGTAATCCAGACAAGTAGGGAGGACTAAAGGGACTTCTGTTCATGGAAGTGTCCAACTAGAAACACAATGACGTCTGTGTCTGCTGTGCGGACCAGGAAATTCCCATGCTCCTTTGCTGATGGCATCTTTGATATGCACCAGGATCGTTGTGTCTACCTTTTCATGGTTGCATTTCTCCACAGCTTGCAAAGGACTGCTTGGAAGCACATTTTACCCTTGCGTGACATAGATACACTTGCCTTCAGGACACCTGACGCCATTTATATTCTCCAATAGAAAATAAAACATTTCTACTTTGTTTGGCGGGTATTTAATGAAGCTCTGCCAGTCGCGTGGCAGCTAAGTGTTATCGGCAACCTTCTTCCTCTTTCTCTTCCCTCTTTTTCTTAGCTTCCTTCATACTGTCTGCTCGATAACTGTCCCATACAACATCCACTCTGTCACAGCTCTGTAGCTGGCTTACGAAAAACGGAATAAACACTTTCTCAGTATATTCTGAAAATGTGACAGATGTGCCTAAAGGCACGGCGTAACCTAATAGGTTACACTTTGCCATTAGAGGTTGCTCCATCGAAGACTTAAACATCAAACGTAGTTGGAGGATCTAATGATGGACCTGGGGTTCAAGGCAGACTAGCAAGTCTGACTTCTTGCAAAAGCGCATTTTCCCATACCCGGACAGAGAAGGTGGGAAAGGAAGGTTCTCATACTTGAAAAATTCATCTAGGTCTCCATCACGATTTTGGTTGGCAATATTTAGTCGACTGACTAACACACAGTCCCTTTTGAGCACTGAGAGCTTCTTGGCCGCCGTGGACGTACTCCTCAATCCCTGACGCTGAAAAAGAGGGATTAGGTTATGAATCAACACAGTCCGCTATTTGATCATTCTCAGTCCGCTCTTTGATACACAAACTTCTCATATTGTGCTCTTCCTCGCTCGTCGATGGTACGAACCATTGCTATGATGGACTTGTCTGCACAGTCGCGCGTGTCCATTGCAACAAGCTCTAGACAGTCATCGCAGAAAGGATTACCCGTCGAAGTGATTGTGTTTAAAAGGCTGCAAACATGTTTCTGGAATGCCTTTTGGTGAGAAAGTACTTCCTCGTGATGTTTCAGGCAGCTTGGTTTGTCACTGGAGGGTAAGGTACACTCAAACTCCTGAAGACGTCGAGCCATCTCGGGCCCTACCACCATCCATCTTCGTAATGCCGTGGGGCTCTGTAAGACCAATAGCGCCTCCTCCCTTCGCCAGCGCGTTGTGCAACGCATGAGTTTGGTCTATTGGAATTGCGGAAAACCTCCTCTTTTTCTTGTGAACAACCCAGTGTTTCGAAAACTTTTCCAGAAACTTCTTGCATACACTCATCCAAGGATGGATATCTGGGTACGTTTTAAACTATTTGCGATTTAAAATCCCCTCTCAAACCGGCACGTGAACACTGCCGCTGAAAAATTACTATCCAAATTAGGTTTATCTAAAAGGTCCTCTCAGCGCCTGTCCGGGACCTCGAGTTCGTGGCTACCCTTCTAAAATTGTAAAGCAAACCACAATTACACTTTGTGCAAATTTTCATGCCATCGTCCGGAAGTGCACGGTAGCGCTCATTTTTAGCGCTAACAGACCTGATTATTATAGCAAACTGCTCTTAAGTTTATCCTTTTATTCAAATTATTCCGCAAGGTGGACTCCCAAGGGGAAGATGTGACAAATCGTCCCGTGCAGAATTCCAAAACAGTATGTGTGATATTGTTTTGTTTTTTCAACAAAATGGTTTTCAGAGCAGTTTGGTTGAGCAGCTTCCGAGTAACCCGAATTTGCTACCTTATTTCTGAAAAGCGTATTGTCAGAATACGGTAAAATCTGGTCAGGAGCTTTGTTATCGACTGTTTTATGGGTGCTTACGGCGGTTTTACGAAAATAGACAAAAAGAGCAAAAACTTGAGCGAAACCTGGAAAACAACGCGGTTGCCATAGTTTTCCCGGCAAGGCGTGCTCTCGATTTACCGTATAATGTCGACAAAACTGTTTCTTATCGCTTTGACTCTGATACATAAGTTACAAGACATATTTACCTTTGTTCCAGTAAGTGCGATTCTTTGTTGCTTTAATCCTTTTCGTAGTAATTATGGCTAAATGCATGTTCATAATATTCTAATAACAATTTTAACCACCGTTTGTTATAAAGGTTGTGTGGAGCCGATTTACTTGAAACTTGGTTCCCGAAATCTTTGAGGTTCCAGCACCTGTTCAGAATAATATGAAGGAAAAACCTCTTTTCATTTTCCCGATAATACGCATTTTCTTTGAAAGCCACGTTCAAGAAAATTGCTGAAAAGTTTCGTATATTCGTATCGACCTCAATAAAAATACGCTTTTGATAAGCTTTAAGCATTCCTTTTTCAGTGTCTAAGATATCTCAGCGATCGAATGCTGTTGAGCAGCTAAAAATTTTATGTCAAAACAGTTGCCCCTCACGCAGATAAATAATATCAGGCCACCTTAATTACTTTAGTAAGCAGAATTAAGCTTACTCTTACGCAGGGACCCTCAAAAGTGAAAATTCAAATTAGAGCTACTAAACATTTGTATAGTGTAACCTTACAGTCCGGTTACAATAGTAAGTAAGTAAGTAAGTAAGTAAAGCCATTATTTAAAGAGGGTAAAACACATAATAGTATATACATACTAATAAACTTGTGGCCCTCTGTACTAAAACTAGTAAATTTTTCGAGACTGCGTGAGCTAACTAAATAGTTTTCAGTCCGAAATAAGATTCAAGAAAGTTTTAAAGGATGTAAAACGAACGAGTTGCAGGCAGAGAGTGAACTGGGAATACGCCAGGGCGCGATGTTATATTTAAAATACTCCAAGTATAGGAAACAGATGCAATACAATACAAATACAATTCAAAATCCTTTATTTAACCCTTTGTGACCGAATGGCCGATATATCGGTCATGAAAACAATCAACCAAATTCTACTCAGCGGATTCTCAAATCGTAGTTCCCAGACCTCCCACGCCAAAGCAACATCAGTTACCATCTTGGATTTCATCTGACACCTGTCAAGAGATGCCAGTAGTTTTTTTGAATGTCATCCAATAAAGTACGTTCATTGTTGTAAATACTCCGAAAATTTGGTACTCAAATGTTTTAAATTGAACATTTTGCAGATTTTTCAGATTTTCATATACTAAAAGTTCCTAAATCTCCAAAACTAATTTAGGCTGCAAAGGATTAAACACGATAATGGTTTTTTTAAAGCATAGTAATGCTTGTGGGGTTGTGCACTATCTAATACCAACTACTAATAAAATTCATAAGACATACAGCTTTGATTTAATTAATAAAATTTAAAATATAAAATAGTCCTCGACTGTGTTTGTATTGATAGACTATTTTAAAAAGACTCTGGACTGGGGCTAGCTGTCATGGCGGTCGGTGCGTCTCTTTAACCGTCCAAGAAACTATGGCAGATTCATGACACCGGAGATTTATTTGGTACTGGTGTTGACTTGAATCAAACCCTGTTCACTTGCAAAAAACTGACTTATAATGAAAAAGGGGTTTTCAGACTTAAAAATGGCAAAAAACAAAGAAAAGAAACGTGCACGTGGGTCAAGTTCGACTGCCGAAGAAGATGTATCAGACGAAATGATCCTGGAAAAGCTGTCCAAGATTCACGAGGACATTAAAACATTAAAGGAGGAACTCAAAGGTGAAATTCAGGCAGTCAAATCAGAATTAAGCGAAGCAACGAAGTCGTTGAGCGCCGTATGGGAAGAAGTGCAATCACTTAAACAGAAAAACAAAGATTTACAAGACCAGTGCGATAGCACCACGAGAGAGAACAACAAACTAAACGAGGAGATCAGCACTCTTAAAAATCGTCTAATTAAACTGGAAGATTACTCTAGGCGAGAGAATCTTCGTTTCTACAACATTCCAGAAAATCCTGGAGAGAGCAATGAGGAATGTTCGCGTAAAGTGATGGAAGTACTAACTGAACTCGGCGCCGTTCCAGAAAACATTATGTTTCATGCTATACATCGAACAGGAAATCCAAATAAGACAGCTTCCTCGAACAGCACTGTAAACAACGAAGAGTCGACAGAGTCAAGAGAAGGGGCATCACGTCCTCCACGCCCACGTCCAATTTTAGTCCGTTTCGTTTCAAGAATGAATAGCAATTGGATTTGGGAAAACAGGAAGAAGCTAATGAACAGTTCTCGCTTCTCATCGGTGTTTATTGACAAAGACCTTTCCCCGGAATCAGCAAAACAACGCGGGAAGCTCCACGCCGCATATAAGAAAGCCAAGGAACTGGACATCGGAAAAGTATTCATAAAAGGTAAAAGTTTGACAGTAAATAGTACCGTTTATTCAGTGGACAACCTACCGGACTATCTTTTGCCACAGAAAAATGTCAGTGATCAGTTAACATGCAAGCTTATTCTTAAGATTTATTAGTCTTAGTACCAATTTATGGTTTTTCTTTTCAAGAATTTTAATATTGCTAGTGTAAGATTCAGTATTCGCGTAATGATTACCATATATTTTTTTTCGCGGTTAGCTTCGTTTTGCTTGTTTAAACAACTTTGCTAAAATTTACATGTTAAAACTACTTCGCCAGTCCAAAGCGCATAAATTTACTTGCCATAGTTTGAATGTTTCTCAAAACAATAGTCCCGAGCCCCTGAGGTCGCACTAAAGGTGTGAATCTTGCGAACCTTTTTTAAAAACTACGGTAAATTTGGTTATTTCTCTTTTCTTTCTGCGGCCTTAAGATCTGTGTATAAAATGTTCCCTTTATATGTATATCGCTGCTTAGTTGCAAGGGGCATGCTTAATTGTAACCTTGTTATATCTAGTTGGTCTTCTTCACTTTTAGTTAACAACTATTTGCTTTGTATTTAATTTTTTCGTAACGTGTACAGTAATCAAGCTATTGTAAGTAATATATTGTAAGTACTGTGACGTGTATTGTAAGTAAGTTACTGTAAGTAATGTATTGTACGTACTGTAACGCTTTTTGTAAGTTAAGTGTCTGTAGGTAATGTATCCTAAGTACTGTATTGTGTTGTTGCAAAAAACAAATAGACAAATTACAAAAAAAAAAAGACTCTCTAGATTAAGCTAGAAAGAGATGTCAATACCCCTCTTCAAGATGTCATGATGATCGCAGTTTGAATATACCGGTTACGCAAAGAAAACAGGATAAGCTAGAGCATGATATCAACGTTCCGCTTCCAGGTATATAATACACAAGATTTTTTACTTTACTGATTTACTGTTCTTGCACGTAAAATGGAGTTTTCTGAAGCGACAGCGAAAATCTGCTGATCAGTTACATTTTTATTTCCAGTTGTGATAACAGAACAAGGCTGACATATTTTATGACCAGTCGAGTACCTCTGGGATGCAGTGTCTTTCAATATCTGTTCTTAACGATTAACTGATCTACCGTAAAATTCCGGTTATAAAGATCAGGGCTTATACCGGCTTTACGAGGGGGTCTTGACTGGGGTGGTATGTATAATTTACACTGAGGATTTATATTATTATATTATTAAACTTCCACGGTCGATTTAAAAAACGGTAAGTCTTCTCGGAAAGTTAATAGACAGATTTAGTCAAGCCTAAAAGCGGAGCCGCCAAGAATAAACTGGTGTTCGTTTCTCAAAAATAGCCCACAAACTTTTCGGAACTTTTCGAATAGCCCAGAAACGTTTCCATTTCGACAAGTGTTTCTCAAAAAGCCCCAAAGGTTTCCAAATTGTCCTCCAATATTTTGGGGATCTATTCTCTAAAACCAAGCTCGAAAGGTCATTCTAGAGGCTGAACACAGCTTGATTATATTTTTTCCGGGCATCAAACTGAACACATATTTTACTCACGAGCCGTCTGGCTTGGTTTTTGCAATGTTTCCATATCCTGTCATTTAGCTGTCAAGGCTTGTAAAATCTCCTTAGACTATTGGCTGTTCGCTTGAATGCACTTGAAACGGCGCTCATTTGCAACAACAAAATAAAATTTAAATGGGATTACACAAAGAGATGGGCCCTCGCAGACAAAATTTAAAGCAATTATTTGCCGTAATCTCACTGATCATGAAGTGGTGCCTGTGCTGTTGCCTTGCGACTGTGTTTTGACCTACTGTTATCAAGAAACAAACACAAAGTAATGGACAGAGAAATCATTTTTGAAAAAGTTTATTCGAAAACCCGTGAGTTTATACTTAAATGCAATTTGCGTTACACTTCCAGCATCGTGGGTCCGTCCACGCGAGTGAAATCGGCTGAGCATAGCAAAATATTCAAGACTACATCTGTCACAAATGTGAGCGCGTTTTCTGATTTTTTTTAAGCCAAATGTAAATGACACATTTCTAATGACATTAATTAAATTTCCATTTTAAAACGTAATTTCTTTAACCGTAATACTCAAAATCATGTACCTTAAACCCTTTAAAAACTTCACAAATTTGGTTATGTTTCAGAACAGGGCAAGCTCTCCGTTGTGAAGAAAACAAACTAAAAGATGAAGTCCTTTGAAAGCAGCTTTCGTAACTTGAACTTTTCGCCTTCCACCAGTATTCTTTTGAACCTTTTCTTTCCATTTACAGACATTACATGTTTTTTTCTCAAGTTTAAAACTTCAGTACTGTCGAACAATCGTTTTGCTAAACTTTTCAAAGAAACCTTTATTTCAAAAACCGACGATGGTCATGCGATTTCCCGCCAAGAGAGACACCGGTTGCCCAAAAGCAAAGCGTGATTTCCCGCCAAGAAAAAAAAACATTCTCCACCCCCCGTCGGGTTGTCTTGCGACTCCTCTCCCCCTCCCCAAGATTCTGTACGCGCGGACGTACACTGACGTCACAACCAAAATTTTTCGGATCGATAGATTACCAAATTTCCTTAGCAATGGTGCTACGCTATAAATTAATAATACTGTGCGCTTTCATTTAAGTGACAACACTGAGGCCAAAACTAAATTACTTAATAAACATTTCAGAAGTGACCATTACTTAAACGCCACTAAGCTGAGACTAATCTGAAAGATGTTATGTTGATTGCTACACAAGAGTATCATTTGCAAGCTTGCAACATTTGTTGGCCATGGTGAACAGTAAAAAAGCGTGCTTCAATTTATAAGAAGACTTCTATACGTGAGTCAAAGGATAAGCCTGCGTACAAAAAGGCATTCCATTCATATAAAAGTTGTGTTGTTTGAATGTCTAAGCAACACACTAACCATCCTCGGAGACCCAGGGGCAGCTAGTCAGGACGAAGGGATTTTCATGGGCGAAAGTTTACAATAAGAGCGGGAGAGCCCCTGGGCACTTACTCTTACCGAACGAGTTCCAGAAGCGTTTGAAATCCCGCCTTCTGATTGGCCAGAAAAAATTTTTTCTGGCCAAACAGCGAAGAGGAACAGCCGGGCGACTCTCGTGTCTTCTTACACGAGGTTGTTTTCCTCATCAATCGCCGTAGTAGCGTGGCCCGTTCAACGGGAACATTTTTGAGGAGAGCTTCAGAAAAAAATAATAATAAATAAACGAGGTCGAGGAAATCGCAAACTATAACGTGGCAGCAAGAAAACAAACACTCAGCAGGGAATTTTTCACGGCGGACTTATCGAAGGTAACGCAATTTTTTAGAGGTAGCGACTTCCCCTTTCTCCAATGTAGCTAATTATTTCTCCTTCTTCGTTGATATTCTTCTGAAACTTTCCATCTCTGATGCACGGGCCACGCAACTATGTTGATCGAGCGTGTCATGTCACGTACTAGAGAGAACTGGTTCTCTCTAGTACGTGACATTACCCATCCTCGGAGACCCAGGGGCAGCTAGTCGGGACGACGGGATTTTCATGGGCGAAAGTTTACAACAAGAGTGGGAGAGCCCCTGGGCACTTACTCTTACCGAACGAGTTCCAGAAGCGTTTGAAATCCCGCCTTCTGATTGGCCAGAAAAATATTTTTCTGGTCAATCAGCGAAGAGGAACAGCCGGGCGACTCTCATGTCTTCTTACACGAGGTTGTTTTCCTCATCGAACGCCGTAGTAGCGTGGCCCGTTCAACGGGAACATTTTTGAGGAGAGCTTCAAAAAAAATAAATAGATAATAAATAAACGAAGTCGAGGAAATCGCAAACTATAACGTGACCGCAAGAAAACAAACACTCACCGGGATTTTACACGGCGGACTTATCGAAGGTATCGTAGATTTTTAGAGCTAGCGACTTCCCCTTTCTCAAGTGTTGCATGAGGCTAATAGCTACTCGAGTAAACGATGTTACTAATTATTTCTCCTTGTTCGTTGAACTACGTCTGAAACTTTCCACGGGAATCTCCGATGCACGGGCGACGCAACTATGTCGCTCGAGCGTGGGAACCACAGTTAACCAAAGCGTAATATGAGTGTTTGTATGGAACTGAAATTCGATCGAAAATAATCGGCGGTTTTCCGCTGAAAATGCATTAAAACGGAAATACAGTTTGAAAAACATTACCTGCTATGTGTTTGCTGCGTTTTTATTGCTTTTCCGAGCTTCTGGAGGCCGATCTGGGCGATTTTCTGCTTAACGGTCGATGCGACTTCTAGTACGTGACATGACACGCTCGATCAACATAGTTGCGTGTTCCGTGCATCAGAGATGGAAAGTTTCAGACGAAGATCAACGAAGAAGGAGAAATAATTAGTTACATTGGAGAAAGGGGAAGTAGCTAGCTCTAAAAATTTGCGATACCTTCGATAAGTCCGCCGTGAAAAATTCCCTGTGAGTGTTTGTTTTCTTGCGGCCACGTTATAGTTTGCGATTTCCTCGACTTCGTTTATTTATTATCTATTTATTTTTTCTGAAGCTCTCCTCAAAAATGTTCCCGTTGAACGGGCCACGCTACTACGGCGTTCGATGAGGAAAACAACCTCGTGTGAGAAGAAATGAAAGTCGCGCGGCTGTTCCTCTTCGCTGATTGGCCAGAAAAATATTTTTCTGGCCAATCAGAAGGCGGGATTTCAAACGCTTCTGGAACTCGTTCGGTAAGAGTAAGTGCCCAGGGGCTCTCCCGCTCTTGTTGTAAACTTTCGCCCATGAAAATCCCGTCGTCCCGACTAGCTGCCCCTGGGTCGCCCAGATCGGCCTCCAGAAGCTGGGAAAAGCAATAAAAACACAGCAAACACAGCAGGTAATGTTTTTCAAACTGTATTTCCGTTTTAATGCATTTTCAGCGGAAAACCGCCGATTATTTTCGATCGAATTTCAGCTCCATACAAACACTCATATTACGCTTTGGTTAACTGTGGTTCCCACGCTCGATCGACATAGTTGCGTGGCCCGTGCATCGGAATTTCCCTTGGAAAGTTTCAGACGCAGTTCAACGAACAAGGAGAAATAATTAGTAACATCGTTTACTCGAGTAGCTATTAGCCTCATGCAACACTTGAGAAAGGGGAGTCGTTAGCTCTAAAAATTTACGTTACCTTCGATAAGTCCTTCGTGAAAAATCCCGCTGAGTGTTTGTTTTCTTCCGGCCACGTTATAGTTTGCGATTTCTTCGACTTCGTTTATTTATTTAGTATTAATTTTTTTTCCTGAAGCACTCCTCAAAAATGTTACGGTTGAAGGGGCAACGCTACTACGGCGATTGATGAGGAAAACAACCTCGTGTAAGAAGACATTTGAATCGCCCGGCTGTTCCTCTTCGCTGATTGGCCAGAAAAATTTTTTTCTGGCCAATCAGAAGGCGGGATTTCAAACGCTTCTGGAACTCGTTCGGTAAGAGTAAGTGCCCAGGGGCTCTCCCGCTCTTGTTGTAAACTTTCGCCCATGAAAATCCCGTCGTTCCGACTAGCTGCCCCTGGGTCTCCGAGGATGCACACTAATAGAATTGCTTACAAAAAAAATAAAATAAAAAAAATACGGGCTTCGCGTGGTTCACTCATTATATTCGCTTTTTTCAAGAACAGTCATCGGATTTGCATCGCTGAAGCCCCCTTACAAACAAAAGGAAAAATGTTGGAAGAGGAGTGTTTTACTGAGCGAAATATCCTTTTTAGTGCATTCCTACAGGTATGGTTATTTGTAGCACATTCCGGTGGTCATTTTCGCGAGCTTTCTGTAGATTCTTTGTTGTTCGTGTGATGTTCGGTATTCACTAGAGAGTAACTTCGCTCTGTCTTCTGGCCTTGTCGGAGATATTTTCGTTATTTTTAGGCGGTGATATGTATCAGATAAGTGGGGTCTATGCGGTTCCTGCTGAGTAATGACTTGTGCCGTTTCTCAATGATTTCACGCTCAGCAATATTCACTAACTTGCGGTAAATTTACGAGAAATTGCTTTAGATCACAGAGAACAGCGGTGTGTTCTCCGAATGTGTTTTGCCAGCAGCATATCGAGATTATACTTGCGTTGATTGTGAAGCACACTGTTGTGAAGCTAATTTTAGGCTATTAATTTAGTTGTTTTTCCTAGGCTTGAAATAATTTTGGTAGTGTAATTGTTGATCTAAGTGCAATGCCTTCCCTCCTAAAAGTTTTGCTGTTTGTCTACGTGACTACGGGCGTGCTGTAGACAGGTTTGCGATTTCCTGTAAGCTTTGCCAAGGCCTCCTTGAACATTGAGTTCAAGGGCAGTTTCTTCGCAAACATTAAGTTTTTCTGGTAGTGGATTGGCCAATCCTTATCTACGTCCTTGTTCCAAATGGTTCCTTGGTCTCAGCTGTTCTTCTTTCGAATTCTTTCAACTTTATCCTCTTCTAGCACCATCTGGCCTTCCTTACTTAGGGTCGCAAACATGTTTACAGCACAGCATAAAAGAAGCTTCGTTTAGTAGTTGATTAGAATCAGTGGAGAAGCTGTAGAAGCTGAAAGTCGTTGCAATAAAGAAGCTTTCCCCTAGCAGAGTCTCAGTACCTCTCGTCGAGCCTAGCGAGTTGCTCAACAATACACAGTCGACGAGAACAGTCGACTTCCGGTTTTGATTACACAATAATCTTGTATGGTGCAACGTTTGCTTTTGCTGATGTGATTAAAAGTGGAACTCTGTGTTGGAACATTAATTGAATTCACCTTTTGCGTCTTCTGTCCATTGGTGATTGTTGTTTAAGAGATACATAGAAAGGATAGTTTTAACTAGAAAAAAACAGGAAACACGAATGGAATAATTTGTACTATTAAGAGGAGATCAGAGAAAAGGCATTTTAACATTCTACTTTGATGCAATAAGAGGACGCTTGTTGAGAGTGGTAATCGAAGACTATCCACAGAAGAGTAGCATTTATGGAATTTGGAGTGCTAAAGGCAGCGTCCGTGATATCAAGAAGTATACACAGTCAAGAGAGTCACCTGAGAGAGCTCAACGTACTTAGCTTTACTAACACACCTTGTAAAAAACCGTACAGTGTAATTGCCTTTGGAATTTTATTAGTCGACCTATTTTCGTGCTTTCCTCTTTTACGGAATTTGACTAGCTGAGTTATGTTTCTTTGCTATCATTGAAAAGCTCGCCATTGTTTGGGAAAGACATAATGTTTTTTCAATCTGCAACATTTTCTTCTTACATATTTACATTATTTCAATCAGCGTTTCCACCTATTTGTAAAATTTTGTCACAAACATTTTGTCATTAAAGAATTCTTGTATAGAAGCTGACTAGCAAATTGTTGGGTGAAAAGTTTTATTGTTCGCTCTATCGCTTGCGACGAAAGATGGCCTCTAAATGTATGGCTTTTGAGTGGCTTTCATCATTTTCGTAGCTAGGATCGGATCAGTAATTCTGCTTTGAAAAGGCGCCATTAATCAAAACCATAATGCTTGGTAGATTTTTTCAGAAAGCGTTACCGATAATAAAATTGAGAAACTGAATACACGATCTGTGTGTGGGCCTATTTTTCCTGGAGCCTTTCGCTGCTAGCATTTAAAGGTGCTAAGAAGAATTTATGTAGAGTGAATTGCCTCTTCTTTTTCCTAGATCCACTTAACAACGATATTGCAAACGTCACTAGACATGTTTCCCCACGATTAGTGTACACACTCAAAAAACCATTGACGTTTTCTTCTATAAGAATGGCAAAATTGGCTATCGACCTGGTACTCTTTCCGGGTAAAATTCTTTATTTCCCCAAAACGTTAACTAGACGCTTTTCCCATAAAAGAAAGGTGATAAAGAGGCTAACAGGCCAATAAAATAAATGGAGTAAAAGAGGTAAAAAAAGGATGAGTTTAGGTTCGCAAAAAATGAGTTCTGCGCATGCGACAAATATAAAATAACCCCAATTACCTCGAGTTAGGTAAACCAAACATGTGGTTTTTGTAGAAATTGGGACTTTTACCCAGTTAAATGCAAATTAACAGCATCACGGCCAGAAAAAGGAACTTGGGGCTAAAAAGTCTTTTTTCTTTTAACAAAAATCCCGGCGAGAGGACCTTCGACGAGAGGACCTTCGATCTATGCAGTGCATAAAAGAATACCGTAAACCGAAATCCAGATGACACACTTTGGGTTGAGCAGTGTGTATCTTAAATGGCACTCAACAGGAATTCAGAGACTGTGTGAATAGTGTTAAACAATATGAAAGAAACAAATCACAGTTCCATTACGAAGTTAGGCGAACGTATGTCGACTCGAACTGGAGTACGATAAATCAATCCTTTGACAAGCTATTCTAAAGTTTACATTCACGGAACATACATCATGAAACAATCACAAGCAGTAATTCTGAAATAGCATATAATATGAAATCTCACCCCAGAAAACTGAACTAATGACAGCTCAGAAAGGTAAAGCAATAGAATTACGTCAATCTGTCCTAAAATGAATTTTTTAGAAAGTCTTCGAGATAAACAATTTCATATTTCAAGACTACAGGTAGCTGAGAACAACATTAGCGTGCCTTGCTTAAAAAAGTATAACTGTCTAGCAATACTCTTATTAATTTCCATAACCGACCACTGAAGCGAAACAATTACTCGCAAATCTATAAACAAGAAATACATGATATGTAGCCACTTAAGTTTGCACATACACGAACCAATGTTGACAAGACTGCACTTGACACAGATGAGTATCCATGCAGATAGAACTGAATGGGTCGAATGTCGAGTAGCTGTAAAAATTGTAGTCTGCAGTAGAACCCAATTTACTGAATTGAAAACCCAGTTGTAAGAACAAAGAAAACGTGCTAGAATTACCTTAGGTATTTTTCCATATTTCGCAAAGCCGGAATTGCGTAACCGGAATTGCGTAACCTTGTTCACGAAAGGGACTGTCTCGGTCCGGTAATAACAACGTTTCGTAAGCAACATTCATTACTCAGAGTGCCTCCCATCGGCTGTTCAAATTTAAACCATTGCTCTGAATGGCTCTTTTTTGATAAGAGGCACCTTCAAACACTGACTAGCTACAGTCGATCACATGTTTGTTGTACAATTTTTTTTCTGTTTGTATAAAGCACGCCCTGCGGACGACGGAATGGGTATAAAATATGGACGAGGGATCATATACGGACTTTACGGATTGTGGACTGGGCATTGCCTCAAATAGTCTTTACTTTTTCAACAAGAATTGCTCAAAATGAAGAGTACCCAAAATTGAAGCTGTTGACAGCTTTAATTGACAATTACTGTTGACAATTGTCCAGTCAAATTGAGAGCCTCACAACAAAACTTCCAACCCTTTTTTTTTTCCCATCGACTGAAAGTCAGATTGCAAGTCACTGTAAGATATTTCTGGCCTTCAGGCGGTAAATGTCATGCATTTCAAGCCGCTCTTTAAGGCCATTTGCCCCACTGATCAATCGATATCATAAAGGCTCGGCTTAAATCGGTCTTTTTCCAAACTGAAATTTTTGACTCTTAGTTTATCCTGGAGTTTATACATAGAATACACTGAAATATTCTGAATCAGCTTCTGTTGGTACTTTATTTTGCACTGATACCTTCAACAAAAGTGCACAGTAATTTTCAAAGAGTTATTTTAACTCCTGTAGTGGAGTTAAACTAACTCCTTAAGGTGGAGTTCTTTTTTTGGGAGTTATTTTAACTCCAAAAGGAGTTATTTTAACTCCGAAAAGGAGTTACTGTATTCTTTAGGGGAGTTAAGTTAACCCCTAAATTGGAGTTACGCTGGTGGGAGTTATTATAACTCCAATTTGGAGTGAAATTGTACTCCTCTGGAGTTAAATTTAACTCTTTTCTGGAGTTAAATTTCAGTTTAACTCTGCAAGGAGAGTTAAAATAGCTCCTTTTGCGGGGTCATTTTGGAGGAGTTACTTCAACTCCCCTTAGGGAGTAATTGTGGAGTGATTTTAACTCTCTAACAAGGGTTAAAATAACTATCCTTTGGGAGTTATTTTCGTGGTCTTATTTAACTCCGTTTAGAGAGTAATTCTGGAGTGACCTTTGATGGAGTCGTTTTGGAGGAGTTGGAATAACTCCCTATCAGAGTCATTACTTTATTATTGTATTTTTCACTCTGCTACAAGAGGTACATCTTATTTTGGGAGATTAGGGTTGAAGGTGGAGTGCGGGGACTCGCGTATCATTTCTATGATAAACTTCGATCTCAATTTAATTATGAACGCATTTTTTGGAAACAAAGCAAAAGATATTGTGGTAATTCATCCACTGAAATCAAACGTTTGATAAGTTCCTGTCTAAAATGGCGTGAATTATAATTTTTCAATTCAAGAGCCCGAAATCAATGCGCCTACATTCACTGGTCAGCAGTTGTCAATATTGAGTCATGTGACCTTTGTAACATTGGAGCAGACGCCATTTTGAAAGTGACGGTTGCTCGACGGAAGCAAGATTCAGTTAGCTAGCATTTGTTCGTCGTTTGAGGACAAAAAAGCTTCTCTTAAGTTAAAACAAAGGTGGACGATTGCATCTTTTGCAGTGGATTACGTGCCAAGAAATGTTTTGGAGCCTTGCATGTGGATTTTTGGCTCGAAGTGAACAAATGAAATCGACGTTGTGAACATAAGTTCTTATTAACAACAGTGGATCAACGACTGTTTTGGCGGGTTGTTGAATTCGCAAAAGGCCAAACGTAGGAAATATGGATGTTTTGCCGGTGAGTTTAAGCTTGGAACTTCAATTTACTCTCAGCCTAAAGGCTTCCCTTCCAGTTTGTCATTCAAAGGAGATGTTGCTACTAGTTAGAAAGCTTAGGTGAATACAAACGGTTAGCTGTAAAGCTGTATGCCTGCATCTTCGTGTTCAGTTCTTTTGACACTGTTTAGTTGCAATAATTGTTAGCAATATAAAGTCTGGGGATTGCCATTGAAAGCTGTAGCATTTAAATGTAAAGAGTTCAACAATTCTTTACGCAAGCAACGTCAGACGAATACGACAACAACTCTGGTTCAACCACCGCTGCAAGGACCTCGGCCTTGTTCCGGCTGGACTTCGACTTAAGTCCCCGTTGAACACACAAGAGGCCATACGGATCGTCAAAGCCACCTGCCGACGACTGGTCCGAGCGCGGATTGACGACTGTCACAGAAGACTTAACTACTACAAAGACAAACTACAACAACGACTTGACAAACTTCGACAATTCATACCGACTGACTTACTCGACACTATACTGACTATTGCCGACAGACGAGCTAAGAAAACAGCTGAACAGCACCGCACTAAAACTCAACTAAAACTGACGCGACTACAACGTACTAAAGACAAAAGACGACAAAAACCAGACGACAACTGGGTCAGGAATATTTCTTCCCGTCCCTTAGACAAGACTGAAACACAGGTACTCTCTTACGGACTCAAACACTGAGTGACCCCTAAACGTATACCAACCGAGGCCATTGTATCCAGTGTTGAGGCGGTTCTGTCCCGTCAGAGGGAGCTTTCAGAATCAGCCAAGGATAACATCAGAAGTAGAATAGCTTCTACTATACAATCAGCCTCTCTACCTGACAGTAACTTGACTAAATACGAACGACAAGCACTAAAACGACTGAAAACCGACGAAAACATTGTCATACTCCCCGCTGACAAAGGACGAGTGACTGTTGTTATGGACAAGACAGACTATTACGACAAAATGGACGCACTTGTTAACGACAAACAGACCTACCAAGTACTTAAACGAGACCCGACGCCAGCACTTCAACGCAAACTTAACAGCAAACTACTTGACCTCAAGAAAACTGACGCTATTGACATTCAACGCTACAACAGACTGAGGTGCCGTGTACCACAACCACCGAAACTTTACGGACTACCGAAACTGCACAAACCTAACATACCCATGCGACCCATAGTCTCATTCTGTGGGTCCCCGACTTACCAACCGTCTAAATACTTGACTACCGTACTGAAACCTTTGACCGACGAATCACGACACAAACTACAGTCGACCGAGAACTTTATTGACGCAATCAAGACAGTACAAGTACCTGACGACTACAAACTAGTGTCTTTTGATGTGAAATCACTGTTCACCAGTATTCCACTTCAACTGGCTCTAGACTGCACTGAGACCGCCATCAACAACTCTACTATTGAACTACCGCTACCTACAGACGACTTAATGGACTTACTGAACCTTTGTCTTACTTCTAGGTATTTTCAGTACAACGGCAAGCACTACAAACAGTTGCACGGAACAGCTATGGGCTCACCAGTTTCCGTTGTTGTTGCAGAAATCGTTATGCAAAACATCGAGGAACTAGCCCTCGCAACTTACAAACGAACACTACCACTCTGGCTACGTTACGTTGACGATACCTTTACAGCCGTACACAAAGACGAAATCGACGATTTTCACGAACACCTCAACAGACAAAACGCCGACATACAGTTTACTAAGGAGATCGAGGAAAATGGTAAAATACCTTTTCTAGACTGCTTAGTTACCCGCGACAATAACAAACTACGGACGACAATTTACAGAAAACCGACACATACTGACAGACTACTCGACCAATCATCTTACAACCCAACTTCTCACAAAGCTACGACTATACGGACCCTGACAAGACGCGCGCAACTAGTTTGTGACTCACCTGACAGCTTAACGGACGAAAACAAGTACTTAGACAACGTTTTCAACAAGAACAATTACAACCGGAACTTTATTAGACACAACACTTACAGAAACTCCGAACCAAACGCTACGAACACTAACGCGACACCTGTCACTACTGCAACCATACCTTACATCAAAGGGACTTCTGAAACTATCGCACGAATCCTACAACCCTACAACATCCGCGTTGCTCACAAACCTATCACTACTTTACGACAGCTACTGACGAACGTTAAAGACAAAGACGAACCGAGCGACAGACGGGGAGCAGTTTATAAAATCAAATGCTGCGACTGCCAGGCCACTTATATTGGTGAGACCGGCAGAAATCTGAACGTCCGACTGACTGAACACAAACGAGCGACTAGAAATGGTGATATCAACAATCACATTGCCGAGCACCATTTAAAAACAAACCACAGAATCGACTGGGACTCTGCTGAATGCGTTACCTACAGTACGGACTACTATTAACGAATCACTCTGGAAAGCTGGTTTACCAACTTAGAAAAAACACCACTGAACCGTTGCCAACAGCTACCTGCACCTTACAAACGACTGATTGCCGACAATAACAAGACAGACAAACAATAGACAAACTGACTCATTTGACTAACAATAGACCAACGGACATTTGACTAACAAAAGACGGATCGAAACGCACCAATCACGTTTACAGTCTTCACAGCCAATAACATCACGGCTTAACTGACAGACGACCAATAACATCACGAGATCGTCGACCAATCAGGACAACGACCAGAGATTTATAACATCTCCTGACGATTTACAGTTCACTTGACTCTGATGATGACTTCCGCTCAGGTTGTCGAAACGTCAGTCAATGTCACCTCAAACAGTCCTTCTCAGGACTACACTCACCCGGACGATCACAATTTACCGAATTATGGAAATATTCTTGTTTGAAAGATATTATTGGAAGGTAAACAATCTTAAATGACCTCCATGTTTTAGCCTTTTTTTACTCGATGAAAACTAATTTATATTTGCAAGAAAACGTGAATGATATCATTGTGTTTTCGTAACAATGCTTTATAGGCTGTTGGAAACTATGTTGTTGTGCACCACATCTAAGGGCCTGCTTCTCTGCAGATGTCAAGCATTTGAGAAAATGGATGATACCATGTTTGACTAAAATTCATTCATTTTATTTATTAATTGGCTGTGGTGGTCATTTAGGAATGGCATTCATGCGTGTAGGTGCAAGTTTAAGAAGCCAACTTTGACTTTTGGTGGATGTCAATTCATGAAAGCCGTGTTGGTAATATGATGAACAATTTTACCAGTCCTTATACTTTAAGGCCCACCTTCACCCAAATGGTCTTGCAACCGTTTGGCTTTTATTGTCCTTCTCATGATCTAATATTTCTGCGAGCGAGAAAATCATCACATATATTTAAAACAAGTCGAAACAGCGAACTCGCAGCGATTTGCACCAATCTACATGAACAACCTCAATCTACAAGTCTTTTGACTTCCATGAAATGCATTTACTCGCCAAAACGTTGGAATTATGTGTAGTTCGCCACATGAAAGTTTCAGTGAAATAGAAAGCGACAACTCAGTTTATGTTTGCATTTCTAAGTGCCAGCAAGCGACTAACATTTTAATACTTCGACATTCAATTGTTTTTGTTTGCAAATTGCAATCTTATTGTCTTATAAAGTAACAGTGATTTGGAAGGTCTTTCCAAGTCATTATAGAGGTTGCTCTGAAGGGGAATACATGTAAACAGCGTATACAACTGGATAGCAACTCACTGATTATCACTTGCAAAATAGTACTTGTCCAGTGACTCCTGCATTACAATAATTGTAACCTTTGAAAGCCAGCCACACATATGTACTAATCTTTGATCAAATCTACCTGAACCTATGGCTAATTAAGAAAACTATTATTGAAAACAGTTCTGCAAAACCATTCATTTATTACACAGTCGCGAGCCGTTTTGTTTACACCCTGTGAATAAAATCGAATCGTATGAATCAAAATTACTTGCGAAGGTACCACATCCAATACAATCAGACCACTACGAGAGATTCATTAAATCTCTGTTCTCTGTTTTTTTGTTTTGTTTTGTTTTTTGTTTTGCTTCATAACACAAACTCCTCTGAGACAAATACTGACAATATTTTCCTTCGGGATAACCATACAGCATCTTCAACTGGGAGGTATCTTTGGCAGCAACATATTGGGCAAAGTAGGAGTGAAAAAAAATATGTTTGGCCAGCACAGTGACAAAATAATTCCTGGAAACAACAGCTTGATAAATGAAGAATAAATTCCTGCATGCTTATGGATGATTTTCAACAAGATGACTCTGAAGGAAACAGATTTTCAAAGAAAACCTGCTCAGAAACAATTTTGTGTTACACGAAATTCATAAACAGCAACTGCGGTGCACATAGCCTGCGTAGCAGGCGTAAGTGGGGAAGGGGGAAGGGGAGCGAGCGCGGGAGAAAAACGGGGCTCTGGGGGCTCCCCTTCCCCGCTTACGCCTGCTACGCAGGCTACAGTGCGCAAGGCCTTTTGGGTGAAGGTGGGCCTTAAATGAAAATTAAAATTTAAGACGGTTGTAATTTTGTTAAAATGTTTGGACCCATGAGTCATATCATAAGTTGGTGAAGTATGATTGTCCGGGTGAGTGTAGTCCCGAGAAGGAATGTCTGTGGTGACATTGATTGACGTTTCGACAACCTGAGTGAATTCATCATCAGGGTCAAGCCAGCTGGCTCTGATGATGTCAGTGTCAGTCAATGTCACCACAAACAGTCCTTCTCAGGTGTACGCTCCCCCAGAGGATCATACTGTACTTCACAGACTCATGGTTATAATTTTAAAGAAAAGATGGAGTTGTGTTTGAACAAACATGCACTGAATTTTGCTTTATTCTCATTTCAATTCCAGCTTTCTTCAAATTTGAATTCATAAAATTTTGACTTTCTTACCTGGGAAGATTGTTCATCATTTGGCTCCCGACCATTGTTTTTAAGTCAAAATTTAGTACAATCAATTTTAATTTTAATTGAATTTGCCGAAATTCACATGGGTGATCATGTGATTAGTAACCATTGTAGCTGATATTTGTTTATATCACAAGGGGCAAAAATGAAATCTGTAACCATGCATTTCTGCAGATTAATAATTGGAGGTGATATAGCACATTGGTGTTTCTGAAGGCACATTTTAAAAATTATTGTCTCCTGTTTGTTGCAGCCTTACTTATAAAGTTCTTTATTACATGCCTGCATACATACAGCTGAAGGTAGTGATATTGAAGAACAATCACATTAAGTTTTGAGGTTTTTTTGAAACATAAAATACAGAAAAAAGTTAGAGTGATTTTACTTAACCCGTGAAACAATATCTAACAATTAGTGTCTAATAGTCAAAGCTGAACAAAAGAAAACAATGGAATTAGTGTGTAATAGTGCGTCATAGTTTAGTATCTATTTCACGGGTTAATTCAAATCACTCTTAGAGAATTGTTAATATATATTTTAAAATCTTGTTTTAATTGTAAATCACTTGCACTTTCTTTATTTTCATTTTAGCTGTACGTAATCTAATTGCAATACTGTTGTCTTATCAACTCAATTGATACATACATGTATCTGACAATGTAATTTCCATGGCTAATGAATTCCTGTTTGGCTTTGTTCTGTTCTCTTTTTTTCATTGTTTTATGACAACATTATTGCAATTAGGTGTATACCAGTATTTATAGTGACTTAAAACCCACAAGCACACAAAAGAAATCTATTGTTCCTGTTCCAGATAATAATTTGAGAAAATTAAATTTTGAGTCAGTTATAATTTTAAACAAAAGATAGTGTTGTTGAATTTTCCTTTATTGTCATTTGAATTCCAACTTTCTTCAAATTCGAATTCATAAAGTTTTGGCTTTCTTACCTGGGAAGGTTGTTCATAAGGGCTTCACCAGAGTTCTTCCGGTTTTTCAGTCAAAATTTAAAACAATTTCAAAAGGTTTTATTTAACCATGTATTTTCTGTAGATTGAATGATCAGAGGTTCTAAAGGACATCAGACTTTCTAAAGGGTGTTTCACAAAACTATCCAGCCTTAATTATAAAGTTCTTTTTATGCTCCATGGATGCATGCAGATGGAGGTAGTAATATTGAAGAACAACTACATTTATGAGATTTTTTGGAAATATAAAATACAGAAAAATTTTAAGAGAATTTAATATATATATATATTTTGAAATCATGTTTTATTTATAAATACTTGTACATGCTTTATTTTCATTTTATATAATTATATATGATTATAGTGGCCTAGAAATTTACATTAATGTTACTGTTAATTCAAATTCTGTAAGAAACTATCGTTCATATAAGAAAATGAAATACCAGTAGGATTAAATTAAAAATGTTGTACCTCTTATGGTGACAGTCAATTTGTGTGATGTTGCTTTTTATCTAAGAACTAATAGGGTGAATGTACTGGAGTTGATTTTATTCTGATTTCCGAGTAACTACAACTCTGATTATACAGTTAAAATACCTCTAGTCTTTGATGGAGCAGAGTTAAAATAACCCTAGTCTTTGATGGAGTAGAGTTAAAGTGACTCCCTCGTTGGAGCTATTATAACTCCGAAACTGGAGTTAAATTTGTGGAGTTAAAATGACCCCGATTAAGTGAGTAATGATCCGCCAATAGCTCTTGGTGGATCATCTTACGAGAAAATACATAATGAAGAGGATTAAAAATGATAGACAAATTACATATAGGAAAAGAAAATTAAAGGAGAAAAAATACTATATTATATATGAAAAAGAACAGTATAAATAACGAAATAATTAATGCTAACATGTTACTGAGTTATTACAAAGATTGAAAGCATTTAAAGTTTTGATAAAACAGGGGAAAAAGTAGCACTTCAGTATTACGAAGAAAAAGTTCATGTTTACAAGGAACTATTATTTGCCATTGCATATCACTTTGGAAGGATTTTGCTTTTGAAGCCCTCAGTTTTTGCTGAGATTCTGTTTTAAGAAAGATAAGAAAAGAATAAACCCTCGAGCAAACATTGCTTACGGTTTAGTCGCGCCAAAAAGAAGAGGCATAATCCTCGCGTTTATCCATCAAAATTTATCAAAGTACTTTTAATTGATATTCCTGCATTTCTGTACCGCAAAAGTATTTTTACTGGAAAATAAAACTCCAGTTTCATCCATAATTGTACCTTTTTTGACGCCTTTTCTTAAAATAAAATTCCTCCTTAGGAGAACTGCTCATTCGTAGAGCTGACGCTTTTTGAAAGTTTATCCGTAAGTGCATCCTTTTTCTGGAAGCTGTGTTTTATTAAGAGGTTGCAGTTGAGAACCAACTACTAAATACCCTTTTACAGAACATATCCTTGTGCCCTAAGAGTTAAATAGTCAAGTTCAGGGTCTTGTTCAATTTTTGCGTTTAAAAAAATGTTAAAAAAAAAATTTAGAATTCAAACGTTGTCAGGTGGGCATCGAACTCTAACGGTCCGCTCGAGGGAAGGTCATCAAAAACTTGCGTGACTTTGAAACCGTGGCATCCTGAATAAACGGAAGAAACGGCAGCCTGAATTTCGTCCTTGCATTGATGGCGGTGACCTGTCGACCCTTGAACTTTGAAGAACACACCTGCACACACACACACACACACACACACACACACACACACACACACACACACACACACACGCACAAAATAAACAAAACGAATCATTAGAGGTGGAAATTTTTAATGTATTAATGAAAGCTACTTTGCTATTAGCTTCATTCAGTACTTGTTTTCAGTATTCGGGTTAACTGTTTGAATTCCTGATGAAGGTCTCCTAAAGTGGCTCTGGATGAAATCCTAATTAAACGTATAACTGTTCAAACAAAAGTTGTTGAGAATTACCCTCGAATGGTGCTATTTATTAACGTGCCCGAACTGAGGTCCCGGTTTACAGGTCTATCGAGCAGTACTTTTGTGTTTTTTGCCGATTATTGTAACACCGCTGTACATGTACAATGGGGGTTTTATTTTGAGAATTTGGATGAAATCCTAACTATGTGATAATTCAAATAAAAGTTGTTAAGCAGTAGTTTCCTGTAGTGCCGTTTGTTATTGTATACAAGGCGGTTCTAGCTGCTGAGTCTGTAGATAAATATACCCCTAAGTATCACAATTCAAATGAAAATCAAGCTAACGAGCAGTACGTTCATGTGGTGCTGTTTATTAAACTGTACAAGAGGGAGATTCGCTTTGAATCTCTGGGCCAAATGAAGTCATCAAGTTCATCACTCAAATGAAAGCTATTGAGCAGTGCTTTTTTGTGGTGCTTCTTATTTAGTTTGCTGTACATACTGGCCCTAAAGCTAATTTACTTTTAATTGTACGGATGATAATTACAGTGTATGACTATTTAAATGTAATCTGTTAAGCAACATCGTTTTTGTGGTGCTGTTTGCATTTATTTGGACACTAAAACTCGTGTTTCGTTGTACATGTAAAAATGACCTTGAGTAACTCTTATGAGTAAGAAGGGTAGATGTTGTTTGCGGCAATTTGGGACGTTTTTCGTGTTCCTGTCTGATGTATTGCAAAGTGATTCAGAAGAATCGACGTCCATTGTACTACTGCTCCTTTGTGCGAACGGATTACAAACTTGTTCAGCTTCATTTCAGCTCCAGCACCTACAACGGTGAGATCATAAAGTTTCAATTTGTTTTGAACGATGATTACGGTAATTTTTTTTAGAAAAAAAACTCAAACACGTACCACATTTCAAAGCCAATAATTGGAAGATTTTTCCCCAAAACGTGAGCTCGTACGTTTACTTCAGAGCAGTTTCATTGATTCATTCAGCTCTACAAAGAAACGCTGCAACACTTCGCAAGGTCTTGGGGCCTTTTTCGTTCAGTCATGTGATCGATGCTTGTTCCCTTTTATCTCTTCTCTCTCTCTCTCTTTTTTTCTCTTTCTTGATTGTATAGTAATTAGTGGTTTCGTTTTTAATGAAACAATTATTCTACTCGGGCTTGCAGGATATTAAATGATTCCAACATTTGATATCATTTGATATCTAGCGAGCCCTCGTAGAGTAATTGTTAAGTATTAAATACATTGTTGCCGTAAAAGGCCGTTAAACAAGATTTATTATTTTTAAGCAAAAGTCACAACCTGTTTATAAAGATTTTGTTTCATAACACAAGTTAGGCCGACAGAACAACACTGCTCCTAACAAAGTTGAATAACATTTAAGGAGTAAACACAAACGAAACACTAGAATTAAAGCCGAAAGGGATAATAAATTTTGCAGAAAAAGTTTGCAAAAGAATCATTTTTTCGATACGTTTCTACTGGACGTACACTCTCCTGAACTTAGGTCCCGCGTTCCCCGAGCAAGTGGTCTTCTAAAGTTTCTGTGCCTTTGAAACTGTTAGCATGAAAGAACGTCGCTTATAAACATTCATGTGAATGTACCTACGCACAGATGACTGATGGAGTAGTTAGTTACCCAAGTCGGAATTGACAAAGAATTTCAGAATTTTCACCCTGCAAAATATGGAGAAATAAACAGTCATAACGGGAATTAAATATATCTGCAAAGCAGACCAGATTTCGAGTGGACCACATTATAAGAAATGATGGACGTCTGACTGATCAAAGTGAATGACTTCGATCGAGTAACAGCATCTAACTAAGCAATTTTTCGCGACTTTAAAACCCAGCGCGAGATAAAGAAGAGTGCTCATGAGACACGCTGCATTAGGTGTTCGCTTAATTATAGTAAAGATTAATTTTCTTAGAAAACACTGAGTTTCGTGACTTAGTTTAAAGCCACCGCTTATGGCAAGTACTTTTGATACTTTCTTTCAGTTCTCTCCGTTGTTCAGAAGCTCTACATTTCTTAGCACAACTTAATGGCGCAACGCTATTCAAAGTCACGGTTTCCCGAATAGGGCTAAATGCGTGTGAACATTACAAATTTACATCTTATGACGTCGAAGCTAGAGCGACCTGTGAATTGAAGTCGTGCTGTTGCCGAAGCTAAATTGCATTAGGGACCTGCACGGCAGAAAAACGATGTCACATTCAGAAAGCGTGAATGGAGGCCATATATAAATGCCACATAGAGAGAACTTTACCAGAAAGGTAAAAATTGTCAGCGAGATACAGGGCGTGACTCTTGTAAGATCTTGCAAGGGCCGCTTGAGTTGTCGGTGTTTTTGAAGAAGGGTGTCGACCCGCTGAATAAAGGAGCCCCTTTCAATCCCAGGCACATTAAAGGTGGGCACACACGAGGGGACTAGTCCCTGCGACTGGTCCCTTCGACTAGTCCCCTGGACCAAGTCCCTTCGGGTGAACTACCCATTTTAGTAACAAAATAGAAATAGTAGTCGCATGGACCAAAATTTGGTCCCTGCGACTAGTCCCACGCATTCAATTGCAAACTTGTTTGAATTCGTAGGACCAGTCCTGGGGACTAGTCCCACAAACTATGTTTGGTCCCTTCATGCGAACTGTTCGTCGGATTGTTTACTTTTTTTCAGTTCACCCTGTCTGTTTTGAGAGTCTTGATCGAACAGTTGTCTTTTTACCCTTCTGTACTAGCAATATAAGACACTGGAGAAAAACCTTTATCGAAATTGCAATGACAAACACTGATAGACCGCACGATCCACAGAAAAAGTGAGAGTGTTATGGTAACACCGAAAAAGTGTAAATTTTTGCAGCTGTGTGAACACCAATTAAGTGTAAAAGTAACGCCAACATGGTGTACATTTACACCACAATAATGTAAACCACTAACAATTCTGATTTGGATTGGGTAAAAAAAAACAGCAACACAGTGTTATGTAGACGCGGAATTCGGGTAAGTTTACACCAAAAAAGTGTACTTGTGACACCCAAATGGTGTAAAACAAATTGCAGCTGTGTGCACACCAAAACAAGGTTAATTTACACAAGAGATAATTTTACACTAAAATTGTGTACTTGTGACACCCAAATGGTGTAAAACAACTTGCAGTTGTTTGCACACCGAAACAAGGTTAATTTACTCCAGAGATAGTTTTACACTAAAATTGTGTAAAATAACACTTCCAACTTTGTTGAATAACACCCTCCACGTGTTATCTTAACACTGTTCTAGTGTACTTCAACCCCGGGGGGTGTACTTCCTAGTAATAGGTTAATGGGGATGTGCCGCTGGATGGGGTCGCATTTTCACGACTGGATTGACTATAATGGGGTTGCATTTTCATTAGGAGCTAATAGAGTTACTAGAATGGGGTCGCACATTTGCGGGATTTCAGGGGTAAGTAAATTCCGGCAAGTAGGGATTTGGGGTATATTTGCCCAAAAGTGACTAACATGGGGTCTATAATTGGCTACAGAATAGGCTATAATGGGGTAGGGGTCTGGAGAGGCCAGCGGCACATACCCAGCAAAAATTGACCCAAGTACCCCCCCCCCCCCCGGGACTTCAACACTAAAATAAAAGATGCATGTGGGCTACTTAAACATTGTAATCATTGCTGCTGAAGGAGACAGACATTACTAGTTTCCAAATTTATTTCACAGTGAATATTTATTTGGTATACTATACCTTAAAACAAAATGCGTCCAAAAATACGATTTTTTGCCAAAAACAATAAGTCTACATGAAGAAAAATAAACCTTTCAGTGCAACCGTGGAGACTCACTATAAATTACAAAGATGCTACTCTAATGCCTTAGAATTCAATAAAGTAGTGACACTGAGTAAGATACATGTAGTTATAAAAAATAAGAAAGCTACAAAGATTCCAGTCCAAACAGTGCATTAACTTCTGTATGCTTCATTTTTGTTAACACCTAAGTTGATGTGCCAAAATAATGAAAACCAAACCCATACAAAAATAAAAGGCCTTTCAAAAGGCATTTTGATTTAGAGTACTTTTCTAGTTGTTATAGAAAAATGAAGTCAATAAATGCAGATTGAGTGAGTGATTTTGATGATAAACCACACCCGGTTCAGAAACCACCTCCATCTGATTCATCAATCCACTGAAAAAAAAAGATAAAAATTAGTAATGCTATATTAATTACCCACTTGTACGCACCATGACTAGGCAATACTGAATGTCACTTATTCAAGTTTATTTCTTTTTGCGCCAAGATCTGGAAACAAACTTATTTTGGTCAGCTATATACAAAATTTAAAAAATACCACTACAGCTCTAAAAGAAAACAGCCCTCAGTAACACTTATTGTTCAGTTAGATGGAATACTGTGTCAGACAGTTGTACATAAATGTACTGTATTGCTCAGTCTGTTAACCCTTTAAGCCCTAACAGTGACAGAAATGAAATTTCTCCTTACATGATCACTGCTTGTTCAAACATTCAAGTTGTGAGAATGAAGAAAACAATCACCAAGGATGAGATGTATTGATATTACGACAAATTCTCCTTACTAGTTCCATAAGAAATGTATGGTGAACAGTAAGGAGAATATGCATTTCTATATCAGGGCTTAAAGGGTTAAGTGTTTAATACTTGGTCGGTATTCTATACCACTCAGTCAATTGAGCAAACCACTCAATCAGTTCACTCAGTTGTTTATACCACTAGATCAGTTATGTGGATCACTCAGTAAGTTGAGTATTATTACATACAGTCTTCATACCACTTGGAAGAGCAGGGTGGACCACCATGTTTAACACTCAGTTGTGACTACATGTACCTGTCTTGTCTACTAAGTCAGTTATGTGAACCACTAAGAACACATAACTTTTACAACTGTGTTTCACTCAGTCATTTATCACCCTGTGAATTGTGTGCACCACTTGCTAACTTGTGAGTACCACCCAGTTACTGGATCAGTTGCGGCTACCACTCAGTCAGTTGTGTACACCACTGGGTCAGTTGTATCATTCAGGTCAGTTGTCAGTTGTGAGTAATGCTCCTTCAGCTGTGGAACCACTCAGTGAAATGTGTGGATAACTCCACACAACTCGCCTAGTGATACAACTGACTTAACAGCTGTAGTGAAAAAAGACAACTGGCACAGGGGTACACAAAACCGACTGAGCAGTCTATACAATTGACCAGTTGGTATAAACAGCTGAGTGAAACGTATATTCAATTCAGTGAGTGACAACATGGCTTACTGAGTGGTATGCTGGACAGTTGTGTGTATCACTCAATCAGTTTTGCACCACTCTATATGTAAACAACATTTGAAGAGGCTAGTGGAAAGTCCCCTAAGAGAATTTTTTTGGTCAATTTTTTTAGCTTGAAAGTGCCTGAATCTTTGCATGTGGGCTTGAATGTATTCAGAGAACATACCCTATTTTTTCCTGTCAGATTACACTTAGTTTTCCAGAAAAGGCCAAAAAATGAGGCCCCATCTTCTGTTTTCTTTTGTTAAAAACATAAACAAAAGAAACCAATTAAATCCTTTGTTTCATGAAACAAAAGAACGAAATCAACAAAGTGAGCAATGCTTTGTTAGATGTGTTTGGTCACTTGTGTATATTATTCAGTAAGTTGGATGTATCACTCAGTCTGTTCCTGTTTACAACTGTACAGGAAGGCAATGAGGGCCAGGACTCTACTACAGTACAATCTGACCCTCTGCTACTTTGATGGAAAAAAATGGCAATGCTATTGTACTGTCTTTTCCCTCCTTGCAAGATTTTTGAGTTAATTTTGTCTGTCCTGTTTTGGCAAATTCTGATAAATAATCACTATCTTTGAAGAAGCACAGTCCAAGTAATGAGCGGGTAGTAGTCACTCAACATTGGAGTTAGTTAAAAGTGGAAAACCACTTTACACGACTGTGCAAGGCACACTGTGTCCTTCAGAGGGTGACATTAAATTCAAAATGAAAAGAGGCTGAAAGTAAAATAGTTGTCGACTAATTTTTCTATTCTCATTTTTTTGTTCCGCTCTGACAAATTCTGATAACTAATCACCATCTTTGAAGGAGCACAGTCCAAGTAATGAGCAGAGTTCGTGCTGATTTGTGGATATAAAATTCAAGGAGTATTCTTGGAAAGGAGTATTCAAGCACCAAAAACTGAGTTTTCAAGAAGTTTTCATTGCAAGTTTACTTCGTCTTGCATTATCTTTTGATATGTTTTCATTGGTCAATAGCAACTTTAAAAAAGCCCCCCCCCCCCCCCCCCCAGGATATAAAAAGCATTTTAAGGAAAATGACCACAAATGCAACATCAATATCAAGTCTGTAATAATTCATAAACAGGGATGCATAACAAGTTCATAGTTCTTACGGGACCAAAAGGCTTGTATGTGGTGAAGAAAACCAAACACATAATCCAATAAAGCAACACTATACCAAACAATAATCTCAACAATAGTCTTAACAACAATATAGTCTGAAAGCAATGTTTGTGTTTTTGACTGAAAGTTGATGGCAGACACATACTGACAACAACACTGAGGTACAACAGGCTTTTGGAAAGGATAAAATTGCTAAAATTCTGCCCCGAAATCTTTTAAACTCCTGAACACACAGAATGGCAGTAAAACATGATTTTAGTGTCTCTATCTGATCATGAAAATCGTCGGCAACAGGAACTGGTTTTGCAGAATCCATAATGCATGTTTGGTGTTTTGTTCCTTCCATATGAAACGTCAAAGCTGGTTGGCCTATACTCGCTTATATAAACTTTCGGCAGCACAGCCTACAAGAGGCAGCACGTTTATCATCTTTGACACCTTGTAACCAATCTTGTTACACAACGTCTATAAGCTAAATCAGAATTGAAAACACGTTCACCTCCGCCAGGCATTTCGATTCATGTTTAGATGAGTTTTCGTCTGCTCACCCTAACTACGCATACAAGAGGTACAAGATGGCTTCCACCTGATCACAAAGTTAAGAAACTGATCCCAGAATGCAATGCACACAACACAGAATTCCACCCAACATGTAACAGCATAGGCTGAGACGCATATTTTCGAAAATTCTGACTCCGATTTTAAAATCTGCGCTCAATGTTTATATAATCTGTGCTTTTCAAGCGCCCTTGAAATCTAAAATTAAATTCCAGGGCTTTTCAAGGACTTCAAGGAGTAGCATGATCCCTGAATGAGCGGACAGAGGCCACTCAACATTGGAACTGGTTAAAAGCAGAAAACCACTTCACACAACTACACAAGGCACACTGTGTCCTTCAACGAGAGGGTGACATTGAATTCAAAATTTAAAAGTGAAAGTAAAAGATGTGTCAGTTAACCTTTCTATTCTGAATATTTCTGTGTTGCTTTAACAAATTCTCATAAAAAAAATCACCATCTTTGAAGGAGCACAGTTCAAGTAATGAGCGGGCAACAGCCACTCAACATTGGAGCTGGTTAAAAGCGGAAAACCACTTTACACAACTATGCAAGGCACACTGTGTCCTTCAGAGAGAGGGTGACATTGGATTCAAAATGAAAAGAGAAAGTAAAAGATTTGTCAGTTGATTTTGCTATTCTCATTTTTTCTGTTCTGCTCTGGCAAACTCTGATGAATAATCACCATCTTTGAAGGAGCAGAGTCCAAGTAATGAGCGGGTAGAAGCGACATTAGGGACCTTGAGCAAACACTTGAGGCGGTTAGGTGGAGTGGGTTGAGGCCGCCTCCTTTTGGCGCGAAATTAGGATATTTAAGCTGGCGTGGAAGCGGCGACGAGCTACGGCTGTTTTTCCTTTACTTTAAGCGGTCCAATTTGACTTTGTTTGTGAATTTGACAAGTATAATGGCAACTTTTCGAGAAGTCCGAGACCTTCTAGCTTTCGCATGCTTTGAGGACATCATAGACGAGGACGAATTTCTTTTGTAGTGGGATCTTAACACGTCAAAAAATCTTGACTTTCCTTACGAAGACTGCGGCCGATTTGACCTGGACGAGATGGACGACTCAGAGTGTGTAGCAGAGTTTAGAGTCAAGAAACGCGACCTCCCGGACCTAGCTGCTGCCTTGCAAATACCGAATCAGTTCGTGTGCCATCAGCGGTCAGTAGCCGATGGAATGGAGGGACTCTGTATGCTGCTCCGACGACTTTCATATCCCTGCAGATACTCAGACATGATAGCGCGCTTTGGTCGGCCGGTGCCTGTTATGAGCATGGTTAGAAATACTGTGCTGGATTATATCTTTACCACCCACAGTCACAGGATACTACAATGGAACCAAGCTATTTTGCAACCTGCACAGCTTCAAATGTATGCTGATTTAGTCTCCTTAAAGGGAGCCGCATTGAATAATTGCTTCGGATTTATCGATGGAACTGTCCGGCCAATTTGCAGGCCCGGAGAACACCAACGCATGGTGTATAACGGCCATAAACGTGTCCATGCGCTTAAGTTTCAGTCAATTGCTCTTCCAGATGGACTCATCGCTAACATGTACGGCCCTGTTGGTAAGTATATTTGGTACTCCAGTATCTTGTTTTTGAAAGGGCGTATCCCCCTCTTTGTACAAAAAAATACAGTACATATATGGGATAATTAGTAACAGAGGGAGCCCCCTGAAGCAAATCCTGGCTACATCATCGTTTTGAATGTCACTCAACCAACTACTTTATTGTCATTTTTTTTAAGTCAGAAAATCACATTTCTGCTCACCATTTTTATGAAATAATTTACAACAAAACTTGGGTGTAGGTCGTTACTTTTTCACCATGATTACAAAATCAAAACACTGTAAAATGTTCTTTTTTTGCAGAGGGAAGGCGGCATGACTCTGGGATTTTAGCCGACTCACAATTACTGCCTGTCTTGAATCGCCATGCATTATCACCAGGGGGACAGCTTTTGTGCCTCTATGGCGACCCTGCCTATCCCATGAGGGCTCATCTGATCCAGCCATTTAGAGACAGGGTGTTGACCCCTCAGATGCAAGCATTCAATGTGTCCATGAGCAAAGTTAGAGAATCTGTAGAAAGGTTGTTTAACGATGTTGCCACATCCTGGAAGTTTATAGATTTCAAGAAGAATTTAAAGATAGGGCTTAGTAGTGTGGGGAAAATGTACTTGGTATGTGCCATTCTACGAAATGCTTTGACTTGCCTCTATGGAAACATGACATCAGAGTACTTTGATCTAGACCCACCAACTCTGCGGGACTATTTTATTTAAACCAGCATGAATAAGAGATGTAATCTGATAAGAGTTGTGCTGAAACAGACATTCAATAAATGCTTAGATAACTCAGTAGATAACTCAGTGTAACAAGAAAACAAATTCACATCTTATGACCACTGCCTTATTTTGACATTTCAGTTGGGTGTTTCAGTGAGCTATTTTACAACAACAATAGGATAATCCCTCATGAGTCTGTGATTGTTACAGAACAATCTCTGATGTTTACGTTTTGGTTTAAATTTATCTTTGGTTTAAAATTTTTTAAACCAGTTTGATTGTTACTCCTTTTTGTTTCAGATTATGAATAATAAATAAATGATTATGATAATGAATAAATGACAAAGGAAAAGGAAAATCAAACTGGTTTGAAAAATTTTAAACCAAAGACAAATTTAAACCACAACATATACATTAACACTTTTATCACAGGGTGATCATGTTTGTAAAGTGAATAAAACATATTTTAACATTACTCTGAAATTATTCGTGGTCCAACTGTTACATTCCGCAAAATTAAACGGCAATTCTCTGGTATAGACTAGACAAACCAGTAAAATGTAACACAATACGAATCCCTTCGATTTAAACATGTGCATAGATTAAACTTAGAAACATCAACATCATACCAACCCTAAATGACATTCAAAATAAAATAAGTTGGAAAAAGCTCCGTTTGCATGTATAATCTGAACAACAGTGTTGGAGACAAGAAAAAAGAGTATTTCAAAGGATTGTTCAGTTACTTGTCAGCCATTTTGTTCAAAATCTGTAGTATGGCTGCATTCTGGTTTTGCATCCTGCCGAGCATATCTTGTTGAATCTTTGCCTGACGCTCTGCTTCAGCTGATCGAGCAGCAATCTTCTCCCTGAGAAAATCAAGAGTTTCACTCCCACTTCTTCTCGACTTCTTAGCTACAGGCTCGGCCTTTTCTCCCGCATTTCGTTTACTCGTTTCTCCGAGCTTTTCACAAGCTTTCCGCCTTATTTCTTCACCAATCGCTCGATCTGAATCAGCCTTTTCTTTGCTGGTGCAACCAAGGTCACTGGCCTCTGCCTCCTCCCATTTTTCTGATATCTCTTCCATCAGGATATCCATCTCGCTATCTTCGATGTCAACTCCACTCAGTTTCGCCTGATGTTTTCGTTTCGCCTTGAATTTATCCAGTAGTAGTTTGAAATGTTCCTGTACTTGTTTCTTCTTCACCTGAAATTTCACAGAGGTTTCGTCATTCAGATGATCCGTGATGGCATTCCATACTTTTCCTCGATCTACAGTCCTTGGTTTGAAGATCCATGGCTCGGAAGCTCTGACTTCTTTCGCTAGGATCAAATCGTGAGCTTCTGTCCATTCCATAATCGAGCTAGAAGAGGGAAAACAAAACCTTATTAAAATCAGGCTCTGTCTATCGATTCACCTTTCGGGAATATTCCAAAGTGTAAGAGACAAATCGGAAGAACAAAGTAGCATTTTGTACAAGCGAGTACTTGCAATCTAAAGATTTAAAGTCTACAGGACGTAAACATTGCTCGGAACAATGTGAATGCCAGAAACTCACCCATTTCTTTTGCTTTTCTCTCCTTCGCTGCGGGCTTCGCTTGCCATCTTTCTTGAATCTAATGTGAAGCGTGATTTTCGCTGTAAAGCAAAAGAAATATCAAATATTTTCAAATAAAATACAAGTATGATAGTCAAAAAACATTTTTTTTGACTATATAGAGGATTTTTCGTGTCTGTTAGGTACTAAAAATTGGAAAATAAAGTGACCGTCTCTCGAGGCGGCCAAACCTACCTTTCTCGCCGCCGCCACTGCAAGTGGACGCGGGCAACACTCGACGTGATTATGCTAATTAGCTCGAGGGCGGGAAATTTTACTTCCGGTTGACCTCCACCTAGCCGCCTCCAGTGTTTGCTTAAGGTCTCTATTGTCTTCAACGACTTTTGGCGCCAAAATGGTAAAACTGCATAAATTTTCGTACCGCCAAATTTCCATAAAATTATTCAAATTGTTATCTTAAAACTGACACGTTTGGGCCATCTGTATTCTTTATTTCGTACTAGGCTACTTTTCTCACATTAGTAAAGGTCATTAACTGTGTTTGGCGATATTTTGGACCACATTATTAAAATACAACAAAACTGCCCTTCATAAAAAATCAAATTTATAACCGACTGCAAATGGCGCTCGTTTCGAACACCCGAAAAACCAGACCGCAATAAAAATTTAAAAACTGTTGAAGTGGAATATTTCGTCCGGACCAACCGAACTTCATCAGCCACGGTAGAAATGTGAATATTAAGAAGGGTCATATCACTTCATAAGGGTCTCAAGGGGGGCTAAAATAGTGTTATAGATGTTAGCTAATTCGAAGCCATTGTCTCTATTCAAAGAGGGCTTTCGTAACCGGATCTCAATTGCTTCCCTTATGCGGCGTTTGAACGTGTTGCTTTCCGTGGCGAAAACTTTTGTTTTGCTGGAATCCACCATATTCACATTTCTACCGTGGCTGATGAAGTTCGGTTGGTCCGGACGAAATATTCCACTTCAACAGTTTTTAAATTCGCTTACCTGCAGAATACCCCGCCACTTATTTCCATCTCATTGAATAACAAAAGTGCCTATTGTGTTATGCCTCGTTCTTCAAAGCGTTCCGACACATGTAAATGAAGTGGCCGGGTATTCTGCAATTGCTCCTTTAAATTTTTATTGCACTCTGAGTCAGGAAATATTTTATTATTTTTTAAAATCATGTTTCCAGAGCAGGAAAACAATATTTTTGATTGTACCCGAAAAACCATTCATCGAACTGTTTCATTTTACTCACAAGAAAAGCATTTTGAAAATGGGCATTTGCAGATTTTGGCGTGATAATTATGGAGTTAAGAGTTGAGAGACAATTTGAACAAAGCATGTCTTAATGACATTCACGACTGTTGTCTGCTGTCAGAGCTAGTACTATAAAGTATGTATTCACTCGTTTTGACTTAAAATTACCAAATAAAGTCACTTACCGCGTGTCTTATTGACGGTATTGCAGTAGCAGGACATCAGACAATGCCAGAAACCAGAATGTACCAGGAATAAACGACAGGCACACGAAAAGAATCGAAAATCGCTTGAAGCATGTGCTCGTCTCGTCATTGTGCGCTAGCGTGCGCACAGCACATCAAGAGCAGCGAGGCACCGCTGACCGCAATAACTGTCGGGCAGTAGTAGACAATCCGCTCGTGAAAAAAAATACTATCATCTGCACTGACTATTAATATTTATTTCAATCCCTGCCGAAAAGAGAAATTATACATATGACACTCCCCTAGAATGTGGCGTAATCCAATGTCCGCCACTGCTAGTGCAACTTGCATTCAGCTTGTCTCACCGGGGCAACCTCGTCCCCAGGGTCTTCTCGCTTTTCAAAATGGCGGCGGCTCGGGAGAAGACCCTGGCACACAGCAGATCACGTGTCTCCAACGAGGATGGAGATGTATTCAAAATGGCGGCTACGGCGAAAAGGGTGAGAAGAACTGGGTACGAGATGCTAAGGTGAAGATAAACAAATGGCGGAAAAAGCTGAAGTTCAGTTCAAGAAAAAATAGGAAAAACAGACACATTTTGCATGTAAGAGTCTTAGGAATACGGCAAAGTGTTAGAAACCTTGTTTTTGCTGTTCATTGTTTCTTTTTTGTTATTTTAAAGTTAGGAGTAATGGGTTTGAGCGTACTCTACTGCGGAACTCGGCTTTACCTCGGTGTGACCCTCGGTGTAAGAACCTGTGAAACTCACGGATGACGTAAAACAAAGGAAACAAAAACATTTTAAACAATACCGTACAGCAAAACAAAAGCTAACAAACAAAGAAAATCTTGTCAGGTTGATTCAATGTTGCTCAAGTGAACATGTTATATTTTTGTTTCATGAGGCTTTAGGCAATAAATTGACTTATCGTTACATTGTTACAAATCTGTCCTTCTTAAATATTGTTATAAATTCGTCCTCCTTAACATTATATGCTCCAGCTTAAGACTTTTCGAATATATCAGGCTCAGATTAAGCTTGAAATATAAATATTATGGAGTGAGCTTAGGCCTTTCATAGAAAAATATGACTCATTTATTTATTTATTTACTTACTTATTTATTTAAGCTTATTTACAGTGCAACCTCGATTTAACGAAGTGCGAGGGAATGGGAAAAGAGGAGTGTTGTATGGACTGGTTAAAATAAGTTTTGATTTGGCATATTCCAGGTGCTGCTTTGGAGGCAGTGATAATCATTTTGGCTTTCTTGAATTTATTTGTGCCCATTCCTTGTGCTACAGTTTTGCTTGTACAGTTGAAGGTCTTCAGGCTTTGTCGCTTTCAATATTGTTTTCTACACTTTAGTTTCAGTAAGTCTCATTAAATACTAGAACTGAGGAGATTGTGAGACTGTAAATAATGGAGAAATAAAGAATTTTAACAGTGGATAGATAAAGTCCTCTTTGCATGCTAGACCAGTTCTAGGGATAATATTCCCAGGTTTGAAAAATTTTCTGCTTAACAACTTCAATCAATTGAGTTAGCTGGGTGTAGTTTGAAAGTGTTTGAAAAATTTAAATCAATGGGAAAGAGAGGATTTCACGAAAGAAAAAGGAGAGAACAAGATTTCATGAAGTTTTGAAATTGGAAATTGTAGTAAGGCCTTTAAGCCCCAGTAGTGACAAACAAACATCTAATTTCTCCTTACAATATCACTACTTGAAATTATGAATACATGAAATTCATATATTTGAACTGCGGAATGAAGAAATAAATGTAAAGAAGATCCTCGCAGTTATTAACGCAACTTATGCAGTTGCGAAAACAAAGCCTGAAAAAATCAGGCTTGCCAGGATTCGAACCCTGACCTTGAGCTAACAAGCTGGGAGCTGGTCATTTTATGACCAGCTCCCAGTTGGCTTGTTAGCTCAATTGGGTAGAGCGCTGCACCGGTCGCAGAGGTCAGGGTTCGAATCCCTTCAAGCCTGATTTTTTCAGGCTTTGTTTTCGCAACTGCATAAGTTGCGTTAATAACTGCGAGGATCTTCTTTACATTTAATATCACTACTTGTTCAAACATACAGGCCCTGAGAATAAAGGAAATGGTCACCAAAAATAAAATGTCTGGATGTTTATGTGAATTCTCTAAAGTAGTACCATAAGACATTTACAGAGAATAGTGAGGAGAACATGTTTGTTGATATCGGGGCTTAAAGTTAAGAACAAGGAAAGGAATATCATAATATTTGACTGCTATCAACCTGGGGCGCTCTTATGTGGATATCAGTTTTTGATGGTCTCTTAAAATGATTTCCCATCTTATGTCTCTACTTTAAAACTATTCTCATGTCAATCTAAGCCAAATAAAAAGGGTTTGCAGATCCAATTAGAACACAACAAAAATCCACTAAAAGTTACAACAGAGGTTCAAAGAAATAAGGAGTCATCCTAAAAAGTGGGATTTGTAACTTAAGGTTATGTGCTGATCAATTCGAATCTTCAACATCCCACTCTCCCCTATGGGCATACCTCAGACATTTGGCTACATGTATTTTCCTTGCCCGAGGAGTAGGGAATTTGATGCAAAGGTCCTGTGTGTATCACTTGGTCAGTTGTACAATAATTCTATCAGTTGTGTATTACCCAGCCGGTCAGTTGTGCGTTACTTGGTCACTTGTGTAACCTTTCTGTCAGTTGCATGTTGCACGTTGCAGTTGGAAGTTGTTCATCACTTGGTCAGTTGTGCATTTTTCTGCCAGTTCTGTGTCATTCAGTGGGTTGGATGATAACGCTGTCAGTTATGTATTACTCGGTCAGTTGTGTACTTCCCCATCAGTTGTGCATTACTCGGTCAGTTGTGTACTTCTCTGTCAGTTGTAATACTCGATCAGTTGTGTATTACCCAGTCAGTTGTCTCAGACTCGGTCAGTTGTGTTACACTCAGTCAGTTAGATGATAATTCCGTCAGTTGTTTATTACTCCCTCAGTTGTGTACTATTCCATCACTTGTGTATTACTCCCTCAGGTGAGTTCAATCCTCTCTTTCCCATTTCTATTTTTGAAACACTTTCAAACTTCACCCAGCTGCAGGTTACTCAATTGATTGAAGTTGTTAAGCAGAAAATTTTTTCAAAGCTGGGAATATTATCCCCAGAAGTGTTAAAATGCTTTATTTTTCCATTGTTTACAGTCTCACAATCTCCTCAGTTCTAGTGTTTAATGTGACTCACTGAAGCTAAAGTGTAGAAAACAATATTGAAAGTGACAAAGCCCTGGAGATCTACAACTGTACAAGCAAAACTGTAGCGCAAAGAATGGGCAAAAATAAATTCCAAAAAGTCAAAATGATTATCACTGCCTCCAAAGCAGCACCTGTAATGCGCCGATCAATTCGAAACTTCAACATCCCCCCCCCGGGCATAGCCCGGGCATTTGACCGTGCATCGTGCCCTGGGAGGGGGGAATTTGAACATTGCGTTGGAAGGGTGGGGAATTTGAACCGGACTTATCTCTTGTTCTTACGTAATAGGCCTGTGAACTTTTCGGTTTTTGCGGGGTCTGACGGATTTACTAGATAGAATTTCGCCTTTGTTAGCGAATAACTCTTTGAAAGGGGTCTTTAAAAGAAGATTGAAGGTGTCATTACGGCATATCTCTCTCTGAAAGGCATGTAAAGTGCTTGATTGAAGACCAAATTTGTCTTTGAGGAGAGGCAGTTCAGTACTAATTGGTGGGGCATTTGAACGGCTTTCTTGCCCCGAGGGGAGGGAATTTGAACAAGCCAATCTTCAAAAGTTCAAATGCCCGGGGGGTTGCCCGGGGGGGGGAGGATGTTGAACTTTCGAATTGATCGGCGCATAATATGCCAGATCAAAAATTAACGAGTCATTTCCATAAATGAGTCATTTCCACTGAACTCACAGAGATGTAAGCCATGTAGAATAAATATTTTGTAGGACTAGTTTTATTTAAGGCTAAGCTCACTCCATAAGAGTTATATTTTAAGCTATAAACTTAAATCTTATGGAGTGAGCTTAGGCCTTAAATAAAACTGAGCCTGATATATATATTTTAAAAGTCTAAAGATGAAGCATATAATTTTAAGAAGGACGGATTTATAACAATGTAACGATAAGACAATTTATTGCCTAAAGCCTCATGAATCAAAAATATAATATGTTCATTTGAGCAACATTGAATCAACTGGCGGTACGGAGTTCGGCAGTCGAGTACGCTCAAACCCATTATTCTTAACTTTAAAATAACAAAAAAGAAACAATGAACAGCAAAAACAAGACCTATAACACTTTGCCGTATTCCTAAGACTCTTACATGCAAAACGTGTCTGTTTTTCCTATTTTTTCTTGAACTGAACTTCAGCTTTTTCCGCCATTTTGTTTATCTTCACCTTAGCATCTCGTACCCAGTTCTTCTCACCCTTTTCGCCGTAGCCGCCATTTTGAATACATCTCCATCCTCGTTGGAGACACGTGATCTGCTGTGTGCCAGGGTCTTCTCCCGAGCCGCCGCCATTTTGAAAAGCGAGAAGACCCTGGGGACGAGGTTGTCACCGGGGTTCACCGGGGCAATTTGCTATATTCGCTGCAACCCTTATTATCTTCCAGGCTTATGGTAAACGTTTTGCGCATTATTAGCTGCTCACGAAAACAAATAATCAGAATGTCCCCCGTATTATATTGTATTTAATAGCGGATTTGTTTTCAGATCTTATAAAAAGGTGGTTATTTTGAGCTATCCACCAGTCTAAATAGCAAACCTATCTTGTCAGCTACCTTGTACAATATCTTCTATTTGATTATAAGCCGATTTTGCAGCCCAGACGTCATATGTGGAGGTGATCTAGTCGTTTTAGTAAGTTGCCTGATCGATGCCCGACAAGAAAACGTAATTGACATTTGGTGTTACTTTACACCTTGTTCGTGCTTGACTTACACGTTGCACTGTTAAATTACATACCGAGCGGTGTTAAATCCTGAAAAAACCTTGCAAGGTTTTTGCTACACAGCTTTAGTGTAAAAAAACACCAAGAAGGTGCTGCATCCTGATTCGATTACACCATTTTGGTGTTATCTAACGCAAAATTGGTGTAATGTTGTAATTACACTCTGTCAGTGTCGTGGTAACGCGAATATCGTGTAAATTTATACCACTCTCGGTGTTATTTAACACACTCGATTTTCCTGTGGAGGTATGAACCCGTCTGCAGTTGATTTATGTTAATGTTTTGAGGTTAATCCAGTAAATTCGGTTTCACCGTTGAGGATCGCTTTTTTTTTTGGTCTCCACATTTCGGCGAATTTCAGTTAAAGCGCCCTAAACTTGCTAGCTTTCTAAATCCTTCAAGGGACTTCCTGTACACACTATAGGGGACCAGTCGCAGGGACTAGTCCCTTCGTGTGTGCCGACCTTAAGGTCTCTACTCTTATTTGTGTACTTGGATAGTGCAGATAAATAAACAAAGTTTGTGCTCTTTGGATATATTGAATCAATATGTTTTTAAACCACCGAAAGTTTCCTTCCTCTCTAGTTGAGCGGGGCAAGAGAATTAAAAGAACACCGCCTAAAACTGAAGGATCACGAGGCAAGAAAAAGTACCGAAAGAACTCAATCTTGACCTAAGAACCTGAAAACACTTGGCCCGTGTTTCAAACTATGTGAATATCAACGCTATAAAAACGAGCTGTTCTCGATTTTTTTTTTGAATTGCTACACATTGCTAAACCGGTAAGAATTCATGAAAGAGGCAAAGGACAAAAAGAGGGAATTTAACAGCCATCTGGTGGAAAGAATTATTTGTACCTGTTTCGTTGTAAGTACAGATTTTGGCTAGTTAAAACTTTGTAAGTTGCTAAGAAAATGAAAGCATTTTCCTGTTTGCCTTTTTTTTTCAGTAAAAAAAATATTGCAAAAGTCATATTGTCCATTTCCTTAACTGATTGCTGTACAATGTTTTCAATCTTTGCTTTAAAAATCGGGTGTCATATGAAAGCACTACGTCATAGGTTTTTTGAAAGTTGAGTTGTTGCTATTGCTGTAGGAAAGATTTACTTTCAGCAAAACTATTTAAGACTTTTATGGAGATTCTGGTCCATAAAGTTTCCTTAAAATTGAATAGGGGCTACGACCTGGATAAGAGAACACAAAGAAAAACTTAAAACGGGTCGCAAAAGTATTTCCTTTTTTTCCCGACGATACAGTTTACTCAGCTTTGGCCCGCCTGCTTCCTAGAACACGGTCGAAGAAGATGGGGTTACCGAGCAGTTTTTGACTGTTTGCGTGTTCTTCGTCCGTGTTCTAGATAGAAATACAAACCGACTTGTTTGTAACTAAAGGTCCGAGAATCTGACATTCGACGATACATGTTTAAAGAAAAAGCCTGTTACATGTACTTCTTGGGAACTCTTACGTCAAATAATCTCCGAAACAATTGCAATACTGCCTTTTGACAAAGGACACCCAGCAACTCTGAGTGTATAAAAACTGTTCGGAGTCTATCACAAACAGATCGATAAAAATCATTTATTGACCAAGCGTCTTTGGTCAGAGACAATTATTATTTTTACCATCCTGAAAACGAACAACTCATTAAATAAGACAAATGCAGTGAGTCGAGCCTCCTTCGTAGACGTTCTAGTATAGTTCGTCACGCACTCCTCCAATCTTTGATCGTTGGGCTAGCTTTTCGAGCAAATGAACAATATACATTTCAATCAATTAATTTTAAATTGCCAAACATTCGCCGAAACACAAATTCTTGAATCTCAGCACTGATAAATCCGCTCAGAGAAACAGCGGTCGGTGAAAATTTTAACCCTACAGACAACTTTTCGACCATTCAGCAGAAGACAAAGCACAGTCACCCTGAAAGCCCTTGATTCTTAAGCACTTTTTAAACGACATAAAAGGCAAATAACCGCCTTTTTGAAGTAGGTGTCAAAAAAGAAGACGTTTCCGAGCTGGATCCGGATAAAACCAGGACATCCGGTAAGGTAAAACAAAAACACGAGAGACTCACTACACACACACACACACACACACACACACACACACACACACACACACACACACACACACAAACAAAAACAAAACAGAAAAAAAAAAACGGGGACCATAAGCATTCAAATTAAACGAATGGTTTTTAAACAGTACTTCCCTGAATGCTGGTTTTATGCAGATAGTTAAGCAAATCCGAATGACTGCAACATTAACGGTATTTTAACAACCGTAAATTATCGAGTCTGTGTCAGCTAAATAATTCGGAGTAAACAGTTTAAAGGAAGTTGTAAAGGTTGAGGACGCATATTTTACTTAGTTAATTAAGTATAACTGGAAGCTTCAGGGACTTTTGTAGGTGAAACGTCCAGATTGAAAGTGAATGGGTGTTATGTATATCGTGTTTATTTCATTCGATTTCCTAAACAAAATTAAGCGATATTAACAAGCCTAAAAGAAAATCAAAAAACCGTTACCAGTTACACTGATAAAAAATAACAACAGGTTATTGAAAAGAAAAAAAAATCTATTTACAGTGTAGTAAAATCAAGTTAACTAGTAACTGGCCTGGTTTTGTTTAGCTACAGATGTAATGTGACTCTCGCCGGATGTTTCCTTGTGCGCGTTGTAGAAATTAATCGGACGGTTCTAAAATAAATAAGCCCTTTCCTGACTTGCTGGTATATCGGAGGATAATGCCCTTGGCTGAAAGTTTGTCCTCAAAATTTAACAGTTGCTTCATTTTTCGGACAATGATTCAGCCTCGGGCATTAGTATCCTCCGATATACCAGACTCCTGAAGGGTTTTAATTTATTTACTAAATACCTAAAATAATATCGAAACTCGCCAGAAGAATCCGTGGTTTCGATGCCATTCGATACTGCTTACGTACGCGACCAATTATTAACCCTACCCCTGATATAAAAATGCGTATTCTCCTTACTGTTCTCCACACATTTCTTATGGATCTAGTAAGGACAATTTGTTTAAATATCAAGACATCTTATGAATCAAACATTTGAATTCTTGAAAAACGTTTGTTAAAAATGCTTAATTTAACGATTATTTCGACGTTTCAAACAAGAACAATTTTGAAAAATTTACGTTACTTCAAGTTAACGTTATAGTTGAACCACTTGTTATCGTGTTCATACGAAATTTAGCTTAGTACAGTGTAATATCGATTCTTGTTTACTTCACTCAGTTCCAGAGAAATCAATTTGATTTTTAATTACAGCTTCATTTCTAAATCTCTGCCATGCTGAATACTCGTAAGTGCCCGACCTGAGGCCGTTGCACGTTCGTTTTACTGTATGCAGGACCACAAGAGAGCGCATTCACCGTTAAGAACAAGTTAAAATGAAAGGGAAAATGTGAAAAATCATGCAGCTCTTGCTCGACAGCTAATCTTGAATGCACAGCGGCCGACATGACTGCCAAAGAATAATGTCAAACAGTATTTGCTTGTTACGATTTGCAGGAGCTTTTTACTCCCAGTCCACTAGACAGTGGAAAACTCGAAAACGTACCTTTATATGATCCACAAAGAACATGAAAGAGGCAACAAACAAACGAGCGAAAAGCAAGCATGCAGCTCTTGCTCGACAGCTAATCTTGAATGCACAGCGGCCGACATGACTGCCAAAGAATAATGTCAAACAGTATTTGCTTGTTACGATTTGCAGGAGCTTTTTACTCCCAGTCCACTAGACAGTGGAAAACTCGAAAACGTACCTTTATATGATCCACAAAGAACATGAAAGAGGCAACAAACAAACGAGCGAAAAGCAAGGTGGAGAATGACACGAAGCTACAGCTTCATGCGTGAGACCTACTTTAGGGGTTTACCTCGGTGTAAGAACCTGACAAGATTTTCGTTGTTTGTTAGTTATTGTTTTGCTGTACGCTTTTGTTTAACATATTTTTTTCTTTTATTTTACGTCATCCGTGAGTTTCACAGGTTCTTACACCGAGGTAAAGCCTACTTTAGCGCACTTGCAATGCAACATTACTTCGGGACATCGTGAAGTGATAAATCCAGTGTTTGAGTCACGCAAAAAGTAACGTTTGCACCGTACTAAGCGGAAGAATTTGAATCGGTACCAAACTTTTTACGGCTATCAAAGGAGCTATGTCACGGGGATTTTCACGTTTATGGATAAAAATTGTGTTGAACTTCAAACTTAAGACATTTTCACGCACACGAAATACTCCTAGAACATCTAGAGGAAGAAATCGAATAATTTGCTGCAGGAGCCCTTGACTGTGATCCCCTCTTTTCTAAAATTAAAAGGAAGAACAAACCTTGACAAGAAAATCGTTTAGGGGTCTTTACAATACCAAAACTAAATCAAGGGCAAAATACAAGCAATAACGTCGCCAAAAAGTATAACTTGCAGAGAAGTTAACAGTTTAATAATACATTGACTGCAATTCCTTTCTCAAAGCTGTGACCATTGAACTGAATCAAATCCTTGTTTTATCATGTTTTTATTTTGTCACGTGTTTCACGGAACTGACTAGGATTAGCGTTTTTTCCTAAACGTACCATTAGCAAAAGTGGTCTGTAAACTACTTGAGACTAACTGCGAACGGGCAGACTGTTTTTCCTCTGTAAAGATTCAAAAATAAAATAACCCAATTTCTTACAGATAAATGGATCTACGTTATTCTATATTTTTGCAAATCTTTTCCCCAAATGTTTCTATCCCTACTCCTTTCGGCTTTCTATAATTTCGTTTGCATTTACTCTTTTGTTATTCAGACTTTGTTTTGGACTTTATGCTCAATCGGCTAAAGACTGGTCAAGAAATAAGTTCTCCAAACGGGTTTGACTAGCTGTGTTTTAACTAAATCTTTTTCGCCTTCAAAGATTGGTACACCGGCGGAAAACGGGAAGACGACTAAGGAACACGCAAAGAGTGCCGGCTAAATTGCCGCAGGCAACATCTAGTTTTTTCTACCTCATGACAGTTGCCCAAGTTCATGTAATGATTAACAACGATAATTGCGAGCTTTTATTGTGCATTTGCAATAAACAATAATATTACATTTATAAAACAAATCACAAGTTTAGTTGTCCAATTAAACACGTTGGAACAAACAACACCTGCAAAATGACGCACCTTAATAACCTTTATATGACTAGTCATGCACATTAACTGTCATCTTATGACTTAAACATTACGTACCAATGGGACCACCATGTACGGCACAATGAAAGGCACCGCACGAAAGCACTACTTAGTAGCTTTAGCTACATTTGAATTGTGATACACTTCAGGATTTCATCCAGAGACTCAGCACCTAGAGCCGCCTTGTATAGAATAATAAACACCGCCACAGGAAATTACTGCACAACAGCTTTTATATGAATTATCCTTCAGTAGACTTCATCCATATACTCAAATTAGGACCCCCTTGTACTGGACATGTACACCTCAATTGAAAAAGGATCACCTTGGATTTCGTCCACTGACCTGTAAGCTAGGAGGGTCCCTGTGCAGCATAAGACGTTTTACAGCACGAAATCATCCACAGACTCAAACACTGAAAAAGGTAGAACTACGTGATGTGAAAGCACGGTAGGGTACCTAAGAAAGTCAAATAGCTCAACATGAACACTCAAAATAATTAAGTGGAAAACGAAGCAGCTTGATCGCTGAGAACACTCTCATTATTACTTTTCCTTCTCATAATTTCTCTTCTTGATTTGTTTTAGTTTGAACTTAAGTTAACCTGGTAGTAACAGGGTTAACAGGTTACTTCCTTCCGGGCACAAAATTCAGGCGGCCTTCTTTCAGGAAGGTTTCAAAGTCACGGAAATATTTGACGGCGATCTTCTCTAGTCGAGCGGACAGCGCTTTGCTCAGCTGGCCATGTTTAAGTTCTGAAACGTTTTCAAGCCACCCTGGTTTAATTGGCACATAACACCCTAAAATTTACTCTTTAGTACTGAAACACAACAGCGTATTCAGTAAAACGCAGTTTAACATAAATTTTCCCATACTTTTCAGCTACAGCCAGGAAATGAGTTATACCCACATCAGAAATACAACGAAATTGAGGGGTCACTGTTTTCAATTGAGAGATTAAGCATATGGAAAATTAACTGAAAAATCAGAAAATTAACTTTGTAGTATGAGTTTCAGTGCCTTAGTGAACCCATTTATTTCCTGCATTGCGTTGGTAAGGAAATGGGGACCACACAGGATAAAGAGCTGAATTTCTTTCACCTCGGTGGAATTCGAACCAACTTGAAACTTATCTAACGTTTATGGAATGTACATGCTATATAAAAAGGACCCTATCTGGATAGTTTTCATATATTACTTAACAGCGAGGAAGTTAAGACAGATTTAAAAGGCAAAAAGAGAGAGAACGAAAACAGCACTGAAATGGAACGTGTTTGCCTCCTTTTGCTTGTAAGTACAAACCATTGTCACTTAAAAAACTGTTAGTTGTTAAGAAAACACACAAAAAATGAACCGATTTTCCCTCGATTCTTACGTCATTTTACATTGTTGTTTTCATCCTATGTGGCCGTCTCCAAACCTTTTGTGTTATCTTTGTTCCTCAAGTCTTCTATGCAGTACTGACCGATCCCCAATATTTTTAAAACTTGTTACTGTTCCCTGCGTAAGTAAGAATTATTTTAAGCTACCCTTGAATGGAAATTCTGTTATATAAAGATGTCTTTAAAATCGAATATAAAATCTCAAAACAACGTGATATCTCGCGCTGACACCTTTGTGGAACACATACTCGAACGCCCACTTGCCAAGGAGACGTTTTCTGCTGATAAGGTTTAAAAACACTGCCTAATATCAGTCACAAACACAAACAGCCAGTCCAAAGTCACAAGTACACGAAGAAAAATTGCTATTAACCTGTTTAGAAACGACGATTTTAACGTGTAATGTCGTGAATTGTAATGACGTCGCAATTTTTGATGTCGTAATTGTAATGACGTCGCGATCTGTGATGACGTAAAATTAAGCACTCAAACGTCACGATAAGTAATTTTAACTTTTTAAATGAAATCAAATTTCACACTGTAAAAACTCGACCGCAAATGGAACATAACTTCAAACTGGGAAGTCTGTTATCATTTTTAAAAACTGAGTTTTAGTGTTCTGTGAAGGAGTTTAAGGCCAGGGACAAAGGAATGCAACATTTCTATACAACAACGTTCAACGGTGTTAAATTCGACATGATATGGCCATTAAATTTTGCTCAAAGGCGTCCAACGTCATTCACCATCATCCAACATCCTTACACAGGGTGGCCAAACACGTATAACATGTTGAATTCAACAGTGATGAAAGTTGTTGAATGGACATGTTGTACGTGTTTGTCCTGGGCCTTAGTGTTAAGGGGGTGGTCTTGTAAGCGGAAGGGCGGAACCAGCAATTTACATTTTATCGTGCCTGTCGTGAATTGTAGTTAAAGTTGTGGTGATCTGTCATACCTGCTGTAAACTGTAATAATAACCTTTCTCGTACTTTGTGATAATACATCTGTCGCAATAATATGAGCTATTGTACACGTAATTTGTAATAACACACTTTCGCGGTTGCAATGTCTTTAAAATAAAAAAAAAAACTACTCAGAAAATCCCTGTTTTAAAACAAACATCTCGTCAAGTAAAATTATTTCTGTGTCTGCCAACATAAGAAAGGTTATTTAACAGTAATACCCAGTTTTTTTTCTTGTATGAACTCTGCAGTTAAAACACTTAGCGGGAACGTAAGAGAAAACCAAAACACAAGGTAACGTTTAGGAGCTTTGCAACGAGTCATCCATTTTGTCTTTCAGGTAGCATACCTATAAGGCTGTTAATAAAAGAAGCTTTTCTTGTCCGAATTTATTTTGTTCTACACGGTCTTGATACCTATTAGCTTTTTTGTAATCTGAATCATACTGCACTCGCTAGTGCAAGAATAGTACAGCAAATATATCGTGTTCCAAACTCTATTGGTCTAAAATCGTCGGATTCCGAAATAAGGTAATGTGAATGAAAGCGCTCTGAAATTTTTGTTCCACTTAAAGAAATAAAGCAAGGCTCAACGATTAACTAGAGAATTATGCTTATGTGGTATCAAGAAAGATTTTAATTGCTGAGTGCGTTCAATCGTAAGTAAACTATATTCGGTCGGCTTTTGACCTTTCAGCTGCATAGAACTTTAATACCTGTTCAAGTTCAAGTTCACAAGATAGCTCCGTTGTCCGAACGGATCACAAACTTGTTCGTTTTAACCCCCCGCGGCTACTATGGTGAAATCGTACAGCTTCAATTCCCCTTGAACGACGATTACAACAATTTCTCAGGAAAAATCAAAGGCGTGCTATATTTCAAGCCAATAATTAGAATATCTTTTTTGTCGTAGAATGGCGTTTGATCGCTAGCAAGTGGGTCTGCAATATAATGATTCTCTGGGTGTTCAGCTTTTTCGCTGTCATTCTTGATATTCATTACTCCATCAGTTCAGATGGTTTAAACACTTTCCTTTTTATTAGAAACAAGTGATGATGACATAAATACTACACTTTCAAAAATACGACAACTGGTTGTTACATTTAACGACAGCTCGGATCATTACAAACTGCGAACGTGTAACACAATTTGCCATAAGCACGTTGTCACATCCTCGAGATGAACAACTGCTGACTAATTCACAACAGCAGGCTCGTTACAAGTCTACACATTCACTTTTACTCAGGGGACTGCTAGCTTTCAATCTCCCACACCCTCAGGATGTCTTTTATTACAAATCTGCTTCATTTCACCACTATTCTCAACTTTATGGCCAAAATCAACGGTAAAAACCGGCTGTACAAAAAGACGTTTCGACGGCACTTCGGTCATTATCAAGTTTAGAATAATTACAATAGAAGATTAAGCTATATATGTGTAAAAAGAGAAACGATGATGTAATAAGTGTAAAAATATGTAAAAAGGTTTAAAAATGCAAAAAATATATAATAAAAGAACAATAAGAAGCATGCAGGAAAACGATTAATTAAAGAGCCAGTGTCACCCAAAGTGCTTTGCGCGCCGAGGTACATTTTTCATATATGAAAAATACGCCATTTTCTTGATTGCCGTGAAGTCTGATTTGTATCTTCTTCCATCGCTGCCGTTAGCGTTCCGAAAGCACTAGTGTGAATTTTGACTTGACATTTAAGTGTCGCAGTATCGATTTCGTTGCATATTTCCGAATTCTGAAGTGTTTTCGCGGTGGAGAAGGAGTTCTTTAAATTGGATGCCTCGTAGTGTTCATGAAAGTTGAGGCTAAGGCCGAGTCTTCCGGGCTCTGCCAAAGTTGTAAGGCTGAAGGAGTCCGTGTATCAGTAGTGGGGGGAAAGAAAAACATCTACGGGTTTCAGCAATAGTACTGACACTGTGCTTGCCGAAATAGTGCTACATTCGTTCCCGAATAAAAACAGAAGGAACGTTAATTTACCACAAAATAACAGTAGGTACGGGCTTGCTTCAAAATAATGCTTATGGTCATGAGCTTGTGCTGTTTTGCTTAATTATTCCTTGTGTTCACTGTCTGTTTATGTTTTATTTTTACAAGAACTGTAAGTGGCTATTGTGGTTTTGCGTCCATCGACATCGGTCGATGCGATCGATCGCGCAATCAATCGATCGGACTGTAATAGATCCATGTATACGCATTGAATGCAAGGTCAGATCTTGAGTAGTTTTCTCCAGTGACATCTAGCGATGAAGACGTCAATATTCTTACTACTTGTTTTTGTCTTATCATTTTTATATCGAGTGGAAGTGGTTACCCTGGTTTTACGTCCATCGAGATCGATCGATCGATCAATCGATCGGTTGTTATAAAAGCTCCATACGCGTTGACTACAAAGTCAGATCTAGAGTTGTTTTCTCCGGTAACATCTAGCGATGAAGATAGTACTATTTTCAGAGGCTACTACTGTAAATATCAGCTTGCTGAAAGGCCAGTGCGGCAGGGTATAATTTGCGAAACGTCCGGCAAACGCGCCAGCCAAACTTCAAAACAAAAACACAACCGCGCAAAGCACTTTGGGTGACACTGGCTCTTTAAAAACCTTAGCACGAATTGAGTCAAATTGTACATTAAGAGTGGGTTTGAGTTCGTCAATAAAAAAAAAAAACAATACAAACATAAGACAATCAAACTTGTTTTTACACCTTTTTAAAACGCTAAATTTCTTGTTGAGATCCTTTGGAACCAAACCATTGGTGTCGCGAAAATGTTTGCCGATTGAAGAGGAGGGTATTTATGTTCCTCAACGCGTTGATGAAAATGGCGACATGTGAAACCGACATAACCTGCATCGCACAGGTCACGTTCAAATTTGTAAACAAGACATTGTCGGTTCACAATCGGTGGCTTAGCTTCGCGCAATTTAAGATCCTGTTCGATCTTGTAGCTGACAACTACTGGCTGAATAGTGGTACCGATCTTCTGACTAAGGTCTTTGAATTGTCCACGTAAAATGTCAGCTGAAGACTGATCTTTTTAAAAATGGAAAAACAACGCGAACGGGGTCTGATTCATAGGTGTCAATCGGTGGAGGAACAGGTTGATCGGATGCTTTCACAGCAATAAAACATGTGATGGTGGAGTTGACTAGTTTACCAGGGTACTTTAGACGCGAGAACAGTACTTTCAAACGATCACACTCTTCTAAAAAGTAGGACCAATTTAAAGAAATTCGAAATATGCGATCAAGCATAGTTTTTAATAAACCGCGCTTACAAGTATCTGTCATCAACATGACTCTAGTAGTGTCGTAAGTGGCCCGAATAACCTGCGATGCAGGTTATGTCGGTCTCACATGTCGCCATTTGCATTAACGCGTTGAGGAAGATAAATACCTCTCCTCTTCAATCGGCAAGCATTTTGGCGACAGCCATGGTTTGTTCCAAAGCATCTCAGTAAGAACTTCAGCGTTTTAAAAAGGAGAAAAAAACAAGTTTGATGTCCTATTTTTGAAATGTTTTTTATTGACGAACTCAAACCCACTCCTAATGTACGATGTGACTCAATTCGTGCTAAGGTTTTTAATTAATCGTTTTTCTGCATGCTTCTTATTGTTCTTTTATTATACTTTTTTTATATTTTTATACTTTTTTGTATAATTTTACACTTGTTACATCATCGTTTCTCTTTTTACACATATATAGCTTAATCTTCCATTGAAATTATTCTAAACTTGATAATGACCGAAGCGCGGTCGAAACGTCGTTTTTTACCGTCGATTTTTGCCATAAAGTGTTTTCAAAAACCCTTAATCTCAACTTTGTGTCAGGGTAGGGGGCGGTAGGGAATTGACTCCTTCCTATTCTTGAAATTGGTGACAGTGTTTCCGGTAACGCAGCGACTACATAAGAAATCTACGTCAGTTTTAAACGAGCTCAAAAGCATGGCGGACAAGCCTTTGGAGGGCCTTACCTCGGTGTAAGAACCTGTGAACTCACGGATGACGTAAAACAAAGGAAACAAAAACATTTTAAACAATACCGAACAGCAAAACAAAAGCTAAAAAACAAAGGAAATCTTGTCAGGTTCTTACACCGAGGTCAACTCCTTTGGAGCAACTCACACGCACGGCATCGTTCTGTGTGTCGCCAATGCTTGATTCTGTGTTAAGACCTTGTTGTCATAGGCAACTATCCACGTGCTGGGGAAATAACTGCCGCGCTACTGAGAAACATGAATAGTCCGCGTAAATGTTACCGCCACAACCATGAGTTTGAGTGATCGACTATCAAAAATGACCGCTCAACGCAAATTTAATCTTACTAGTAAGGTGCACGTGAGTCTACTGCATTAAGGCAAACAATTAGGTGACGCGACAAAGGTTCTATAGCTACGTTCTATTTTAGAAAAATTTTACAGTGTCTGTGGGAAATAATCTTAAGTCTAGACATCTACAGCTGAAGAGTTCGAAAAATGCTAACATCACTACTAGATATCGAGTGTTGGAGGAAAAGGTCCTAAAGGTCCTAAAACGTCTGAAGTTCCAGATGTGAGTTTGGATAAAAGTGGGCTCAAAATGTCTAAAATCTCCAAAGTTCCAGAATAGCCAGAGTGTCCAAAAGAGCTCTAAAGACGTTTTAGAACGATAACAAATATGAGCAATATTCTAGAGCTCTAAAAGCTTTATTTCAGTTAGAAGGTACTGCAGGCATGAATGATTCTAGAGCTTAAGACGTCATAGACAATTAAAGAGCTGAGCAATTCTAGAACTATAGAAGTCTTAGAGGTTTAGAAGGTTCTTAAGACCACCAGTCTTACACTCATTTGCCGAATTCATGTTAGTGGACGGAAAACCGTCTTGGACGGGAAACTCGTCTGAAGACCAGGGCAAGCGAAAAAACCTCGTTGTGATTTTCGCGTCTAATATGAATTTAAGGCAGTTTTCCGTCTAAGACGAGTTTTCTGTCCTATTTTACCGTCGGTTTAAACGGAAAAATAGACGGAATTCCGTCTCTGACGAGTTTCCGTCTTCTGATATGAATTCGGCTATTTGTTTTATTTACTTATTTATTTATTTAGCTACTCCAAGTACAACACGAACGGAAAAAAATAGACAATTAAATAAGAACAAAAGAGAGCAAATAATGGCAGGGGAGTCGCTACAGCAAAGGCCAATTACAGTGGTCTCCCTTTCATATACTCAATGATTTTTTCTACGTACAACAATGCCAGGAAGCTATAAAACCTTCTTAAGTCAATAGAGAGATTAAGCATCACGTTTATGGCAAACGGCAAACGTCAACCCTGCCGCTTGCCGTCTGCCGTTTTAAAAGGGACAATTTCTGCTTAAGCTTCGTGTAAACTCATTAAAAGTTAGGATACACAAAAAGCAGCTTTCTAACTTTTAATTAAAAGGTTATTTAACGGTTGAATGTGCTTTCCTTGGGATGTTTTGAGCGCCTTTTTCATAAAACCGTTGATAGCCTTTGCGAAGGTGACAACCAAACATCAGCTCGCCTTCTCGCATTTTTTTCTTCCTTTTTGTGTAAACACTGACAGTAAATCAGGCTGATAACTATAACAGAACGAATCAAAAACTTTAAAGGAATACTTACGTTGTTGACGAACGCGAGAAAAGGTTTCTTCACGTTGAAAACGGCAAACGTGAAAAATGGCGGAAAACTCATGATCATGTGGTATTTTTGCCGTTCGCGTTTGCCGTCAACGTGATGCTTAATCTCTCGGCTAATACCTGCACCTTTATGGAGTCAGAGTAAGGAGCAGATATTGTCATTAGAAAACAGAAAGGTTCTCTAGCTACGTTCTATTTTAGAAGAATTTTACAGTGTCCAAGGGCAAGACCAGTCTTACACTCATTTCATATTCTCAATGACCTTTCTATTGAGAACAATTCTAGAATGCTGTAGAACCTTCTAACGTTAACACCTGCACCTTAATGCCAAGCAACTTTCTAAAGGAAATGCTTGAATTAACCCTAAAGGTGAAAACGTATCAATTCAATCTCCAATCTCCAAACGCTTGGAGCAGCTTTGGGAACAAAAATGGCATCGTTACTTGCCCATAGAGAGAGCCAAGGTGTAGCTGTACTAATTTTATTTGGTTTAGAATCCATAGAAGTCTTCATTACATTATAAGATCAGATTCCATCACGTCTTCAAATGGACTATTCGTCTTTTTTGCCAACTCATCGGATTCCCTCGATATGACAACATATTGAAAGCGAAACTTATTTCGCTTAGTCCTACATAATTTCCATGAAAAGGACGCGAATGTTTCCTTTCTCAACGATAAATCGAAATTTTCCATAACTATAGTGGGTGAATTTCTTTTAAAGTTAGTCTAAGCAAAATGTGGATTTCCAGCCTCACTTATCATGCTCAATTGTCTTTCTTACTGGGAATTTATGCTACTCTGGGAGAATAACAATTACTAAACACGAATAAAAAATTCAACAAGGAAGAAGAAAGGCAAAGAGACAAAGCTAAGAGGGCCCTCTGCAAGCCGCGAATTCAGCAAAACATAGCCGAAAAGTAACAAGGATTTTACCTGCAACGGCAAAAAGGCTGTTACCAAAAATTGCAGATATAGCAAGAATAAAAAATTTAGGATAAAAGAAGAGAGGCAAATGACAAATGTAAAGAGGGCCCTCTACAGGCCGGAAGTTTAACAAATATATCAGAAGTAACGAGAAATTAATCTAAAACTGCCAAAAAGGTTGACAGTGGGAAACAAAAATAAACGACCCGCGCATTGCGGGCATGTGCGGACGTCTGAAACTGATAAATAAATGTTTTCAATCGGTGTTTAGCCGACTGTTACTGCAATGTGCACATGAGTGTTTTTAAAACGCGATTTGCTTATCATAATTCGACTCAGTGATCGAGCAATGGAAAGTGAAACTCGCTTTTAAAATGAGTTTAAAAGGGTGCCTCTTAGTCAATTCAAGTTAGTTAAAAAAACGCATTTCCTAATAAAAGATAAAGTTCAAAATGAGTCACCCATGTTACAGATTAATGAAGCAAGTTTGAAATAAAAATAAATTCTGACCACGCTAAACGGAAAGAAAACCACTGCAATGAGTCAATGCTTTGTGTGACTCTTGGCTGGGGTCATGTAAGTACTGAAAGGTGACAGCCTGTTAGATCTGTCAAAATGATTGCGTGATTTTATTCACGCGAACGTGCTGTAGGTAATTCATTTTTGCTTTGTCGTCGCTAGTTGAAATGTTGAGCTTCCGAACAGCATAGTGTTGTTTCTTCATAAATAGTTACAGTACGTTCTTAACTAACTTTAGGATTACTGAATGTAAGCTGGAAACTGAAGTCCCTCGCGAAGTGCACGAATCATCACCACATAATGGCATTATGCCAATCTTGACATTCATGTTCGCGTTTAGTTCAATTTCCTCATTTACTGATATGAAAAAGTAATAAGTTTATTGCTCTTTCCAAAAATAAAAGCTACTTTTGTTTCATCTTGGTTGGTTATTTATTTGGTGCTTTCGGAAATTAAGCCCCTTTCCAATAAATGATGAACATGAAACGTGCCATACAAAGTTTTTGAAACAATACGCACCGATCAGTCGCATCAACAACGAGCAAAACGTGTCAGAACTCAGAATCAGAACTTAGACGATACACTCGTATGATTAAACAAAAAGCAGGCAATCTTACGCTTACACAGCCAAGTTGACGAGCAGTTTTATAATCAAACAACCAAAAATACGTCGGAAATCAAACCAGAAAATTGAGCAAACAAAAATAAAATAAGAAAACCATTATTTCATTTATTTATTATTAACATTTATAGTAAACATGACGCAGAAACAGGCGAACGCAATATTGTACTCACACTGCGTAAGCTCCTTAGCTTGTGCCAGCATTTTCAGGAATAAAAAAAATCAGAACCTTCCAGCTTTTCAAGAATTCTTTGACTAGCGGATTCGTTACCATGGCACTAAGCCGCTGACCAAAAAACCCGAGGTTTCTGAAAACCACACCCTTCCCGGCTTACACCTACCCCCTGAATAAGCCTCCCCACCCCAAGGAAACCGCTGCCCTGAGTTACTGTTGACTCAGGAACCCGTACCAAACTCAAACAATCAAACAAACAGAGTCTGAAAGACGATGACAATATGCGGACGCATAGGTCCGTACTGCGTAGGTATTGCGTCCGCACAAAAAAGCAAGTGATAGCACAAACAGCAGGAAATTTAGCAAATTAACATACAGGACCATTAATATAAAAATTTTTGGATAGAAAAATAGAGACAAGTTACCATTAATATTTATGTGCTTCGTTCTTTAAGGAATTTCGCTAATATCTTTGTTAACAAAAACCGCAAACAAAGCGAGGATAACCTGTTTTCCATTTTTGTTGCACTCTACATTCTGTAATTTTTTATTGAATTTTGCCTCACTTGTTTTGTAGTTTTAGATAGTACATATTCTAGTCAGTGATTACAATTCAACAGTGGAGACTAAAGGCAAGTGGCTTGGGCAACCGGCAAGAAATTTTGCAAAATGATATGAGAGGACAAAAAAATTGTTATTCTTGTTATATTAGCGAACTTTGTTAACAAGCTTTTTGACATTGCAGGAAAAAAAATCGTTTTTTATTTTGCTAAATTTCGCGGCTAAATTTGGGGCTTGCCGAGGGCCCTCTCTGCCTTTGCTATTTTCCTTTTAATTTTCTTTTTTGTTAAATTTGTTATTCTTACTTTTATCATTTGTTAACAAGTTTTTTGCCGTTGCAGAAAAAATCCTTGTTACTTTTGCAATTTTTTTATTTCCTTGCTACTTGTGTCCATTTTGTTATTTATGATACTTTTGTTAAAGATCCCTGCAAAGAATTTCTTTTTAGCTATATTTTGCTAAAATTGCTATCGAGATTTGCTAGGACATTTTTACCACAGCTGTTAATCCTGGACATATCCCCTAACTTTGATAAACAAATACAAAATCATCCGATTTATTTACACTTCAGAAAATAATTATTTCGTGTGAAAGTACCGGACCTTACATGTCAAACGACCGGCCTCAAACAAAATCCAACCCCTGATAAAGGGAAATTCCCCTTCCAAATTGAGTCGAAATGTACACAGAAGCCTCTGGAAATTGAAGAACTAACTTGCAATCAACAAACTTGATAATGAGTGCATTTTGGCAGCTAGCGGTGAGTACTTCAAAAGTGACTTTAAAGTCATATATATATATATATATATATATATATATATATATATATATATATATATATATATATATATATATATATAAAATAGAATTGTGGAGTCGGACTAATTCAAAACCATTTATTCGCTACTCTGAGTTTCATGCCTCATGCGAGGCAATCATCAGGCGACTGCCAGAAAAAACGGTTACATGAAAAGATATACAAATTTGAAAATAATTTGAAAATAGGGAACAATGAGTACTTGCGTGACATGTCAAGATGTTATTGGACGGAAAAATCTATATTAAGCTAATACGGTATTTAACAAGAATTTCTTGGAGTGTCTACAGATCGAAGTCAGTTCGTTTCTTTGATTAACTGTTGACATTTCCGGTTTGCAAATTATAAAATATTTCTCACAAAGACACAGATTACATTTTTTGTTGATGTTAGAATACGATCGTGCTTGTCTTATTTTCCGCCATCTTATCTCGTGATTGATTTTCCGGTCCTTTAGACCCCATATATATTTGCTGAGCTCGGTTGCATTCTTGTACCGTTCGTTTCTGAAGGAGCATGTATGGTTTCGGTAACGTTCTTTGAATGTCGTGTCACAAAGACCGATGTAGGTCTCCTTTGACTGAGGGGTGGTGACCTCTGCTTGATAAATAATGTTCCGCTCTTTACAATTTCCTTCAAGTGGACAAGAGTTCTTATTTCGGCAATTGCAGTTGTTGACTTCTTCAGATGGATTGACAGGTTTGCTAATTTGAGCTTTGTTGTGGCTGGAGATTATAGATTTAACGTTGCTCATACAGCTATAGCTCAGCTTAAGAGTGTTCCGGTTAAAGATTTTGTGAAGAGGGCTGGTTTTTGGAAAGTGCTGGTCGATGAGTGAAAGAAAGCATTTGCCGACTTTGGTATTCACATTTTGGCTGTATGGTGGGTTGAACCATGTTATGTTCCTTTGCCGATTTCTTCTCGCTTTTGGTGCATCTGGAGCTGTGTCTTTGTAAGAAAGGGTGTATTCATAACCACTTTTGTTAAGCGCGTCTTGGTAAATGCTTTTGGTCTTGTCAAAACATTCTTTGTCGGATGATATTTGCGAAAGGCGCTTGTTGATCGATTCAGGGATGTTTCTTAGGATAGAGGGTGGGTGGTTAGACTGCTTGTGTACATACAACGGTACATTTCCTTCTTTTGTGTATGGAAGGTGTTTTCCGGTTTTTAGGTCGAGGGTGACATCTAAGAAATTTACTCTGGTTACGTTGGCCTCTACTGTAATCTTTAGATCATTGTCACGGAAAATTTTGCACAAGTCTTTCTTAATTCTCTCGATCTCTTGGGGCGTTTTATTGAATGCAGACAGCCCGTCATCGCGGTAAAGGCCAATGTTGCTTCCGTACTTTTGGGTAAGGAGGGATAAGATGTAGCAGCCAACCAGCTCGCATGTTTCAGCGCCATCAAACGACCCCATGGTTACATCGAATCGGTCATTGGAAACTTTCTTTTCCCACGTGATGTTGTCACTGAACAGCAGTGACCTTTTGGCGTGGATGATGATGTCACGCTCATACGCGCTGATGGGTCGGTAGCTATTAGCAAAATCGAGCGCTTTGCAGAGGAGCTTCTCGGTTATTGACGGGTAAAAATCGCACACATCAAAACATATGAAAGAGAGTGTTTCTTTGTGCTGTAAGCCGTTGAACCATTTTAGTACGCTCGACGTATTTTTCCACTGGTTGATTTGCGTTTTATTGATGATGGCGGTGTTGATGTCATCAAGGATTTGTTTGCTTATCACGCCGATTTCAGATTTAGATGGATTGATTAGGCGGCAGGTCGGGTGGTCGTTGAATGTAGGCTTGTGATCTTTTAAAGTGATAAATGCCTCCTTCTCGGCTAGCTTTTCAATACGGTCGTCAAGGTTGAGATGTACGGCTATTCTTGCAGACTGTGCATTTAATTTCTCTGCGACCTTCGAATCTGATTTTTTGTAGGTTTTAGTTACATTTTCTTTGATCAGTTTGTTGTAAGCGGTTGTATTCATTGCGTAGTAATTCGTAGTTTTGTCAGCAGGGATCAGCAGGCTATCTGACTTTTTGATTTTGTTCTTGATGTCGGCGCCTTATTTACGTTGGAAGCAAGATTTGGCGGTGTCTTTAAATTTAATGTTCCGGATGAGGTCTAACATGCCTTCTTCAAAGGGGATCAGCTCATTGATTTTAGGCGGGGAGTTCTTCGATTTGAATCCGTATGTTTCCTTTGTTGTTGATTCTTGTTGGTTGAGGAAATAATAGGCTTTCCATCGCATATATATATATATATATATATATATATATATATATATATATATATATATATAAAACAGTTAATGGTTGCCTCAGGCCAACAAAGAATGCCACTGCGTCAGGAGGATCAAAGATTCATAGTCCAAGCCTCACTGCATGGAATTAAAACTCGTTGAAGGAAAGCGAGGACGGACAACTTCTGACGATTGAAAAGTTAAAAAATTTAATAAAAAATAAAAACGTTTCGGTCAGTAGACCTTCATCAGTTACATGAAAAATTGAACTTATCAAATCAACCTTAAATAAGATTACAGAACAAAACAAGACGCAAAATACAATTCAACGCTATGAGTTACATAACCGGCGTGATTATAACAATACTAAAACAAGGATAAGTGACGCTAACATTCAAAACTAAAAACAATATAGTACAACGATTATATAACGAAAAAAGGAAAACTAAACAATACTAACAATTACACGTAATTACAAGGTGTAGATACAGGTACAACACTAGATAAATGAACGATACAAGGCAAAAATATAACAAAAAAAGACCGGAAATACGCTGCTATAAAAATAAATAACAAAAGATGACAGATAAGACTAAAAACTAAAAACTACTAATTCAAAAAAGATGACATTTGCAAAGCGGCAAAAGAAAGGGCAGTCAAAAGGAAAGCAACCTACGTTTATGCAAACATGGATCATACCAAAATCCCAAATCGAGGCCTCTGGAACCCCAAAGGGCCGATAGACAACAAAATCCCTGGAGGGGCCCTTAAACAATGACCGTAATAAGTTCCCCGGACAGGGCCTTTGAGTATACCCAACACCTAAGAGGCTGACAAAACCCAAGAAAAGGGCCTTTGAACGGCCATATATCGCAAACAAAGAATCGCAAAAAAGAAAATTAATTATAACAAATTCTATTCCTAGAATGAAATTCTTTTCTTTTATTTAAACCATGGGGTGCCAAAGAGAACAGCTTTTTGCCTTGTATCGTTCATTTATCTAGTGTTGTACCTGTATCTACACCTTGTAATTACGTGTAATTGTTAGTATTGTTTAGTTTTCCTTTTTTCGTTATATAATCGTTGTACTATATTGTTTTTATTTTTGAATGTTAGCGTCACTTATCCTTGTTTTAGTATTGTTATAATCACGCCGGTTATGTAACTCATAGCGTTGAATTGTATTTTGCGTCTTGTTTTGTTCTGTAATCTTATTTAAGGTTGATTTGATAAGTTCAATTTTTCATGTAACTGATGAAGGTCTACTGACCGAAACGTTTTTATTTTTTATTAAATTTTTTTTTTATTAAATTTTTTTTATTAAATTTTTTAACTTTTCAATCGTCAGAAGTTGTCCGTCCTCGCTTTCCTTCAACGAGTATATATATATATATATATATATATATATATATATATATATATATATATATATATATATATATAAACAGCACACGTAACGTTTCAATTTGATTAATAGAAAAACGTACATTAGAATGATTCGAAACGAAGGAGCTTTTTAGCGTCAAAGAGCCAAGAGATCCCAAACCAAAAACAACGACAACTTTATTAACATTCCCTTTACATATAGGCTTTGGCCTAATAAATTAAAAAAGCAAAGAATACATTATATAAGATGACATCGGTTTTTCTTGAACACAACATTATATGTTCCTAATCATAATCGTGTCGTAAACTTGTCTATTGGTGTATACATTTCTTATTTGTGGAGCTTTATTACAAATGTAGGTATCAACATTATTGAAAAGAAAAATAGAAAAATAGACAACAGAATAAGCAAGAGCACGATATCAACATTCTGCTTCCAGGTATATAATACCCAGGGTTTCTCACTTTACTGTTCTTGTACATAAAAAGAAGTTTTCTGTAGCGACAGCGAAAACTCTGCTGATCTCTCAAATTTTTATTTCCAATTGTGATAAAAGAGCAACGCTGACACATTCTATGATAAGTCAGGTACCTTTGGGATGCAGTGTCTTTCAGTTTCTGTTCTCAACGATTAATAATTGATCGACCGTAAAATTCCAGTTATAAAGACCGGGGCTTATACCGGCTTTACAAGGTGTTTCGGTGTAAAGTATCGCCGTATATTTTTACTCGTTTGCATTTTGACGAGCCGCAGGGCGAGTCAAAATACAGCACAACTATTCTGATAGATATTATGTTGATTGCTGCAAAAATGCCTTATTTGCAAGCTTGACGCAGTTTAGTGTCTTCAGCGATGCAAATCGATGACTGTTCTTAGGTAAAGCGAATATATTGAATATAGTGGGATGCAATGTCTTTCAGTTTCTGTTCTTGTCATGACGATTTATAATTGATCTGCCGTAAAATTCCGGGGCTTATACCAGCCTCGCCAGGGGTTTTTGAGTGGGGTGACATGTATAATCTTAACTTCCACCATCGATTTAATAAAACAGTTACTCTTCTGAAAGCTACAAATTCATAATACTGTAAGCTTTCATTTAATGACAGCAAGGGCCAAAATACTTACCTTCCAAATCTTATCACAGTGAAACACATTGAAACATACATTCACTGCAATCATACTAAGACATGCATTCACTGCAATCACACTGAGACATGCATTCACCGGCTATTTACTCTCTCTACGACAAAGCATGCGCGTTTTAGAAATTAATCAAAGGTCATAATATCAATAGACCCCTTTCTGGCTCGGATGATAATGCCCTTGACTAAAAGATTGTCCTTAAAATTTCACAGTTGCCCTCCATTTCGAGGCTTTTCTTCGTGGCTAACTGTTCATTATTTTAGACACGCTGCTCGTAACTTCAACTTTCAACTTCGATTGTCAACTTTATCCTTGTAGGCTATCAGCTGTACGACTCGATTTCGTAAAATAATTATAACGGTAACTAGTCTAGGATGTTAACCGAGACTATTTATTTATTTATTTATTGTTACTTACCTATTTCAGCAAAAAGGTAAAATGGCGATTCGATGGACGCCAGGCCATTGCTTCTGTAATTGTGATGCTCTAGCAATTTTATCAGTTGAGATATCTCTTGTTGTTAGTAGATTTGTCTCATGCACTTTAAGGGTGCGTATTGAGGGTGGGGTGCACTAAGCTACTTTATTTTACTTAAAGTTGTAGCCCCGGAAAGGAGCATGAATCCACCCTAGGAAATTTTGACGGCCTCTACAATTTGAATTCCTGGAATCGAAGCATTGTTCGCATAATCTACCGTCATAAAATTATTTGGCCTCTTCAAACTTCTAGGAGAAAAGAAAAAAATACTCCACGTTCACACAAAAATTAGGCTCATCGTACACTTGACTGCGTTTTAAAATGCACATCTGCAATTGTCCTTAGAGCCTTTGTTACTCAATTCTGTTAGGGTCTCCTGTCTTAGAGCGTGAGTGGTGACATGACTTGTTGAAAACACAGCAAAAGTGAGAAACAGAAAATAATCAGAAAGAAATTAAGCTCACACAGAAAAAGAAATTCTTAATTCAGCGCCGCTTGGTTCATAGGTCACACTTAAGTAACTGAACCCAGAGAAAACGCGCATCACGACAGAGTGGTGTGAGCTGACGCCGGGGAGACGAATCACAAATACTGAATCAATAGCCTGAATCTCGCTTTACAGAAAAAATAATTTACTAAGATGACGCTACTTCTTCCCACCCCGTCCCTCTTCATGAACATGGTGGTGCATCCTTCCCACGACGTCCAGCCCTCGGGTGCCTCTCCACGCTATACTGGCGCCTGGGGTCGAGGCAGAAGAACATCCGTCAAGGAAAAGTATAGGGGACCCTTGTCACTAAAGTATAGGGGGACCTTGTTTCCTAGGGGAAAGTGCTTGTCACTAAAGAGATTGCCAAATTTGTGGCTAATGGCTCTAAAGAGGTCTCTCGAAGAATGCTGAGAAGTAGCAATTCTGTGTCGTACATAGCAGCTAATTTGCGTTGCATTAACTTTGGGAATTTAATTGGGAAATACCCCCAAACGATTCATGCAAATGCCTCCTGGTACAGAAAATGAAGAAAGCACTGGAAGGAGTTTGCCTCCTTTATTTACTGTGCCATGAGGTACTTGCACAGTTTGTTTGGGGAATTTGCCTTCAAGAAAAAGGGGGGAGGGGAGGAGAAGGGCTGCTTTTGCTTAAGAATGAGGCGGAAAATTATTTCTTAAAAACTAAGTTTTTGCAAATGAAAATAAACCAGACATTAAAAAGGAACTAAACATTTGCCCTCCGCCAACTGCATTTTGACAAACAAAAACTACGAGTGTCCAGCTCCAAGCAAATTTGACAAGCGTTATTTCATGTCACGTAGGGGCGCGCTGGTGGCTAATCATGCGCACGATCAAAACAAAGCTGTATTTCTAATCACTCGCGTCCTTCATGAACTCATTGCCACAGAGGCATGCAGTGCCGAGATTTTTAGCGCACGGTATGACGAGATTGGTGGGAGGATTGTATTATTGTATAGACAGTCTCTGATCCATAAAAATGTTTTCAAACCAAACTGCCCGTTTAAAAGAAGCCTGATTTTGCCGTTTTTGTGCTACTTCTAGACTTGCATAATATTAAGTAAATAATACTCTTCCGGCGGTTGTTATATCGGAGGATGAAAACCGAGGCTGAAAGACTGTCCAAAAAATGAACGGTTGTAATGTCTGAGAAGCGAATTTTGAGGACAATCTTTCAGCCACGGGTATTATTCTCCGATATACCAGCAAGCCAGAAAGGGTTTCTTTATTTTATAACCCTCCGATTAATTTCTACAACGCGCGTCCTTTACTGTGGTAAAGAGAAAAAAAAATCGGTGGAGATTACAGCACATTTGCGGCTAAACAAAACCAGTTTTGTTATTTTACTCGATTTTATTACGCCGGATTGGTTCTGAAAAGTTAAACCCGAAAAAAAAGTGACTTCCTCTCCTGTTTTTCTCTCGTCAAAAAGAATTGGATAAAGGATATCGAATCGGACGACTTGAATCGCCTGATAACCGCCCTCCGATTTTGTACCACGTGATGTGTTTCGACCAATAAGCGCGAGCGAATATAGGAGCTGATAGCCTAACAACAAGAAGCCAATCAGAACACGCGCTTGGTCATAGCCAATCAGGGCCGACTCTACATGTGCAATAAGAGGATATAACCACTAGAGAAATTTATCCACCTTTTGAATAAAATACCAGTTATAAGCTCTGAGTTTCCACGACTTCTTAGGGGTCTTGGGAGGGTTCATAAACGGAGGGAGAAATGCGGGCGGGGATAAGCGTTATTGAAATAAAAGCTCTTCTTAATATATTGCGGAGATTTATTAAGATACTCTTTCCATCTACTTGTCTTTATATAAAATGATAATAAATCAAAAATTTCAGTCAATATATTGTGAACAAGGAAAAAAATAAATAACATCATAAGGAGTCCTTCTGATCATACTATTGTCTGGATTCTGCTTGCAATATACTTTCTAATTGTCCATTTGAAGCTATGCATAATGTTTCTCGAAGAACGTTTGTAGACAGAAAAGGAGGAAAAGTAGGAAGAGGGCCTTAATTCGGGAAGGGACTTAACGAATAAGCTCATTCGAGTACATTTGCGACGATTGGAAAAAAATTTTTTTTCAATTATAATATTCGTTGATAAATTTGGCAGGAGATGCCAATATTTCTTATTTCAACGTCAATGCCTTGAAATGGGACATGTAAAGAGCACGTCAGAGAAATCAATAAGTTAGGGTTACTTTTGTGATGCGCTGTTAAATTGTTAGTACTAGCATCGAAAGAAATGCACAGTAGAGGGGAGAGGAACGGTTTAGGGAGGAGGGAGAAACGGCCCAAAAAGTAGGGGGAGGAGGGAGAAAGGACGCAAAAAAATAGGGAGACGGGAGAACCAGCATGAAAAGGGAGAAGGGAGAATGTCTTAAAAAACACGACATGAGTCATTAAAGCCTTAAATAGATCTTAATATAAGAAACTGTACGGATCTGTTCCCCGTTAAACAATTACATCGACAGAAGACTGGGTGGACCCTGGGTATCCAAGACTATTTTGAGCCCGTAACCTCAGGTGTTTGCGGTATTTTGAATGGTCTCTTTTGTTATACAATTTTCGCTAGAGGTCGCTAGGGAATTTCTCGCTTCATTGTTTGGCCATTTCAAGATATTCTGATTGCCCGTGAGGGGGAGAAGTCAAATCGGAAAATCGTGAGACGTTGAGTTAGTGTTCGTCAAAGCGTGAGATTCTGGAGGTCTGTGTGGCTCGAGGATCAGGGTCAAGGCCTTGCCTTTCCAGTTTTCTGTCTTTTCGGCACTGCATGTGCCGTGTTTAGGTCTGTTTAGGCGTCACCAATAAAACGAGTTATGCTTTCCGATTCGGTGATACCATTAGGTTCCCAGAAATGTAAAACAATACGCAGCAACCTAATTTAAAAATATATATTTTATTTTTGACCTTGGAATCGCACTTTCGGCGTCCATGTCATGGTCTGCCATCGATAACGGCGCCATATTGTGATCTTTATAGCAATTTGGCTGTGACTCAAACATTGACATGCTCTGGATGTCTTTTTGGCGCTGTGTCACGTAAAACTCCGAAATCTTTTTGTGCAAAAACAATTCTACTTCAAATTGCTTAATAAGAATAATTTAAAGAGAAGTCAGTAAACTAGTAAACTAAACTGACTGACAATGTAATCGTACCTGACACATTTTTCGTTGTAAGATCTAGCTTCGTGGATTTCGTTTACTGGTTGATGTTGCGTTACCTTGATTCTTTAATGTACAAATCCTAACTTTTTCACGCTCATCAACAAGCAATAAACATTTCTAGTTCAGCCACAAACAAAAAAGTTGCGATTTAGGCAAACCAGCTTAAGGCACTAGAAAATTATCAGATTTACTGACCAAACCCTTGGGATGTTGCTTTGCTAGAAAGTATGCAAAAGTAATTCTCATTTTCCGTGTATTAACTTGCTGGCCTCGAACTGTATTCATAGGTAAGCTGGTACTACATGTTAAATCTAGCAGTCTGTAGGTATTCAAAGTCTTCAATGAGCACAAAGTTCTTTTGTAAAGTCACAATATTGGAAAGAATTTAGACTGCAAGTGTAGTGTTACGTAATATAAACCCGTTTAAGCACTAATCAGGGAGAAAGGTGAAAAATCAGGGAGGAGGGAGAAACGGCCCAAAAAATTAGGGAGGAGGGAGAAAAATGAGTTTAAAAATAGGGAGATAAGATATTTACCTACCCGTTCCTCTCCCCTCACAGTAGTCATTCACGAAGAATAAATTTCTGGACTGAGAAGGATACTGTACAATTCTAATTTTCCAAACTGTAGAAACTCTGACCAGCACACCGCCTGTTGGTGAGAACGTGAAACCAGAGTGAATTTCCAGAGGCACTTATGTCTCGGGTGATTCGGGTGATCGCTCAAACTTGAACTTCATCAGGATTTTCACCAGGGCGACCTTAATCTCAATCAGAGCAAACATCATCCCGATGCAGTTCCGGGGCCCGGTTCCGAACGGTAGAAGCTGGAAGGCATGACGGACCTCTTTAGCGGGACCTCGGAATCTCTCGGGATCATAACTTTCCGGATTCTCCCAGGCATCAGGGTCACGGTGCATAAAATACATAGGAATCAAAATCATAGTTCCAGCAGGAATGCGGATTCCGTTCAGCTCATAATCTTCAGCGCATTCACGGTTTACATGAGGAGCTGTGGGACACAAGCGCTGGCCTTCCTTAATGACACAGTCCAGGTACTCCATGTTCTGAACTATTTCGTACAGAGGCTGGTTAGAGTTGGATTCTATGGCTTCTTTGATCTCTGACCTTAGGCTGTCCTGAACGTTCGGATTCAAAACCAAATGGTACAAAGTAAAAGCCAACGTCTTGCTTGACGTGTCGAATCCTGCCAATAAGAACATCACTGATTGGGCTACAATGTCCTCGTCAGAAAGTCTGCTGAAACACGCTATTTCAGGTTTGAAGAAACAGTTTTAATCCTATAATCATCGAATGGAAGAAAATAACCTACCGTTAAACTCCTCAGCGCTTACACTGAGCAATAAATTATCGCAGCTTGTTAATATAAACAGTGGTGCTTTGACACAACCACACATGTCACGTTGAAAACTGTTCGATTCGTGCAATTAACCAAAATGAGCTACAATTTGTTGAGGGCAAAACTGTGTGATGCAGAAATTTAGTTACTTATCTACTTAAGTACGGAGAGGCGACCGATGAAAAGGTGAAAATAGACAGGGACATGAACCGAGACACTTGACCTTACCGCGTTGATATGTTGCAACAGTTATAAGCAAGTTCCCTGTCTTTTCTTTCCGTTTTAAAATTCAGGTAATGGAGGAATCAATTATCAAGAAATATTGCAGAATGACTGGTACCCCTTAATATTGCCTTAAGAAAAATATGGCTTGTTAAACGTCGCCTTTCTTTGTGGAATTTCCTACTGTTTCATGCCAAAACACATGTAACGTGTACACAAACAACTCACAGTATGTACACTCTTTTTTTTTTCCGTATAAGAACCATTTTTATAACGACGCTGAGGCTGAGATTTGCCCCAAAATTTAAGAAAATGTATGGGCTAAAATAAGAATATCCAAATGTCACGAGAGTCAAACACAGGCAGTTGACTGATATGGCACTTTTTTGATAAAAACAATCGGAGAGAATTACCTCAAATTCTTCAACTTTCCTCAACTTGACGGAGTTGGCGTTGAACGAATTTTGTGGCGTGACAGTACATATACATCCCCGAGGGGTGTGGTGAGGGGATATTCTTCGAAAGCAAAAGCCAGCGACCAAGAGACTGGGGTGCTATAAATCAAATCCCTCCCTCGACACCCAGCTGAACAAAAGCACACAATAAGAAAACAAAAACGGAATCAACTGTATAATTCACCGTCCCAGCTACTTTTTTGTACTTATCCCTCCTCCCCGTCTCCAACTAACGGCCTCATCAAAACTTGTCACAAAGGAGGACCAGGGTACAGGTGCATTGTTTTGCTCCATCTTCGACTGGTAATTATAAATCGAGAGCTACAAAATTTCTTGAAGAGTGTTGGCTTAAAGTTTTTTGAGCTTATTTTCTTTAACCAAAGTGCAAACGTTGTACGTATCGTAGACTCCAGGACTTTGTAAATCAAGGGAATACGGATCTGATTCTTTTGCACTGTTGAATATCTGAAGGGTCCCTTTTCCGAGGGCAACTTTCAAGGAGTGAAGCAGAGGGTGAACTCTGAATGCGCAGCCGTAACTGCGGAAAAGGAAAAAAGATGATGAAGAGGAGTTTGTGCAAATCCTGCCGACAAGAAAAATTTGTTCGCGTCTTCCAGCGGCAATAGAGAAAAACAGTTTGGTGTCCTGAAGTTCTTTCCGCACAGCGGGCGTCTCTTCCCACCCTGCTGCCAAAGGGCACCATCAGTTGGCGTCACAGCAAGACATCTGTACAGCAGAGGAGGGCGATACCTTTTACAGTATAAGAGGATCAGTGCTGTGGTCCCTTGACTTAAAACATCCTGTTGTCTACGATATCTATAATATCTGCACTTTAGTATAAGAGGATAAGCTAAAAAAGATTTAAGTCAACACCCTTCAAGAGATTTGTGTTCCTTGCTTGAAGATGCAGTGAAAAGTTGCACTGTATTTGGGAAAAAATGTTGTTGAGGCAGTCAGTGGGGACGGGGAGTGGGAATAAGTACAAAAACGCAGCTGCTGGGAGGTGAAGTATGCAGCTGATGGTCCTCTCGTTTCCCTTCACAGTGTGCTTTTGTTTGTCGGGGTGTCGAGGGAACATTCCATCATAGCACCCATACTCCTCGTCGGTTGGCTCTTGTTCTCTAATAACATCCCCTCACATAACCCCCTGGGGATGTACATTTGCGCGACTGTTGTCACGCCACAACATTTCGTTCAGCCCCAACGCAGCCAAGCTGACAAGAGTTAGCAGGAATTTGAAACACTTTTATCTGATTGTGTTTGCTTTCATGGGAAAAGTACCATAGCTGTCAGTTGTCTACATGTGGGCTGATGCATATACACGGTAAGTAAATAGTGTATGTGTATCCAGAAATGAAACTGTAAGAAAATTTCGCAAAGAACGGCTATGTTTACAAAGCCAAATTTTTCTCTAGAGAATATTAACATTGGTCATTCATGGCTATAAATATGTGTTTTGAAATGGAGAGAAGAGGCGAGGTACTTGGATTCAACCGTTGCAACCATTGCAATAAATTGGTGAGGTTAAGGTCGAATGTCGAGATCTGTGTCCCTGTATAGTTTCACCTTTTCATCGGTCGAGTTTCTGCACTAGGAATGCCCGGGGAAGGCAGGGACAGTAGACCAGGCTGGCCTTCTAAATTAATCGCCGCTATGCGGAACAATATCTCATGTCAAAACCTCCCTTCTGTTCTTCGCCCCCGGGGCATGGTTCAAAAATTACAAATATACTATGTTCATGAAAATCAATACATTTTGAGAATTTTTGCTTGAAATTAAGGTGACTCGATCGAAATAAATGACGCGCTCTATGCCTCTCTAAAAACTCTAATAATATCGTCATTTCTCACTCGATTGCCTTAAAATCTTCGCATTTTACACACGATTTATCGAGGAATAATACGTATATCAACACGTAGATGTACTCTTCGTTAATTTTGCGTGATTTTGCTTTGATTGAACACAACTTTTACGATAAAATTGCCATTCTAACAAAACTGAGCGTCACGATTTGGTTTAAACTTCTAGAATCAGCTTATAATAACATCTTACCTTGACTCTTCAAGTTTCCGCAAAATCGTAGCAACAGAAATACCGGCACGTTTTTCTGAATTATATGAAAACTAACCGGACGAATTGAATAAAACTACCAGAAAATGACATTATAGACACGTAAAACCACCAAAGCGTGTACGACGAAACATCGACAAGGATCCCCCCCCAGCCAATGTGTAAATTCCTCAAATTCTCATCAAATACAAGGAAATTTGCATAGCGCTACTGTGGAATTCAGATAACAACAAAGCCCTATACAGAACAGAGTTTCGATAGTGCATCACTTTCAAAAAATATATTGTCCAAACCAAGACCGCCCCAGCAAAGTAAAATAGCGCAAAGTATGTGTAAAAGATTCAGTTTCATTTTCTGGTAGTTTTATTCAATTCGTCCGGTTATTTTTCATATAATTCATAAAAACGTGAATTTGGCGACTTCGTTATATTTTGGTGCAGAAAGTGGGTCTATAATAGTCGCCCAAACTTTTTCATGGTTGCGGATAGCCAAATGCGGCTTGGAACTAACTATAACGACACATTGAACTTTCTTTATCTGGAGTTAGAACATGGTCACACCCAATCAGCCAATCAGTGTCCAGCATTTCGATGCTCTATATTCCATAAACTGTCTTAAATTATGTAAAGTGCGGGGGCTTTGAAGCATAGGGAAATTGCAGGGTAAAATTAGAGAGAGAATTTCTGCATTCATTAGTGGTTCTATATAGAGGGTACTAATGAGGCATTGTTTTCCTTTGTTTGGAAGCCTCATTAGTATGCTCTATATAGAGCATACTAATGACTAAGTAGAAACTACTAATGAATGCACAAATTCTCTGTGAATATTTATAACTAAATCGATAAAATCAACAGCTTCATCGGCTAGAAAGACTCATTATTTTTTGCGTTTTAACAAAAAATGCAATCTTACGGTATAATAGCATAGCAAAAAGCAAATCGAAAGAAAAACCATTATTTTACATGAAATACGAACTGTTCAGACCTTAATTGAAACAGAAGGACAGACTTGTTTCTCCTTGTTTGCCAGACTACGAGTGTTGTACTTGAACTTGACTTAATTTGGCCTCTTGGAGTTTCCTACGGGTTCCCCACTTGCTGGTGTCGGTGGCTGTAGCGCCTTGAAAACTGCTTTCACCAGTGTAAATCTAGAAAATCTTTAGCGGCGAACACTGCCTCGAGTTCCAAATTTCCGTGTATTGGCTCATGGCTGTTTACACACCAACTGCAATAAACTGCGCGGTGAAGCACTCTAAAACATTGCACCTCAAAGGCATGCGTACAATAGCGAAAATAACGTAAACAAAATAGCAACGTGATTTCAAGGTGAGAACTAAAAAATTAAAATGCAAAAATACAATCTGCACGCAAAAACGAAATTCTTCGTGGGTGTGACCATGTTGTGACCATGTGACCTCGCAATTCTATCTTTGCTCGGGACACTATATCCCATAGAACACTCGCGTTCATTGTCTAACCCTTACTTATTACTCTTTTCAGTCAAATTTGGAAAGCGCTGGAGCGGTCCAAACTTTGAATTCCGTCTAGGGTTGTTATTTTGACGTTCAAATTATGCCGGGATTTCTCTTGCTACGATTTTGCAGAAACTTGAAGAGTCAAGGTAAGATGTTATTATAAGCTGATTCTAGAAGTTTAAACCAAATCGTAGCGCTCAGTTTTGTTAGAATGTCAATTTTATCAAAAAAGTAGTGTTCAATTAAAGCAAAATCACGCAAAATTAACGAAGAGTAAATCTACGTGTTGACATATGTGTTATTCTTCGACAAATTGTGTGTAAAATGCAAAAGTTTCAAGGCAATCGAGTGAGAAATGACGATGATATTAGAGTTTTTAGAGAGGCATAGAGCGCGTCATTTATTTCGATCGAGTCACCTTAAACTATTGTAAATAAAGCAACAATACTGTCTATTATTCTGCTGTAAAATCATTAAGGGGAATATTTCAGCTGTTTTTAGCAACACTTTGAAAAACCCAAAGTTACATTAATTGTATCAAATTGAATGAAAACCAACAATTATGGTACAGTGTTGACAAACGTCGCTATACTAGTGCATGGCCAGGATGGAAATGAAATGCAACTTGCAAATGGGCTACCTTTTCAATATCGTGAGAAAATAGAAGAAAACCAATCATGGTTTTCTGACTCTTCCTCTTGGTGAGACATTGAGTTTTCTCTGGACATGTATAAAAATCAACTGCAACACGGCGATTCAAGCAACGCATCTACACAGAACAAGTTTAAAAACACAGCCAAAATTGTAAATTGAACAATAAAGTACCTTGAGTCACTAAACTGGATCTTTGTGCCGAAACCGTATGTCTTTGGCAAAATGTATTCAACAAATCACTTGATTCCTTAATGTCAAAACCATTAAATTTCAGTGACATTGCAAGTCCTAACATTTATGGCGTTAAAGGCGAATCCCCACCTAAGCCCTGCTCATGGTCCCCAGTGGCTGGTACTTGCGTCTAATGTTGTCTAACACCCCGAGTACCGTGGCAAAAGAGACAGTCTAAAACCACTCAAATCCACCTGTTGACCTGCACCGTTCCAAAGCGGCTCTGTGATTGGTCCGCTTTGCTCCGCTCTGAGCATTTCCGTACCGGGTGTACCGAGCCAATCAGGTTCTCTCGAGGGAGAACTCTAAGGTATAACAATCGTGACAGGCCTGCAGAGACTCCCTGCTGTGGAGTTTTGTTTGCGACGTGTAAGTTATTGTGCAGTCAAAGCTTGGCTCTGACGAGCATGTCTTTTAGTGATTAAAAAGATATGTCCCTTATTCTTTTTCACCCAAAGTTTGCTAAGCCCTTCTATTTGGCATATATTAAGCACTTCCCCCGTCATAATCCCTGTTCAGGAAAGTAACCTGCTGGAAGCAGTTCACTGGCAGTTGTGCTCCTCATATCTACTTTGACAAGAAATACCTCTGGTTCGCTCTTGATTAACATCTTCATGCAACCAAAAATGAATAGAGGAACTGTGGTGTTGCGTCGGTGGGAAAGTGTTAAACAAACATATGAATTTACCACCTGTGTCGATAAGGTAAATTGGCCATCGTAAATAAGTTCTGAAGTCTTTGAATTTCTTCACCGTGGCATATTTACCTCGACTGACACGGTTGATAAATCCAAATTTTTAAACACTCATTCTTTAGTCACTCCTTTAGCCCTGTACTTGTATAGCATGCTCTTTACAACTCATGTGAAATAAGCACCACGAAGGTTTTTCAGTGCAAGTATCTTCTATTGAAGTCTTTCATTCAGGAGTTGTTAACGAGGAACAAGGGGGCGTTAGCATCTCGTCAGCCACTCCCTTCTCATCTAAACCAAAGCCGATCTGGAAATTCGTCCGTACACACCTAGATTCAACGATATTTTGAAAATTCCTCTCAAAAAGAACGATTTCAATAAAAACAAAGAGAGAAAATAGAATCAAAAAAAAAACCGCGGGATGTACGCAAAAGGCAATTATGAGCGCTGTAGAACAACGAAGACATACAGGTATAGTACGTAATATTTTGCGTTGCTTATCACCATGCCTTTACTGCCGTCTTCTTCTTTGAAATAAGCTAAAGCTCAAGTTGTCCTGGAGCCTTTGGGTCCTTGTTTGACAAACGTGTGGCCAATCTGACTACAATATAAAGGCTCACTATTGAAGTGCTCCTTTTGGATAAGTTTCCAACACGTTGGACACCACACCAGTATTTTTTTCTTTTTGCATACAAATGTATTCCCATTATGCCTTTCATGGTCATTCAGCGATGCAATGAGTCGCATTCAACTGTGTAACCAATATGTATACCCGTATACCCGATAACGCAAGACGCAGCAAGGTGGTAAAAAACACCTTTTCGTAATGCTAGTTCCCTTGCGTTTTATGGGAAAGACCTGGATTTTCAGTCACTTATTTCTACTGCAGTAGTGTTTAGATTGATTGCCTTTTTGTTTCTTATCTTTAATGAAATTATGCCGAAATCACATGTTAGAACTTTTAGCAAAGCGGGAACTTTCGTAACTAGGCCGTTTTTGAGACATTGGTAACTTAAAAAATTCACCAAAAAAAAAGGAAACATCCAATTCATTTCGCTTTTCTTTTGTTAGATTACCAATAGACATCTTGAACCTCCCTCAAATTTGTGTGGATGGAGATTGGTTCAAAGTAGCACAATCACCTTACCAAACTCGCAATGCAACTGCCTTTCAAAGGCATGAAAAGTCAAACACATACACGACAGATTTTTCTGGATCGCAATATCTCCAATTTATAGTGCTGTGGTAAGCGAGAGAATAGTGTGGCGAATAAATGGTAAGGCAATAGCTACAATCTGATATGGAAATGGATTTGAGAGCAAATAAAAAAGGCACTTACCACGACGTAGGGAACTTTTCTACCCTCTTAGCGACAATTATGTGGCTTACCCTCTGTAGTTTTAATGTTTTCGATTTGGAGTTTGCCTGATTAAGGCTCCTTGAGGGAGGTGTTTGGAGCGTAGGTTTCAGAGAGAGAGAGAGAGAGAGAGAGAGGCAATATCTCCGCGTCAGCGGAGCTCCATTGCTAAGGAAATTTGGTAACCTGCCAAGCCAAAAAATTTGGTAGTGACGTAATAGTCACGTGACCGTCCGTCCGTACATCCGTACGTCCGTACGTCCGCACCGCAGGGCTACCAATACACTTCATACACTGGATATAACCCTCTGCTGAATCCCGTGTGTTTTTGGCGCGAAATCGCATGTTGACCCGCGTTGTAGCAAAACAAGCAAAGACAACAAAAATCAAAAACAAAGTTCAAAAGAACACTCAGTCGCCTTTTCGGTGGAAGGGCAAAAGTTCAATTTAGGCGAAAGAAATTAAGCGATAAAGTTCAGGCAAAAAGTTCAAATTTGCCTCGTCGGTTCTGTTCAAACTCGGTCGGCACACCGCTTGAGTTCGCAGCTTTTCGCAGCGGTTTCGACGCCAAATATAGCAAAGCTAGTGCTTTTTGTTTTTTTCTGTCCACAGCCATGGTTTTTACGGCGTTTCGAACACATTTTGCAGGAAAAACTCCAGCATTTTCATGCTGATAGGCAGCTTGTCACGAAGAAAGAAATAAGTATTAAAATTAACTTCTCACCGGCATCACACGCTGACAAGCCGGGTTCGACACTCAGTGGGAGCAGGAATTTTTTTCTTTGTTTTTGCCAGCAAAAACAAAACAAAAAATAAAAATAAAAAAACAAAACAAAAAACAGACGAAACAAAAAGGGGGGCTCCGCTTTTAGGCTTGGCTAAATCTATATATTAGTAACCAACTCAGCAGTTCGAAATTGATTATGATGAAAACACTAGTCAAATCTTTCTTTGCCTATACCAAGAGAGGATAACTAAGTGAACGACAGGAGAACATGTTCTAAAGACCGTTTCTTTGTTTAATTTGTTTGCGTGATCCTCTGAAACAGTGAATTAAGTGATTATGAACTATTTCACGCTACGAGATGCTATTTCACGCTACAGCTGAGCGACAACAAACTGCCCTCGGCTAGGGGCATTCAAAGGATTGTTTCTTTGGAAATCCTGTTGGGAAAACAGTAATTATAACCGCCGCAGGTATTCGAAAATGATTGCGATGACAAACTAGTCAAATTTTTCTTTGCCTAAACTCAACCTAGATTCATAACTAAGAGAACAACAGGAGAACTTGTTGTAAAGACCGTTTCTTTGTTTGTTTTTGCTTACGTGATCCTCTGAAACTGACTGCTTAGTAGGACCACAGCACATATAAACAAGGACGTATGCGGTTTAAGGTTGTTTTAACATTTATTGAGCTCTTCAGATTGAGCGTATCGATCAAAACACTTCCTCTTTCTTTAGTAGCAATATTAGGAAGTTTAGAAACCTATAAAGTTCACGCACAGCGTTCAGCGTTTCTTGAATTTACCTAACTTATATCGAATGTGTACGTGATAATAGGGAGATTTCTCTTGATATTTTTTATACATTCCTTACCATCCATTGCGAGATACATTAAAAAAAAACTTATTCAAGTGTCAATGATCCATTACAGCACGTACTCTGACGCTTACTGTCTAATTACTGAGGCATGACCTGTACACTGTCCAATATTACTGCTCAAATCATGGCTGCCGACAGCGAAACAGATTCGAGACGTTTGCTTCATAGTTGTGATTATATGTCTAAAGTGCATGCATAATTATACACTTTACACAGAATATATACAATAGACAACGAGATGCTGACTCAAGTTCGGTAATAGGCACTTTATTAGACGTCTTAAGTGTATAATTATACACTTTATACAAAATGTACAGAATAGACACCGAGATCTAGATGTTATTTAGACTGAATATATACTTCATACACTTCATATTTGTCTCAAGTTAAAAGTGTATGAAATGTATATTCTCAGACTTGACTCAACATCTCGGTGTCTATTCTGTATATTGAGTATGTAGTGTATAATTATACCCTTTAGACATATAATCATAGCTATATAACAAAGATCTCGAATCTGGTTCGCTATCGCAAGCGATGATTTGAGCATTAATATTTTACAGTGTACGCGTCATGCCTCAGTAATTGGACAGTACGCGTCAGAGCAGGTGCTCTTTTTTTATGTATCTCGCAATTGAAACTGTTGTTTATTCCTTCCCTGGAACGTTTTCTCCTTTTTCTCTCTCGAATTTTGTTATAGATGTGACTAAATGGTAAGAGGACTGAGTGGAGTCCAATTTGGACTGTAATCATACTCGTGATTAAGCAAATCGGACTCCCGCTGCGCGGTCATCCGATTTTGTCAACCACTTGCATGATTTCAAAACGAAGTGGACTCCACTCAGGCATATAACCATTATTTATACACAATATACAGAATGGACACTGAGCCGGATGTCAAGTCAAGTCAAGCGGGAACAGGGAACAACATGGCGGCCGGTTGCACTCGGGCGTGCTCCGTCATTCTTGCCAGTATTCTATGGTTTCTAGCTATCTACTCGCGTCTACATCATATCAGCTCAATCAAAAACAGCACTGTGTACGCACTGAAACCAACAGAAGATATTGATTTCCTAGCATGGAGATATTTTCGACCTATAACTTCTAGACCATGGGACTCGAAACGCAACAAGTGCTTTTCTTGTAGCCGCAATTTTAACAATCTGAGCGGCTCCCTCGCTGGCCTATTGCTTCTCTGTGGAGACATAATTAGCCAACCAGGACCTGGTTCAAACTCTATAGTCCCTAAAAGACAAAATATCCCGCTGAAGTGTCTCACCATTAATGCTAGAAGCATCAAGTCTGAGCACAAAGTTGGCGATTCCATCGTTTACAACCACCACAGAGTCCAAGACTTGGTTCATACAGAGAACGCCGATCTAGTCCTAATAAACGAGACTTGGCTCAACAGCACTATCCTTGATCAAGAACTCTTCCCTTTTTCTGATTATGCGATCTACAGGAGAGACCGACCGGATCGAGTCGGCGGTGGTGTTCTCATTGCAGCGAAGGCTAGTTCTTTCAAATCCATTCAAGAATACACGCCAAACACACAAACTAAAGACCTGGAAATCGTGTCTGCTGAACTAACCACCTACTGCAACAAGAAATTACTGTTTACTTCAGTTTACTGGCCAGACCCCGACAATGATCCAACAAGTTGGTTAGATGAATTTAAAAACTATCTTGACCTGGCTTTAGAAACATACGAGTTTATGGTAATTTCAGGAGACATGAACTTATCGAAAATCTCATGGGACTCATTAGAAAACACTAAATGCAGTAGAGAGGTGTCGTTCTTGGATATACTGAACGATCACTTCTTGACGCAAATGAATTTTATTCCTACCCGCGGCGATAAGGTGTTAGACCTCGTTATCACAAGCGTGCCTGACCACGTTCGCGTGTGTGAAGTGCTGAGTCCTCAAGATTCTGGTGTCTTTACTGACCATGGTGTAGTGTGCTTTGAATTTCGCGCCTCCACGAAGGCTCAGCATAAAGTGAATAGAACGGTATATGATTATGGGAGAGGGGACTTTGAAGGACTTAGGCGTGCGCTCGAATCCATCAATTTATGCAACCTGGTTCGGGACAGTGAAAACATCGACTTGGACTGGACTGAATGGAAGGACGTTTTCATGAGCGCGGTGTCGGACTATATTCCAACCAGAAAAATTAAAGGCAGAAACACCCCTCCTTGGATCTCTGGGGAAATCATTCATATTTTGCGGAAAAAGGAGACAGCTCGACTGAAGCTAAGAAAACCTACAGCAAGCGAGCAACAGCGTCAGAAATACAAAGAGCTGCGAAAAAAAGCGAAGATTATGATCCAGGAAAGCCGAGAGAATTACTTTGGATCCCTGGACTCTGATTTGGCGCGCAGACCAAAACGTTTTTGGTCTATATTTAAGCTGACCAGCAAATCGCGCAGCTTTCCTGAGTCTATGTCATCCTGTGAGCAGAATGAACTGAGCACACAAGCGTCAACGCCTAGACGGATCGCAGAGCTATTCAATTCATACTTTGCGTCGGTCATCTCTGCTCCCTCAGAGGTCCGGTCTCATCCAGTTTGGTCATCACCTTCAGTTGGACCGTTCATCACAGACTTGCAGATCTCAGTCACAGAGGTTCGGGCCCATCTGAGGCAGCTGGATGTAAATAAGGCGGCAGGTTCAGACGGAATCCCTTCACGTTTGTTGAAAGAGACAGCTGAACAGATTGCACCGTCTCTCACAAAATTGTTTAACAAATCCTTGCAACTAGGCGTGGTCCCGTCAGACTGGAAACTCGCGAACTTGGTTCCAGTCTTTAAGAAAGGGAAACGTGAGCACGTTGAGAACTATCGCCCAATTTCCCTTCTTTCTGTCATCTCAAAGATACTTGAGCGTTGTGTTTTAGCCGGTCTGAAAGATCACTTACAACAAAAGATAAGCCTTTTCCAACATGGCTTTTTAGCTGGTAGGTCCTGCATCACCCAACGAACCAGTGTTCTAGACTACATCGGGGCGCAGCTCGATTCTGGAAGGCAAACGGATGTTATTTACCTCGATATGAGTAAGGCGTTTGACAAAGTCGATCATGCCAAATTGCTTGACAGACTCTTCCAATTTGGGATTGCCGGCTCACTGCATGACTGGTTTAAATCATACCTGCGTGATCGTAAACAACGTGTGACAGTACTTGGTGCCACCTCTGAACAACTATTAGTCACTTCCGGAGTACCTCAAGGGTCTCTGCTCGGCCCGATGCTGTTCTTATTATTTGTAAACGACCTCCCAGACACTGTTACGTCGCCTTCTAGAGTCGCATGCTACGCAGATGACACCAAAGTTCTTAGGACGATCAACTCTGCCTCAGACTGTGCGGCATTACAGTCAGATCTAAACAGCCTGGTGGACTGGACAGAGTCGTCCGGGCTTTTGTTTAACAAGAAAAAGTGCAAATGCCAACGCATTACAAGGAAGAAAAATCCGCAGGTGTTTCAGTATTCCATCAGCGGCGCTGTCTTAGAAACTTGTGAATCTGAGAAGGATCTCGGTGTCTGGGTCTCTAGCGACCTTTCCTGAGATAAGCAGATCTTCGAACAATGTACCAAAGCCAACAAGCTCCTGGGTTTTGTGCGTCGTGCTTCCAAGAACATATTCAATATGCAGACGCGCCGTACTTTGTTCCTGACCATCGTTCGTTGCCACCTTGGCTACGCCTCCCAAGTATGGTCTCCCCAGTCAATTGGCCTGCTGAAGCAAGTAGAAGGCATCCAGCAGCGTGCGACAAAGTACATCTTGAAACTACCATTCCGCTGCGACATCCCATACAAGACCAGGCTTCAGATGACCAACTTAATTCCACTGTCCTTCTGGCACGAGTATCTAGACATTGTTTTCTTCTATAAAGTTGTAAATAATCTAATATATGTTAATAGCGATGCACTACCGGTTGCTAGGCAACCGGTCAGAGTAACACGATCTTCAAGTAGTAACACTATTTCATATATTGCTAAAAAATGCCGCACTGTAACGTACCAGCGCTCCTTTTTTATCAGATGCACTAGAACCTGGAACGTCTTGCCAGAAGATATTAAGAACAATCAGACACTTCCAGCCTTCAAAAAATCTTTATTTCAATATTATTTTAATGCACTCGCCATTTATGACCAGGACGATACTAGGACTTGGAGAACAATCTGCCCTAAATGCAACGTAGCGCGTAACCTAACACGCCTACCGTCATGTTGTTTCTAGTTTTTATACTTTTTTGTCTGTAATCTGTTTTACAAGGGGAGCGCTGTAATTGGCATAGCTGTAGCGTCTCCCCGGCCAGTGTTTTTGTTTTTGTACTTGTTTATATTATGTCCTTTTCTTGCCTTGTGTAATATGTTTTTGGCCGAAGATAAATAAATAAATAAATAAAAATATACATTTTATAGACTTTTGACGTTTGGCGGTCTTAGTTAATTTAGGTCTGTGGGAAAATACACAATATACACTTCATGTAAAAAGTGTATAAATAGACAGTAATAGACGTATACTGTTGTATAAACAGACGCTTTATATCTCAAAAGTAAAAACTGTCTATTCCGCAATACCGGGTGGCCTCACTAGCGTTTTCAAAAGTTAAAAGTTCTAACTGCACTAGGATAATAATTTTATAGAAAAATCATCATGCTAAATAGAAACTTCAATAACTTAAAGAGCTTGTTAAATTTAGTAACCTGTGTAGTATTTAGCTCTTTCCGTGTAATACTTTAGCCGATATCAAAATTTCTGGGTTGCAAAAGGGTTCAATGACCCTATACATTCTTTGTAAGATTTTGAGTTTTTAACATCACATATTTCAGAGAACAGTCGGTATTTCGGACTGAAATTTCGGTAATTGTGATATGTCTTTTCAATTTCCAGAAACGACATTTTTGTCACTTGATTAGAAAACTAGAAGCATATGCTAAAGAGAAAAAAACTGTTAACAAAGATTCGCCTATAGCAGGTACTGAATCTGATTATGGTTGTGTCAAAGGAATTTTTGCGTGGTCAAGCAGGAACCTAAAGCGAATTTCCCTCCTTTAAAGTGCAAACCAATGCAAGTTTTCTTCCCGAGTTGTCAGAAATAAAGTGACTATCTGGCGTTGGCAATGCATGGTTTGGTACACGGTCAAGCCTCCTTGATACGGACGCCAATAAGACAGTCCAATGTGACCGTATTATTAAAGGTCCGTCAACAGCAGGGGGCAGCTTTAGTGGGAACTATTTCTAGTTATAATTAGGGTCCCTCTTCAGAGTATATAATTAAACTAATTTTAATTGACATAAAATTATAACAATATCAGCAAGTTACTCACGAACATTGACAGGAAATAACAGTACCATACAGCAATTTACGTACGCAACTCACGTCGAGATTAGTCTCAAGGAAAATAAAGAAGGTTGAAAATAATTCTATTAACTACTGAAAGTTTGCTTCGTTCAGTTTGAGGACAGATAACCTACAGTGTAAGGTGTAAGCCAGACGCTTCTTATGATGAACGCTTTATATTTGCATTTTTTAAGCAATGAATCCGTAACATAGCTGAACCATCCATGCATGCGTCCCGAATACATCGCGTGCTGTCTGTCGAGTATAGAGAAAATCGTATTCAAATAAATCAGCCTCTTCTGACGCAAAAAGAAGTCTTAGTAGAGCCATGTAAAGGATGTTTTTTTTTCTTTTATTGTCGTTACACTACAGGGACTTTCCAATAAAGAAAAAGTGTCTGCTTTATTGCAATAAAGAGTTTCTTTTTGGGGTCTCTTTAATTTCTCTTACTATTCCCCCCCCCCTGGAAAATTAGCATTGAGATCATAGAGCGTTAATTTCCTCTCGAAACGGAACAGTTACCTCTGAAAACGTGTTGTCCTTCTTTACACGGTACTTTAGCGGTGAAAATTAACGACTGATCTTGAATAAAGCTAATGTATTGAGCGAACCAACCGAATCGAGTATTCCCTTTTTGGGATTTTTAATGGCGTTTTGTTTAGCAACCAACCCTGGTTTTCACCCTAATCAGTATGCCAGCAAGAGGGTCGATAAGTACACTTTGACATAAATTATTTATCATTGCCCTCATGCTAGATTATTCCCTGTTTCACAGTCATAAGAATGCGCATTTTTTTGGAACCTCCACAACAAACAATGCGGTGGAAACTAAACCTGGGAGAGATTTACCTGTGACAGCGATGCGAAATTATTTCCCATCAGCCTGAGCGTCTTCCGCAGTAGACTCTGTCATGCATGTGCCATCTCAACCCAATGACTCCGTGGAGGTGTGGATTTGAAAAGTACACAACTGCGTTTAGTTTCGGCATTCAGTAAAAAAAAAAAATATATATATATAATAATAATAATAATATAAATTATATATCTATTCATTAAAAACTGGACTAGGTATATTGGATTTGTAGCATTTTGATTGGCTGAACGGAGCTATATATATATATATATATATATTTATTAAAAACTGGACTAGGTATATTGGATTTCTAGCATTTTGATTGGGTGAACGGAGCTAGGCTATCAGCTCATATACCTGCTGCGACAAATATGGTCAATGAACACTCAACAACAAAGTGAGCTGAAAGTTTTTTCCTCGCGAGCAACCCGACGAGAAAAATGGACGAGAAAAAACCCTTGGCAGCGAATTTAAATTAAGCAGAAATTCCAACATCATCACCAACAAGCATCACCAACAGCGTCGTCTAACACAAGTCAAAATTGGTTGAAGAAACTGTGCAGAAATAGAAATTTAAGCATTAAGCATCGTGTTTACAATTTTAAATTTCTTTCATCGATCGTCACGTCGATCATTGAAATTGATCACGGTAGGTTTTATCAGGAAAGCTTTCCACTTCAAAATATCAAGACAAGACATAAAATAAAACACAGTGAAATGGGGCAGGAGCATTTAATAAAAACTATCACACATTCCTGGCGAGTCGGTGCGAAAACCATGAAGCAGTCTAAACAAGTACTAAAAAAATACAGCGGCAAACTACCAAGAAGGAAGGAAGGGCGAGATTTTTTTCGCCTTTAACACGCAAAATTGACACTGGTTTTACCTGCACTCGTTGTAGCTCTGTGTTCCAACAGGTCCAAATGCTCAGATAGAAATCGGATGCCATGTAAAGGGAGTTGAATCGCTTTTCCAGTTGTTTGAATGTTGTTTTTAAGCTTACCATTCCGTCCGCAACCTCTAAACCGAGAACAACTGCATTTTGCACTTTGCATTTAACAAACTTTGATGGTGACTTCTAATGTTCCTCACTACAGTAATCTTGCTTCTGAGCTGCATGGAAATTACCTCTTCAAGTTCAAATTTGTTCTGTCTTCAGTTCGATGAAACACGCACATGATGGCTCCGTTGTGCGAACAAATTACAAACTTGTTCGGTTCAGTTCAACTCCAGCAGCTAATATGGTGAAATTGTACAGCTTCAATCGGCTTTGAACGATGATTACAACAATGTTTCAGGAAAAATCAAACATGTACCATATTTCAGAGCCAATAATTAGAAGATTTCTTTCCAAAACTTGTGCTACTTTGTTCACTTTCGAGCAGTTTTCATTGATTCATTCAGCTTGGCAATGAAACGCTGCAACACTTGGCAAGGTTTTGGCGCCTTTTTCGTTCAGGCATGTGAGCGATTCTTGTTCCGTTTAAATTTCTTTTCTCATTTTTCCCGTTCTTTCTTGATTTTTTTTAATAGTGGTTAAGTTTTTAATAAAACAATTATTCTACTCGGGCTTGCTGGATATCAAATGATTATAACCAACTCGGCGCTACGCGCCTCGTTGGTTATCTATCATTCGATATCCAGCGCGCCCTCGTAGAATAATTGTTAAATATATATATATATATATATATATATATATACTCGTTGAAGGAAAGCGAGGACGGACAACTTCTGACGATTAAAAAGTTAAAAAATTTAATAAAAAATAAAAACGTTTCGGTCAGTAGACCTTCATCAGTTACATGAAAAATTGAACTTATCAAATCAACCTTAAATAAGATTACAGAACAAAACAAGACGCCAAATACAATTCAACGCTATGAGTTACGTAACCGGCGTGATTATAACAATACTAAAACAAGGATAAGTGACGCTAACATTCGAAAATAAAAACAATATAGTACAACGATTATATAACGAAAAAAGGAAAACTAAACAATACTAACAATTAAACGTAATTACAAGGTGTAGATACAGGTACAACACTAGATAAATGAACGATACAAGGCAAAAATATAACAAAAGACCGGAAATACGCTGCTATAAAAATAAATAACAAAAGATGACAGATAAGACTAAAAACTAAAAACTACTAATTCAAAAAAGATGACATTTGCAAAGCGGCAAAAGAAAGGGCAGTCAAAAGGAAAGCAACCTACGTTTACGCAAACATGGATCATACCAAAATCCCAAATCGAGGCCTCTGGAGCCCCAAAGGGGCGATAGACAACAAAATCCCTGGGGGGGTCCTTAAACAATAATGGCCGTAATAAGTTCCCCGGACAGGGCCTTTGAGTATACCCAACACCTAAGAGGCTGACAAAATCCAAGAAAATGGCCTTTGAACGGCCATATATCGCAAACAAAGAATCGCAAAAAAGAAAATTAATTATAACAAATTCTATTCCTAGAATGAAATTCTTTTCTTTTATTTAAACCATGGGGTGCCAAAGAGAACAGCTGAGCACTCCAATAAGCCTCCTTTGTAATTAAAAGCCTGTCGATCTCATCCGAGTTGTTTGGGGCCTGCACCTGATCAATACATTGAAACGAAAAATCATCTAAAATGTGTGAAGTTTTGTTGAAATGCACTGCTACTTCACAAGTTGTTTTGTTTGTGAGCATAGCAGACTTGTGATTACGAAACCTAATTCGAAAATCAGTGGTTGTAGATCCTATGTATTGCAAACGACATTTCTTGCAAGAAACCAAATAAATCACATTTTTAGAATCACAAGAAAGTCTCGAATGAATGGCGTATCTTTTGCCCGTCTGCAAGCTAAGAAATGATTTGGATTCAACAAAGAAATTTCGATAAAGATCGCATCTATTCCTTTCGCATTTGAAACAGCCATTGCTTTGTTGAGTTGTTTGTCCCTCTTCGGCGGTTTCAAAACGCGATGGTGCCAATAATTCTTTAAGATTTTTTGACCTACGAAAAGATGGTATAATAGAGCCTGGAGGGAAAAGTTCTTTTAATTTGGGGTTGGATTGTAAAATCAACAAATGCTTTCTAATTATGTTACCCACGTTCGGTAAATTTGGATTAAATGTCAATACGAATGGAAATAATTTCTTCGCTTCTTTTCCACGTGTCCTGAGTAAATCATTTCTAGAAATGGCGGAGGCTTTGGAGAATTGATCATTGACTAATTTAGAGGGATAACCCTGGTTAACAAGGTATCCTTTGTACTCGGCTGTTCTCTTGGCAAGGAAAATTTCTTCAGAGCAATTTCTTTTCAATCTTGTGGCTACTCCAAAAGGAATAGCCTTGAAGACATGCTTGGGATGGCAGCTGGAAGGTGGAAGATATAAATGACTGTCTGTAGGTTTAGAATAAACGTCAGTCCTAATAAACCCATCGACAAGGTGTAGAGTAAGGTCTAGTACATGAAGCTCGTGCTCAGAAAAAATTAACTCGAATTTAATAGTAGGGTATAGAGAATTAATGTACTCAGTAAATTGATGTAAGGCAGGAAGGCCTTGCTGCCAAAGATCAAAAACGTCGTCAAGATATCGCCACCACAAGGACGGCCTTATCGGACCGGAAAATGTAGCTCTAAGATCAATTTCGCCCATGGCTAAATCGGCATAACTACAAGCATTCTTCGGACCCATAGCCGTGCCATGGACCTGAAGAAAGAAATTCTCCTTAAAAACAGAATGGTTGCTTTTCAAACAAATTTTCACAGCTTCTAATATGCAAGTCGTGGATGGGAGTTTGTTTTCCCTTGCATTCAAAGCCTTCCTAACTGCAGTAAGACCAAGTTTGTTATCAATGTTAGGGAACATTGAAACAACATCCCACGAAACCAGTAAGGTGCCAGTTGGAAAAGGGCCTCTCGTGTTAAGATCTTCTATTTTGTTAAGCAAGTCGGTAGTATCCTTAATAAATGATGGTAATTTACGGGCAAGTGGTTGCAAATAAAATTCTGTAAAGGCCGACAGGTTTTCAATTGCCCTTTTCCAACTGGCACCTTACTGGTTTCGTGGGATGTTGTTTCAATGTTCCCTAACATTGATAACAAACTTGGTCTTACTGCAGTTAGGAAGGCTTTGAATGCAAGGGAAAACAAACTCCCATCCACGACATGCATATTAGAAGCTGTGAAAATTTGTTTTAAAAGGAACCATTCTGTTTTTAAGGAGAATTTCTTTCTTCAGGTCCATGGCACGGCTATGGGTCCGAAGAATGCTTGTAGTTATGCCGATTTAGCCATGGGCGAAATTGATCTTAGAGCTACATTTTCCGGTCCGATAAAGCCGTCCTTGTGGTGGCGATATCTTGACGACGTTTTTGATCTTTGGCAGCAAGGCCTTCCTGCCTTACATCAATTTACTGAGTACATTAATTCTCTATACCCTACTATTAAATTCGAGTTAATTTTTTCTGAGCACGAGCTTCATGTACTAGACCTTACTCTACACCTTGTCGATGGGTTTATTAGGACTGACGTTTATTCTAAACCTACAGACAGTCATTTATATCTTCCACCTTCCAGCTGCCATCCCAAGCATGTCTTCAAGGCTATTCCTTTTGGAGTAGCCACAAGATTGAAAAGAAATTGCTCTGAAGAAATTTTCCTTGCCAAGAGAACAGCCGAGTACAAAGGATACCTTGTTAACCAGGGTTATCCCTCTAAATTAGTCAATGATCAATTCTCCAAAGCCTCCGCCATTTCTAGAGATGATTTACTCAGGACACGTGGAAAAGAAGCGAAGAAATTATTTCCATTCGTATTGACATTTAATCCAAATTTACCGAACGTGGGTAACATAATTAGAAAGCATTTGTTGATTTTACAATCCAACCCCAAATTAAAAGAACTTTTCCCTCCAGGCTATATTATACCATCTTTTCGTAGGTCAAAAAGTCTTAAAGAATTATTGGCACCATCGCGTTTTAAAACCGCCGAAGAGGGACAAACAACTCAACAAAGCAATGGCTGTTTTAAATGCGAAAGGAATAGATGCGATCTTTGTCGACATTTCTTTGTTGAATCCAAATCATTTCTTAGCTTGCAGACGGGCAAAGGATACGCCATTCATTCGAGACTTTCTTGTGATTCTAAAAATGTGATTTATTTGGTTTCTTGCAAGAAATGTCGTTTGCAATACATAGGATCTACAACCACTGATTTTCGAATTAGGTTTCGTAATCACAAGTCTGCTATGCTCACAAACAAAACAACTTGTGAAGTAGCAGTGCATTTCAACAAAACTTCACACATTTTAGATGATTTTTCGTTTCAATGTATTGATCAGGTGCAGGCCCCAAACAACTCGGATGAGATCGACAGGCTTTTAATTACAAAGGAGGCTTATTGGAGTGCTCAGCTGTTCTCTTTGGCACCCCATGGTTTAAATAAAAGAAAAGAATTTCATTCTAGGAATAGAATTTGTTATAATTAATTTTCTTTTTTGCGATTCTTTGTTTGCGATATATGGCCGTTCAAAGGCCATTTTCTTGGATTTTGTCAGCCTCTTAGGTGTTGGGTATACTCAAAGGCCCTGTCCGGGGAACTTATTACGGCCATTATTGTTTAAGGACCCCCCCAGGGATTTTGTTGTCTATCGCCCCTTTGGGGCTCCAGAGGCCTCGATTTGGGATTTTGGTATGATCCATGTTTGCGTAAACGTAGGTTGCTTTCCTTTTGACTGCCCTTTCTTTTGCCGCTTTGCAAATGTCATCTTTTTTGAATTAGTAGTTTTTAGTTTTTAGTCTTATCTGTCATCTTTTGTTATTTATTTTTATAGCAGCGTATTTCCGGTCTTTTGTTATATTTTTGCCTTGTATCGTTCATTTATCTAGTGTTGTACCTGTATCTACACCTTGTAATTACGTTTAATTGTTAGTATTGTTTAGTTTTCCTTTTTTCGTTATATAATCGTTGTACTATATTGTTTTTATTTTCGAATGTTAGCGTCACTTATCCTTGTTTTAGTATTGTTATAATCACGCCGGTTACGTAACTCATAGCGTTGAATTGTATTTGGCGTCTTGTTTTGTTCTGTAATCTTATTTAAGGTTGATTTGATAAGTTCAATTTTTCATGTAACTGATGAAGGTCTACTGACCGAAACGTTTTTATTTTTTATTAAATTTTTTAACTTTTTAATCGTCAGAAGTTGTCCGTCCTCGCTTTCCTTCAACGAGTTTTAATTCCATGCAGTGAGGCTTGGACTGTGAATCTTTGATCCTCCTGACGCATATATATATATATATATATATATATATATATATATATATATATATATATATATATATATATATATATATATATATATATATATTTAACAATTATCCTGCGAAATCGCGCGGAATATCACCTGATACTTAGCCGACGAGGCCGTAGGCCGAGTTGGCTAAATCAGGGGATATTCCGCAAGATTGAGCAGGATAATTGTTTTATTATTCAACAAATTCCCATCGCCTACCATTTTCATAACGAGAAAAACTACGGCTCTATGATAAAAACGCTAAAAGCTAGCAACACATAAGCTTAATAAAAATCAAAACAGAACTTCAAGAAATCGAAGTTTACTACCGTTCACTTAAAAAGACGTATTTACAAACTCATGTTTGAAAATGACAAGACAAAGGAAAAAAAATATTGCTACCTTACCGAGAGTAAGTCCTCTTCCTGTGAATTAAAATCTTTTCAACTTTAGTCTTTACAACTTTCCGTGAGCAAGTGTGCTGCTTCGTTCGCAATAGCATTTTCTTGGTTGAGTTCTCACTATGAAAATTCCAAGTCAACCTCTGGATATCTTGTGAGCTGAAGCAAATACTTGTTGACTTTTTGAGAGCATTTAATCGTGGAAAGTTTCTTCCAGAGAGTTAAAATGTCCGGAGAACACTGCTGAAACTGTCTCGCTTTTCAAAATGGCCGCCAAACAAGCAATGAAACAAAATCTGCAGTGCACTTCCAAATATGGTCATTTACGTATATCGCAGGATATCTGTCATGTAGGATGACAGATATTGAGGGCTTCCTTACCATATATGGGCATAGTGACAATTTGTTGAATAATAAATATATATATATATATCATATAGTTAACAATTATTCTACGAGGGTGCGCTGGATATCGAATGATAGATAACCAACGAGGCGCGTAGCGCCGAGTTGGTTATAATCATTTGATATCCAGCAAATTATTGGCTCTGAAACATGGTACATGGTTGATTTTTCCTGAACATTGTTGTAATCATCGTTCAAAGCGGATTGAAGCTGTACAATCTCACCATATAGCTGCTGGAATTGAAACTGAACAAGTTTGTAATCTGTTCGCACAACGGAGCCATCATGTGCGTGTTTGATCGAACTGAAGACAGAACAAATTTGAACAGGTGAACTTGAAGAGGTATTTTCTATGCAGCTCAGAAGCAGATTACTGTAACAAAGAACATTAGAATTCCCCATCATAGTTTGTTAAACGCAAAGAGCAAAATGCAGTTGTTCACGGTTTAGAGGTTGCGGACGGAATGGTAAAAACAACATTCAAACAACTGAAAAAGTGATTCAACTCCGTTTACATGGCATCCGATTTCTATCTGAGCATTTGGACCTGTTGGAACACAGAGCTACAACAAGTGCAGGTAAACCAGTGTCAATTTTGCGTGTTAAAGCCGAAAAATAATCTCGCCCTTCCTTCCTTCTTGGTAGTTTGCAGCTGTATGTTTTTTAGTGCTTGTTTAGACTGCTTCATGATTTTCGCACCGACTCGCCGTGAATGTGTGATAGTTTTTGGTAAATGTTCCAGCCCCATTTCACTTTGTTTTATTTTATGTCTTGCCTTGATATTTTGAAGTGGAAAGCCTTCCTGTTAAAACCTACCGTTTGTTCAATTTCAACATAGTTTGATTTCAATGACCGACGTGACGATCGATGAAAGAAATTTTAAATTGTAAACACAACGCTTAATGTTTGAATTTCTATTTCTGCACAGTTTCTTCAAACAATTTTGACTTGTGTAAGACGACGCTGTTGGTGATGCTTGTTGGTGACGCTGTTGGAATTTCTGCTTAATTTAAATTCGCTGCCAAGTGATTTCTCTCGTCCATTTTTCTCGCCTGGTCGCTCGCGAGGAAAAAACTTTCAGCTCACTTTGTTGTTGAGTGTTCATTGACCATAGTTGGTCGCAGCAGGTATATGACCTGATAGCCTAGCTCCGTTCAGCCAATCAAAATGTTAGAAATCGAATATACCTAGTCCAGTTTTTAAAAAATATATATATATATCTATATATATATATATGAGGCCCAGTAGGCCGAAACAGTACTGTCTGCAGTCTGGACTCTCAGGAAACGCAGCGCCAGATTTTAGTAGAACCAAATGAGTTAGATTTACCATATTCCGTTTTAAACTTGGAATAAACACCTCAGTAAGACATACTATCCAAACGGTGTAATATCGAATAGCTCTTGCCAATACGCAACCTGAAATAAGCACGCCATATGTCATATTGTAATGGCTCTAAATTTTCATTTTAGGAGGAATCGTTGTTAACATTATGTATGCAGTCGAAGCCCCTACTGCCACCACTCTCCTAAGCGACCAGCTCTAGCTACTACCAACATTGTAAAACCCCGTTTAGGAATTTTCACTTCAGAAACTTTGTAATTAAAAGCTCTTGTAAGCGACCGCGACCTCTTTTGTGTGTTACTGACTGTTCCCCCCCAGGGGGGGGGGGGATTTAATACAATAAATTGGCGCTCCTACCGCTACGTTGTGTTTCTATTAATTTAAGTATGTGTATATATATTTTTAAAAAAACATAGTAAACAGTTTAATATACCTTTAACACTTAGCATTTTATTACCTTTCAAGTAGTTAACTTTATAACAAGAAAACTATTAGCCAATATCGTAGTTCTGGGTTAAAGAACTTCGCTAACTAGAAGCATATTAGTCAATATCTTAAGTATTAGTGCTGGGGTTAAATTAGCTCTAAGAGACTTTTGCTCAGATTGCCATTAAAAATATGGGTTCATAGGGTTCATAGGTTCATATTGGGTTCAATATGGGTTCGTGTTAGATTAGCTTTTACGTAATTTTAATATATTTCATTTTATTGATGTATTTTTATTGGCATTTTTACTTTTTTATCGGTTTTATTTTTCAAAGATTTGTTTTATTAATTTTAACTAGTGTGTTGTGAATGTAAAGCGCTTTTAATCATTCTTGTTAAAAGACGCTCTAGCAAGTTAATATATTATTATTATTATTATTATTATTATTATTATTATTATTATTATTATTGTTCTTAACAGGGCTGTTAAGCTGTTTTTTTTCCGTTCAAGTCTCTAAATAGTGACTAGATAGTCACGTTTGGTAATTATAAAGCTATTTCACCCTACGAGAAACAATCAGCAAATATCGTAGTTCTGGGGCTAAATTAGCTGTAAGAAACTTTGCACAGATTTCCACCGATTCAAACTGACTTTATTTTCGCTTTAAGATAAAATTGAGGAATCAAAATACGAGTTCATAACAGGGCTGTTAAGCTGTTTGTTTTTTCAGTCAAGTGCAGATAGCTCCTGACTTGTGACTTTTTCGTCTCTAAAACGTGATATTAGCCAATATCTTAGGTAGTTGTGCTGCAGTTATATTAGCTGTAAGAGGCTTTTGCTCAGATTTCCACATATTAAAATTGATTTTCTTTTCTCTTTAAGATTAAATTGAAGACTCAAAAACAAAAAGAACAAAAAACGGAACTGCCTCAGGGGCATTCAAAGAATTGTTTTTTGGAAAATCTGTTGGGAAGGCAGTAATCACCTCAGGAATTCGAAATTGATTGTGATGAAAAACTAGTCCGATTTTTCTTTGCCTGAATTCAAGCTATATTCATAACTAAGAGAACAACAGGAGCACATGTTGTAAAGACCGTTTCTTTGTTTGATTTTGTCTACGTGATTCTCTGAGACTGACTGCTTAGTAGCAACCAAAAACATATATAAACAAGGAAGTGTGCGGTTTAAGGTTATTTAAACATTTTATTAATTAGGTTCTTCAGATCGAACGAAACAATTCCTTACTTTAGTAGCAATATTAGGCAGATTTAGGAACCTATAAAGTTCACAACGTTCAGGGGTTTTTGAATTTACCTAACTTATTTGGAATGTGTACGTGATAATAGGGAGATTTTTTACACATTCACACGTTCCTTAGGGTCGAGAAAGTTTACAAAAGATTCAAAAAGATAAAAAGAGGGAGAACAAAACAGCAAAATGGAAACTATTTGTCCCCGTTTAATTGTAAGTATAAACTATTGCTACTTTAAAAAAATTGTCAGTTGTTGAGCTGAACCAGGTTTCTTTTCTAATTTCTGCAAAGAATTTTAAATATTTAATTTTATCTTAACCTACATTATTTAAATCTTTGTTAAGTAAGTATATCGAAACAATACAATCCTCAGATAATGTTGAACCTACTACTGTTGACCGCTTTAGCAAGATTTATCTCAAGCTACACACTGAATGGAAATTCTGTTTTATAAAGCTGTCTGTCTCGGCCAAGGGTCAGTTCTTCTGATAATACGGTTTGAAAAAAAAAACCGCTTAATTTTGGTCACAAACATAGAATTCAATCCAAAGTTGAAGCACGAAAAGAAAATTTGCCATTAAGAAGTCTAAACTTTTCGGCTCAATTATTAAAAGTTCCCAAAATATCGTTCTGCGCGGTCTTTAGTCGTTGCAGTCGACCTTGTATCTTTTGAATATCCTTTGTTTATCACTTTCAAAAGTTCAGAGTTTAGTTACTGTCAGTTACATATGTCTGATGTACAATTTCTTGTCCAATTGGTAAATTGGCTGTTCTCAGAACAGAAACTAATTCTATTAAACAAACTTCGAATATGTACTGCCACGACGCTTGAATGCGAACTTCCGTCCAAATTCAGTGCGTTTCTGACTGGCTGGTCTAGCCACAAATAATTCGAAGTGTTGCAAACATCGTGATTTTCTAGTATACACATGTACAAGCGCGGAAAACTCGTCAACTACAAAATCAAAACACTACTTTTCTGAATCGCTTGGTAATTCGAAATAAATATCGAATAATTTCAGAACGTTAGAATAGGCCTTTTTCTCGAATTCCTTCGAAAATTTCGGACTGCCTAGTATTTAGTCTTTAAACATTCTTAATGGGCTGCAGGGTATCTAGACACTCGCTTAAAGAAACAGGTCAAAGTTCCATTACGAAGTTAGGCGAGCGTTGTATGTCGATTCGAACTGTAATACGATAAATCAATCGAATTCAATCAACTAACTTATCTAGAGTTTACATTCACGTAACATACATCATGAAACAATCAAGAGCAATGGTTCTGAAACAGCCAACTCCAGTTATATGATGAGGCCTAGAAGGCCGAAACATTACTGTCTGCAGTTAGTTATATATATATATATATATATATATATTTAACAATTATTCTACGAGGGCGCGCTGGATATCGAATGAGGCGCGTAGCGCCGAGTTGGTTATAATCATTTGATATCCAGCAAGCCCACTTTATGTCAAGCCCACTTTGATATCCAGCAAGCCCACTTTATGTGACAGGGTTTATAAGATTAACAATTCGTGGGTTGGTTTTCATCTGGACGTTTAAAGGCTTATCGTCATATTGCGGAAAAAACTGTTTTCCGTCTTGGGTCATCGACAAGGTTATTCACAGCTATGTTTCTAAGAAAATGAATCCTTCAAATGGGCAGATCGACTCACCTTACTTCGGCAAAACGCACTTCTATAAACTCCCTTATGTTGGCCGGTTTTCTAAAATCGCCCAGACTAAGCTTAGAAAACTACTCAGACGTTATTGTAAAGCTGATTTAGATGTTATAAGTTAGTCTTTAGTACGTTTAAACTTAGAAGCATGTTTAGCGTGAAAGATTCAGTACCGCAGAGTCTACGTTCGCGTGTTGTTTATAAATTCTCGTGTGCTGGCTGTAATGCCAGCTACATTGGTGAGACCACTCGCCACATTTGTGCACGTGTTCGTGAGCACCTCTTGTCGGACAAGTCTTCACATGCTTACAGGCACCTGCAGTCATCTAGGGCCTGCAATGACTCTTGCACTGCAGAATGTTTCACGATCTTAGATTCTGCCGTCTCGAAATTCCAAATTAAGATCAAAGAGGCGATGCATATTAAGTGGGAAAATCCTACTATTAATCAGCAGCTAAAGCATCTAGAGTTATCTCTTTTCTTTTAATAATTTTTTTGTCTTTTATTTTATCATTCTTGTTATTGGAAGTATTTGTGTGTGTGTGTTCCTAAGTCACTTAAAGTAACTATGCGCGCGCTATTTTTGTTTCCCGCGTATTTCATATTCAAATTGTAAACGTAAGTTCTAAAGCGTAATTTTGTACCGTACTTTAATACGAAAATTCAAATGTACAACCGTTAAGGCTCATTTGCAACTGAAGATGACATGAGAATGTCGAAACATGTTTTGTAAATTGAAAACTGTTGTTTCTTTATTGAGAGTTATCGTCACTCTGCTGTCTTTTCGTCCATTTGGAAATATTTTAATGACTGTGGAAGGAGGAATAAATAACCAAAGAATTACTCTATTCGCTTTGTTTGCTTAACTCCATTAGCTTTCCTTAAAAAGGTAACAGTCGTTGATTTCCGCCGCACTTCTTCCGCTATTCCCCGGGGGGGGGGACTCCCATATGAAAGTGACGGGGATGCTCGTCGTCTCGCTTAGTGTTGTAAATTGCAGACTTTGGTCTCGCTTAGCCTCAATCTTTAGCACATTTAAAATCACTGAAGCTCTTATTTGGTTGTCTGTTTTAGCATGGTCTCGTTTAGGGGTCAAATAACGCCTGAACTACGCCCAGATTGGTCTCCTTTAGGGGTCTAATTCTAATTTTCCGACGAGCATCCTCGTCACTTTCATATGGGAGTCCCCCCCCCCCCCCCCCCCCCCCGGTCGCTATTCAGCCTTGGAGACTAATTGAGTCATTTTTCGCATACAACGACAAAACAGGAATAGTTAATACAGAGGATATAATTTCAGAGTTCTTAAGCACATAATTACATCTTTCTTTTCCATAATTAAATAACCTAAACTCTACTTTCCCCCTCGCCTCCCCCCCCCCCCAAATAAAATACTTTTTTGGTAGCTATGTAAGTGGCGGCTGCGAGCCACCTTTAAGCAACACTATTCTCACTGCATAATTAACTAGCTCATGGCAGAAGTTTTCATTATGTGTTCAAATTCCCCTGTTTCCGCGCATGCTTGTTGCAGTGTTGTTGCTTTGCGGTCTTAGAATATATAAATGCACAGCTCATCATACAAACAGAGGATGGTAAGCCTGTGGTGAAACAAATGTGTCACCACTGCGGTTGGGTGCGTTTGATTCCTTATTGGGCACGTGTTTGCATATTTTTTTATTAGTATTATCTTTTTCTTTTTTTGGCATGCCGTCTTTCTGAACTTTTCCGACCTTGACCCGCACTGTCTCATAAATTGTTTTCTTTCATACAGGGTTTCACATCGAGTTACATCTAGTGGTATTCAACGTTTACCATTTTATTCTGCTGTTTAGATAATCTTCTAATCAAAGACGGAAACGCCGAAACATTAGGACTTCAACACGGTCAAAGTGTGTAATTCATTACGTATGCACAGATTATTCCACACACGCGCAGTTTAGTGCAAGTATTACCGAGAGAGACTTGGACCTACATAGTATCCTAGCAATCAAATGCGGGTTTTTCACTGAAAGATCAGGTTTTCTGTCGATCGATCAAAGCAGTTTCGAAACGCGAGTCGAAGAGACAACACATGAAAAACATGGCGTTCGGAAACTACAAAGAAGGCTGCAAAGCAGAAGCAGTAGACGATGATGGCATGTGGTGTCGTTGCACTGTGATTCTGAAAGAGGAAGACACTGTTACTGTTAATTTTGACGGATGGAATTCCGAATGGAATCGAAAGATTTGCGATTCCTCGCAAATAAGAACGCGTACAGATGTAACCAATGGCAAAAGGAAACGCTTGGCTTTGTCAAGCAAGGTAAGAATGAGTAATTCGTTGTTTTTATGATTTTAAGTAACCAAAACGAAATGTAACGTGTGGTTTCCTCTTGATCCATTGATCGCGTTCGCGTTCTCTCTTTGTTGGCGCTCGAGTCTGAAATCAAACAAAATTTTTAGAGTTAACTTACCTTATGTTTACTTCAAAATATAAGAGATACGAGTATTACACACTTTTAAGTTATACGAAAACTTCAATCCATCGTTACTTCAGCTTTGATTTACACAAATTTCTCGAAATAGGTTGAAAGTTTACCGTGTTTACGATTCATTGAGTCATGTGACAACAGAAAAGTAGACCCCAGTCTTCACTCACACATTTGCTTTGAATCTTTTCTTCAGAACAACAACTCTCATGTTTATAATTTTATTTTCATTTTCTCCTTAGAATCCACAAATCTCAAAGACTGTGAAGGGCGACGTGCTGTGGATGGGTGTTAATAAAGCACATGTGACAGAGGTGGACCCCATAAGGGGATTGATTAAGGTCACCTTGGCAACTGGGCTGGAAGTTGAGGTTGGACCAGAGGAACTTTTGAAAACTGCGCCGCAGGAGGAAGAACAATGAAAGAAGAAGAGAAAGGAGAGAAAAGGGAAAGAAGATGAAGAGAAAGGGAGAACCACAGAAAAGGGCGAGTGAGGCAGCACTACCGGCCGTCAGGATAGACCCCACATCTGGAGTATCAGACTTTGAATTTTCTGTTTATGTTACACCTGAGGGAACTGTTTTAAAAATAGGGGCACTTTGTTTTGTTGAATCATTAACTGTTCCTTTAATTATCACTCGCCTATTTAAGCTTACTATTAATGGCAATCTTTTTGTTTCAGGGATCCGCTGTGTATGTGAGGGGGGGACAATTGTGTCTCTTTTGCAAAATTTTCAAGTTACTGTTGAATGTTTGTTTGTTAGTCCTTGTAGCAGTTCCCAGTTCAGTTTGTCACACGCGTCTAGTGAAGTCTCTCGTTATGTTTTTTGTGGTCAGTCGCGTGTTTTTAGGTGTCAAGAAAGGAATTTTGGAAATGTCCATTACCTGAGGGATCTACGTCGCCATGCCTTGGGGGCTCAGATGCGCCAAGCTGTGTCAAGTGGCATTTCTCTTAATGCCACTCGACCGGCTCAGCCTATCAGTCTTGGTGCTTTTGATCCCTTCCTTGACATGGCGATTTTTGGTCTCTCAGAGATAAACAATTTCAGAATTCCTTTCTCTCTGGTGGGAGGGTACAGTGTGCTAGATGGTATTATGGGGAAGGGTTGGGATGTAAAGCCATTGCGCACTGATGTAAACAATTGTCACTTTAAGTTTGTTTCACTTTTCACTGTTTATTTAGACAAAAAGAATTTTGTACTTAAATGCTCATTTTCCTATTCTGAGGCTCCCTTTTCTTTGAGCTCCGATTACAGGGATAAGTGCAAGGCACTTTCTCAGTGATTCTTTAATCCTTTTTCCCATATTCAATTATCCTAAGAGAGTTAATTTGAAATTTATTGGACAGCGGAGTCATCACTAATTTGTTTCCCAGTATTTTACAAAATGAAACTTGGTATTGTGGCTGGGCCTCGTGTTTCAATTTGTTATGAAATGATAGAAAAGGAACTCAGTATTTTTGCTGAACCACGAGATTTAGCTCTCTTGGGGGTTAAAGGGTTAAGGTAATGACTCCTGTAAATGAATTTTAAAAACTTTTGTTTCTTGAACTTGAGTTTTGTTATCTTAGAAGTATCAGGATTTTTCTCTTAAGAGTATATAATTATTATTGTTAGTGGTAATTTTGTCATTGCTAATTAAATGGACTTCGATTACTTCAAAAACCTAGTGTGACATTCATCAAGGTTATAAGAATTTTTGTTGTTCTCAGAATTGTTTGTATTACTGTGAAAAATTACAAAATTAGAGTCACTAGTAACTTAGTATTGTTTTATACTGTAAAATAGAAATTTCCTATTCAGTTCTTACAGATGTTTTTGTGAGTTGTATTATTATAAGGGATGATTTTGTTATAATGTACTGAAGCTTTCAACTTGAATATTGTAAATAAATATTGTAAATTGGCAGAAGTGAAAACTGTCTGACATTTCTCCTTGGAAATAGGTTTGGCAGGTTGTGGGATGGGAATATAATGGATCACTTTGGCGTGAGTGGGATATGCTCATTTTGACGGGCTGGAATGGGCAGAAGGATAGTTTAATTGATGGCACGATGAAAAACAATCATGCATCATTGATCGATGACCTAGGTAGTCTTAAAAAAGTCCCAAAAATGATTCTGTTATTCTGGAGGAGAATACACTAATTGTGAAGGGGGTAAACTATAGTTTTGTTTCCATTACCCAAATTCTGTCAAATACTGACAATATTTATCCTTTTAGATAAGTCTGTCTGAGATGAATCCTCCCCTTCCCTCAAGCAAGCCCCCACTGTTTGGCCAAAATTTATAAAAAAAAACATCTGATACAATTCTATGGTAAAACACTGCAAAAACTGCAGAACCATCACTTCATTATGCTTTCATTATACAGTGGGACCCGGTTAATATGGATATCACGGGGACATGCAACAGTATAAAAGGGGTGCCCATAACGCAGCGATAGGTCCCTGCCTCTAAACATGCTCCCCAAACAATTTCATTATTAAGCCATAAAATTTATCCTGATGGTTTCTTTTAATTAAAGGTTGGAATAAATCCTAGGGACGCCTCTATGGCCCATGAAAGCATCTGTCAAGCAAGAAACCAGCAAGACAAAATGAAAATTGGTTCCAGAAGAGCAATAATTATTGTTGCTGCCAAATCAAATCTGTTGATGATATAAAATCTAGTTAGGAAGCCAACAACATTAAAACTGACACTGGATTCTGCCCATCATTTTGTTTATTTACAGTAAAACAGACTGTTATAATAAAATGTTGATAGAGAAAAAAGCTCTAGATTATTTTGTTTCACAATAATATTTACATAAGACTCAATTAAAAAAGAGTTTCAAATAGACAGCAATATCCTTGTGCATTGGTAATTTGTTGAATAGCTTAACATCTGAGCTGGGCTTAAGAAGTCCTGTATTTGTATTTGCAAAGAAGCCCTTGCAAGAGTTACGATTTCTTTTGTTTTCTTAATTCATTTTTTTTTGTTAACTTGTTTACTACTCACAAAAAACAAAAAATAATAATAACAATGATCTGTTCTTTCTTACACTAAACCTAAGTTTCAGAGTTCTTTTGGAGTTAGAAACAATGTCATTTGTCCTTTAGGTAAGATCTGTTATGATTGCCTGCTTACAGTATTAAACTGCTCAACACGATGTTGATAGTCCTCCACAGCTTTCTGCTGGAACGCTTTCCGGACATCGTCCCCCAGCTGCTTCCACATTTCAGACACAAGTGAATTCACTTCCCGCATAGTTAGATTGGGATGTTCCTCAATTATTGTCTTCCACGTACTTTTTGAGAACATAGCATATCCTGTACATGGCTTCTTTGGCAGGGCCTTTTCTGGCAGTTCATTTTCTGATCTCCTTCTTTTCGATGACTCGCGCAGTTTCTTCTTTAATTCTCTGTGGCCTCCAACAACTTGGTGATTATTAATCATTGTAGACCTTGTGAAGACCTTTGCATGAACCACATCAGTTGCTGGTGCAGTCCTAATACTGGTTAAGTCAAGTTCATAGTTGTCTACTGGGGGAAGGGTATTTCTGTCCCTTGCCTCAAGAACCATTTTCTTGGAGATGATTTTCCATCCTAAGCGGTAGGCCATAACCAAAGTCTTGTTCAGTTTTGGCGTTGGCTTGTTAAGCTCTTTTTGGGATGTAACAACCATAAAAGATGCATCGGTTGCTTTTTCGATATCCCCTTTGAATACAGTGCCACCCAAGTTCTTTATAATTTCAGTTAGTTTGTCTGTGTTGACCTTCTCTTTTTCACCACGCTCTGCAATGTTTCCTGAAATGATGAAGGTTTGGTTCTTAAGTGGTTGTGGAGGTGGTTCTGTCAGGCATTCAAGGGCAACAGCTACTGGCCTCTCTCTGGAACTTGTTGCAACTTTGACATGCTTCTTTCTCGGAGTCAAATCAATAACCATTCCTTTGTTGACTTGTCCACTCTGATCAGCTGCAAAAAACACAGTCTTTCCACGCCTAATTTCATTGCAAGCCTCGGGTGCTTGGGTAATGTCGGTTTCTTTGTTAGCTGCAGAAGTGACACCGGTGATGGAAATAAAGGCGGGCTCTGCATTGCTTCCAGGATTTAAAGCCGGCGGCACACCAGTCACTGGGGAAACTGTAGACTCTCCATCAGCAAGGGAAGCCTCTGCATTGTCTATAGCAATTACAGCTGGCTGCTCATTGGTCACTGGGCCTTCACTGTTTGCATGAACAGTAAACTGCGCATTGGCCACTGGGGTAACAACAGGCACGGGCTGTCCACAGGTCTGATCTGTCTGGGACTCTTGAACTTGCAATTCACCAAAGTCTTTAAAGTAGTCTCTCCCAACTTCGTTGAAGCAGCTTTGGACAAACTGTAAGAAGTCTCCATTCTGCACTCCAAGCTCAATTTTCTCCCTTAGCCGCCTGTAGGACCACTTAAACAAGGCCAGGATGGGTTCTTCTTTGCGCCAGCCACCACCACGAGATGAGTGAGCCTAGTATATACACTGATGAAGATAGTGACAGTGCTCGCCACCTTCGGTACTTCCACTAAACAGGGAGTGAAAAGGTAGTTCTTTTAGTAGAAGAGGGACAATGTCTACACGTGTCATTAAGTAAGGATACAAACGTGAACTTCCATAGCGCAACAACATCAAACCATGATGCAAATCAGCCAGACGTGTGTATTCTTCAATCTCAGAATCCAACAGACCAAAACGGTAATCTCTTGCATTTTGGGATCCAGCAGAAGAACCGGGCAATAGGTATGATGACTCAGACAATCTTGGATCAGGATCCTTTCTGCACAGAACATGCATTTTCCAATGCGTCTCCCAAATCTTCTTTTCCAGGTTATAGTACGTTATCGTATTTGTTGGCCAGCCAAGGGCTGTCTGAAGGCCTGAAGACAGTGTTTGAGGAAACTGTTCATGCTGGGCAACACCATCCAAGATATCAGGAAATGCTGTGTTAAAAGCTTCAGGTGGTGCGGAGATGGTTTCAGCATGTGAAACATTCAAAGATACTGGTTCTAACTTTGGCCCATCAAATTTGAGTTGAAAGTTACCACCACGTACCCCACGGATGTTAATATTTGACAGTAATTTAGTCAAATTTCCACTTCTGTCATTGTTTACAACTCCTTCATTGAGACACGACATAACCCGTAAAGTCAGCAAATGCTCTGTGATCCGGACAAACATATGATTTGCACAGGGTACGAAATGACTTGTTGGAATAGCAGGTAGCAGTGATTCCGGATGTTCTCGTTCAATTTGGCACTTTAGTTCAGATCGAACACCAGTGTTCTCACCAACGTCCGAGCGAGTTGAAGTTGTCTCGAAAGCATAGATGCTGAAGTTGTCATCACTCTTAGGGTCTAGTCCGCCGCCAAGGACAGCATTTGCGAACATGTTGTCACTGGCAACAAATGTTTTGTGTCCTTCCTGTGCCATAATATCAATCCAAGTGTTAAGATAGCCATCCCCATCACCAATGTTGAGTTCAAGATTAAGACGTGAATCAGGGCCATAAAAAATGTGGATTGGCCAGCAGTTTTCCTCTGGGCTCTGAAAACTGCAGTCATTGAACATGGCCTCATTATTGAGAACTGAGAGGGACAACAGTACAGACTTCTGACCACCGAAGTTACGTGCATCTCCGTATAAACGCCACCATTCTGTGTCCACATCCTGCAACCAAGGGTACACAAATGACACACATCTACGCAGCCTTTCTGGATTAATCCGCCAACCAGTTTTGGTTCTGGTTGGCTGTAGAACAACTTCAAATTCCTTGTGCCACTTGTACTTTAACTGCTCTGTGCGCCTCTCAGAGTCGATGAATCCAGGCAGGAGCTTCCTTAATGTTCTGAAAGTCTCTTTTTGACTAATAGAATCTTGCATTTTCAAAACCTTAAAGCTTGAGATGTGGTGAACTTCAGATGCAACATCATGTGTTAGATGATCATAGACAGACTTTCCTTTCCTGTTATCATGAATTGCCTTTGTCAGTTCAACTATGTCCTGGACAGTCAATTGTCCATCCCACTCAGTATCATCATTCTGCTTATTACCGGCACTTGAGACAGAATGGGCAATTCCTACCAAAAGGTCTTCCTTGTTTCCATGATGTACTTCTTTTGCTAGAAGACTTAGCCTCTCATTTTGTTGCTTCATGCGATTTGCAAGAGGTCTGGAAGCAAATTTCCTTCCACAGCTTTGATTACTCCTTTTTAGGGTTTGTAAATCAACTAGTTGTTTAGTAGATTGATGCCGAGTCACAGGTGTTGTGGGGGTTCTTGCGGGAGTTGAAGGTGGTTGGCTCGCAGGACATGACGCTGGAGTTGAAGGTGGCTGCACATTTGCAGCTGAGCCCGGTGTTGGTGGTGGAAGAACATTTGAAGCTGAGGCTGGTGACCGAGGTCGGTGAACATTAGGAGAAATTGACGGAGGAAGTAAGATTGGCCTTAACAGAAATTTACGCAGTTCCTTTGCCTTCTCTTCAGCTCCAGGATATCTGATAATGAGCATCACAAACGCAGAGTAGCTAATAAATTCTCTTATCCGCTGGTTCTTGTTGAGGACGAAGCTATCTTCCAGACCTAAAAATTTAAAAAACATAAAAATATTATTGGTTTTCAAGATTACAGCTTTGTCTTCTGTGAACGAACACAAAACTTATTTCATATTACAGTGTAGGTCAGAATATTTTAAAGTTAGAGAGTAACAGGCTAAGCAGAATAAAGAAATTAGGTTGGTTTCAATTTCCACTCAATGTTAAAAGCAAATGCTCATCAGTAGGTAACTCTGATTTTCTTTGATGTTTAATACTTTTGTTGGTTGAATCATCATTTTCCTTCACTGATTAGAAATCACTTAAGGCCGCTATCCGTAGTAACCTATCTTCATGTACATTTAAGGTAAAGGTAAAGTCACACAAGCCAAGAAGCCCCATACGGTCATGGCTTATCCCAGTTTCTGTAGCATGAAGCAACTGAAATGGGATGCTAGTCCACTGTGCACCCTCTTTGTACATGTAAAGTAATGTCTTATTCCTACTGTTATTGTAAATACCTGCTTGAGCACATCTCTCTCACTGTAGACGTGACATCACACATCTATCTTAGACTCTGCCCCAATATGTTGCAACAGAGTGAATGAATTCTAAAGAAAGACAAACCTGCATTAAGCTATAAGCTTTTTTGTCTAACTTGGTTTTTGAGCCACTTTCCCACAGAATTATTGTGTTATGTTTTCTGTCCAATGTTATTCTTAGTAAGTGGTTTGAACCCAATAGTCATGTCATGAATAGGATTGTGAACTTTGATTCCAGTTTGATTACTAAACAGTTAAGACTTTTCCAAAATATTTATGCCCTTCAGTATTGAATTAGAGTTTCCTTTACCTTTAGCTTAAAATTATCTCTTAAAACATTTTCAATGAGCAAGATGAAAACTGCGGTTAACTTTTAATCCTGGGTTACTCTTAATTGGCTTTCGAACAATCGGGCCCAAAGCAGTAGACCCGGGTTTTGTTCCCGGTCGGTCCAACACAGCCTCAGGGTCTTAAAATAACTGAGTAGAATGTCCTGTCTTTGTTTCACATCTGCAAATGGTTAGACAGTTCTCTCGGATATTAAGGGCAAACAAAAAACACACACCCAACCTCTACTGGCATTTGAGTGAGTCCCTTAAACATTAACAGACAATATTTGTTTAGCATGTTTTTTTAGTCTTCAGAAGCTTGTTTACTAACCATTTTCAACAAGGAACTTGTCCACAAATTTGAATCCATGCTTCTTGATCTGATTTTCAAGCCCCAGGTAGTTGATAACAGTTTGAACGTTAAATAGTAAATTTCCACCAAGTCTGTACACTTTCAAGGAAACTGGCCAGCCAAAGCCATCGCTGGTGTCATACTTTTCCTCTTCCATGGTTCTGAAAGAAAAGATGAAGACTCGGTAGAGAGTAAATCAGATTTTAACAAGAACGCTTAACCCTGGTATTTATGTGTCGTTTTCTCGACAATACACCTATAAACACTACAAATTTTCATTCTATACCTTTGTATCTCAAGTGAGTTTCCTTACTATCTGTTGTGACCACAAAAGTGGCAAACATATCAGCAAAATTCATACTCGCATTTTCGAAATTCAGCAGTGCCATGTTTGTCCGCCATGTTAGGTTTTCGTGTGTAGACCGCTGTTCAATATGCCTGAGGAAGAAGCTTTGCGCTTTAAGCATGCTCACCATCGGAAAAATATGGCGGTGTAAACAAATATTGCGCTACGCGTACTCTGAGCCGGTGAAAGGCCAAAGAATCGAAAAACATGGTCGTGAACTGCTTTTAGAAATGTAATACGAACGCACATCGTTCAGATTTCACAAATCGGCGGAAAATAACACGCAAGCAATACCAAGCATGTCGATCAAAGTTTGCATTTTGCAGTGTATCTACGGATTGCGAAGACCAAACCAGTGTAAGTTCTCTAATTAAACAAACCAACTACTGGATAGAATACTCAAATTAGGAAAGAAAACGACGCGTACTTACTTGTAAATACAGCATATTACAATGCTTGTCGCGTGGATCGCCACCAATGAACCGGACACGAATGTTGTGTTGACACGTTGCTCCCGATCGTAGCGAAGGAAGATTTCGACGGGGATTTCGACGATCTTGCGGCTAACTGTGAACACTTCTCCAAGTTTTCTTGACAATTACTTCAAAGCAATTATTTCGGATCTATTTCAAACCAGAAACTTGAGTCACGATTGAACACAAACCTGTTTTTACTTCGCTATTGACTACCGATGGCACGTGACGCAAGAAAGATCATGTGACAATGGAAAACAATGCTCATACATATGCACGAACCCCAATTGAGTGGGGTTCGCATAATTACACACTTTGACCGCGGTGAAGTCGTCATGAGTAGTACACTGAAGCTGGGAAAGATAATTGATAAATACATAGCTATTTGGTAGTCATACATATCCGTCTACTGTTCTATTGAGACAATTTTCATGTGTCAGATCTGGACATCATGAAATCAAACAATCTTCGCGCAGCATTACTCAGTTTGGAATTATTTTGCTTCGAACTGGTACTCAGAAACTTCAATTTCTACAAAGTACTGTCTCTGTCACCGCTGGTGGGCGCAAGACTGCGATGGAGGCCGTTGGCTCAAACAGTCAAAGAGAGCTCATCCCCTCAATAACTAGCCTCCGATCCTACGCGAAGCTAAGGTTCTTTTGGTTGGTCACGAAACAATCCTCCCCAACAAACGATCGGATGAAGGGTGGGTGGACGCTCAGCGAGAATAAAAACAAGACTCGTTAGGGACGGACCATTACGAGGGGGTGGGGGGCGAATCAAGGAGAATGACAAAAAAAATCATGATAGGGAACAATCTGCCAAAAAAAAAAATCGTTCACACCGAGCAGCCTAGAAAAAATTCTTGCATCGACGTTCCGAAGTATTTACAGAAATGTTAGCAATGCGCACCAGTTGCTAAGATTTCTGTGAAATACTTTGGAACGTCGATGCAAGAATTTTTTTTCTAGGCTGCTCGGTGTGAACGATTTTTTTTTTCGCAGATTGTTCCTTATCATGATTTATTTTTTGTCATCCTCCTTGATTCGCCCCCCACCCCCCTCCTAATGGTCCGTCCCTAACGGGTCTTGTTTTTATTCTCGCTGAGCCTCCACCCACCCTTCATCCGATCGTTTGTTGGGGAGGATCGTTTCGTGACCAACCAAAAGAACCTTAGGTTCGCGTAGGATCGGAGGCTAGTTAATGAGGGGATGAGCTCTCTTTGACTGTTTGAGCCAACGGCCTCCATCGCAGTCTTGCGCCCACCAGCGGTGACACAGACAGTATTTTGTAGAAATTGAAGTTTCAAGTACCAGTTCGAAGCAAAATCATTCCAAACTGAGTAATGCTGCGCAAAGATTGTTTGATTTCATGATGTCCAGATCTGACACATGAAAATTGTCTCAATAGAACAGTAGACGGATATGTATGACTACCAAATAGCTATGTATTTATCAATTATCTTTCCCAGCTTCAGTGTACTTCTTTCGGCGTTTCCGTCTTTGATTCGAAGATTATCTAAACAGCAGAATAAAATGGTAAACGTTGAATACCACTAGATGTAGCTCGATGTCAAACCCTGTATGAAAGAAAACAATTTAGGAGACAGTGCGGGTCAAGGTCGCAAAAGTTCAGAAAGACGGCATGCCAAAAAAAGAAAAAGATATTAAGAGCGGTTTGCTGTAAGAACCGACTAAGGGTATGCAGGATAGAAAAATCCGATTTTCTCAAAATCTGCCAGAATAAAGGCTTTGGTGAACTAGTTCTAAAAATATAAGTTTCGGGTCGTTTAGATTTTTATTTATTTTTTAGTGAATATTTTCGTATTTTGCCCTGCGCGGCAGTCAAAATCAACGCCAAAATCGGGACTTTTCCGGAAGCTCCTGTTCAAATATTCAAAGCGTCTTAAATAAGATTAACCCGGGGAGTTAAAAGATCTTATTTCCTCTGTTTATTAGCAGTGTCAAAGCTTCATGAAAAGCGAACGTGAATTTTTAACGGAATTTTAAAATTTATACCCAACAACGGTCGTTAGCGACAACCCAATTTAGGCTAAATTCAAGGCTCAAAAAAGCACTCTGGTACATGGCTTTACACAACAAGACTATACTCCGGGAAAGAACAATCACTTCAACTAAACTTCGGCCGAAAAATATTTTGGGACAAATGAAACGGGGAATTTTGAGAGCGCTTTGAAAACAGGCTACTTGAGTGATATGAGCGACCCTTTGACCTTTCATGTCAACCGAAATCAACACACAGCAGCTCTTAAAATGTGACTTTCCTTCGGCAGAATACGAGTTTGCTTGTTTTTCTAGAATGTTTTCAAATAGAGGAAACTAGGATTTTGAATTTGGAGGCCTTTGTTCCCAATAATGAGCGATGTTGGGCAATTTAGAGAAGTATGTTATGAAATTGACCTACTCTATTTATCACCGAATTATACATTCAAAGTCTGTTTACAACGTGAATGCGGAATCAATAACGAAGTAAAATTCCGATTCATGAAATGCTTAGGAAATAACTCTTACCTAAGTGAGCTTTTCCTGGCTGGAAACTGCAACTTTCATTGCAAAACACATAGCGAGATCGCCGAGCCGTGTTGCACATGAGTTGTCAAATGTTTCTACATTGAGGTTCCCTATGTTAACGATTAACCAGATTTAGGCCCGCATAGCGTGCAGTCGGAAACAACACTATGGTGAGGAACGCTTGTGCTTCATAGGAAAAAAGTAGGGGAAAAAGGAAAAAGAGAGCTTTTATTACATATATACTTATTATTATATATATATTTTTACATCCAAACCGGTGACACATGCAATAGAGTTCTTCTGTTGCTGATAGGTTGCCGGAGGAAATTTGATGTTCACAACAAATATTAGTCCAAGAACGTAGTTTGAGGGCTTAGATGAAGTTTGCACATCAATTTCCCAGGGAACCTATCACTCATAGGGTCTGAGACAGAATCCCTCTATTGTTTTTATCGTCCAACGCTAATTTTTGAGCGAAAATTGCCAATATGCGTTGATAGGTGCCACTGAGGAGAGAGAGTATCGCGTAACGTGATCGATTTCGACCAAATGCACACGCTAAAATGTAGCGTTGTAGTAGAAAAGGTTAGCGTCTTGTTGAACAAGCGACTGAAGCGTAGTAAACACACAAAATTCGTTCAATTATTCACTTCAGAAGGCTCTTCAAACTCCCATTCTTAGTGAGACATTTTACCTTTTGGTAAGTAAAACACAAAAAACCCACAAATCAGACTGAATGTCTTTCTCTAGTTTTCGATAAAACAGCAGCCACTTCCCTCGACTGGTTCCGCTACGGCAGAAGGTGCTGTGATTTGTGCCTTGCATGGGATACATATGTGTGCACGCCATAACACTCACAAACAGTCTTTAGCACGGCTGTTCTCAGCCTTTTCTTGCTGCCTTTCCTATGCATGTCGCACAGGTTCAACTTGTCATAAGCGATAAGATTGTAAAAATAAGAATAATAATAATAATAATAATAATTTTATACTACTGTTCTCCTGTTCTTACCCCCTTCCCCCTACCCTTGGTTACATAACTCAACCATGGACTAGGCCGCATTTTATTTCTTTGCTAAGAGTCTTTAATTAGAAGGTCTAATGTCCGCAAAGGAAGAAAGATATTGCACCCTGCGCCATGCGAGAAATACATCTGCCCAAGCCAAAATACTAAAAAAAAAAACACTCCTAAGCATGGGTATGCTTAGCGTTTTCACGCTGCCTTTCTTATGCAAGTCGCACAAGTTCAGGTCAGTGTTGTAAGCGATGGCGTGCTATAACTGTACAAGCCCGATCTAATACAATCTATCGAGTATAGAACTTTTGCTTTTCTAGCGCAGCACTATGACTTAAACGCTTACAACGAAGTAAAAAGCCAATTCGCCTATCAGAGTGATGCAGCTTATACATTATTCTCGAAGAGAACAACTCATCCATCGTGCAGTGAGGAACTAGTACCTTGGGAACAACCTCGACCTATCTGCTTTCTCAGCAACTCTAATATATGTCAAGTTCTTGCCTGTTCCTAGTTTGTTGCGCAACTCTGAGTAGTAGTCTCTTTTTCATGGCAATTGTTTCAGTAAAAAAATTAGGCCAGTATTTTCCTTTGCCAACGTCAAACGCTCTCTCTCCAAACTGTTGCCGTGTCACAAGAAAACTCAAAATTGATTAACATGTTTACACCGTCGAATTTACTTGAGGAAGTTGCAAGTGACAGTCGCAAGCTATTTGCAAATCGAAACAATCATTCATGTGTCTAAGTTCGTGAGTTCCGATAGCCTGCGTAGCAAGCACTTCCGAGCACTTTTCCGCCTTTTTGAGGCATTTTGCGTTTTGGCCGCGCCAAATTAAGGCGTGCGCAAAAAAGCTAGGAAAATCGGTTTTATTTCTTCGGGAACCTTTTCAAAGCGTCGGAAAGAAAGGATTCTTAAGGAGCAATTCTTGCTGATATCTTCAGAGTGGTTACAGTGGAAGTTGTTGAAAACTTGTATAGCTATTTTCGGAACGTGTCTGCAATCTTTGTGCTCGAAAAATTAGGAACTTAAGGGCATTATTCGAAGTTATTCGGAATGCAATAAGTATATCGAGTGTCCTGTTTCCGATGCTCCGCCAAATCAGCGTATCAACTTGTCTAAACGGCTGCTCAAACCTCCATCAGGCAACAGTCTTTGTAGAAAGAGAAAGCTTCCCGAAAGTCCCTGAGATTTGAAGCCACCGAACAGCCGCCTTCTAGAGTCAAACCTGGCCATGGAAATTTTCCAGCTGGAGAGAAACAGCTAGTTGCGTTGATGCGGTCACGCTCAAATTAACTTAACTGATTTGATTGACGTTCTTTGGCGTATGGGTTCTTCAAAATCGTGGGGTTTGCGGACAAACGTTTTTTTCCTCCCTTTTCCCGGCCCCTCCTCCCACTTCTTTTGCGCTCGGCCCAATTTTTGCGCGGCCAAAAAGCGAAAAATGCTTCGAACGTACGAAAAACCCTAGGCCCACAGAAACGCTTGCTACACAGGCTAGGGTTTCGATAGTGTCTACCTCTATGTCACAAGCCCCTTTTTCTCTTTCTGGGTAACCGAAATCCACTCTGCAAACACCCGTCCAGGTATTGGTCTTCTTTAGAGTACATGATGCTACACAGCAGTTGATAGCACCCAGCGTACTCACGTCGTAGGATAGCGGTGTCGATTGTGGGATTCTTGATCCCTTGAGTTATACAGCAGAGTTCTCTTGTGATGTCAGCGACACGGGCAGTTGTTGCTTCTGTTTTTGTTTTTATTTTTCGCTCTGGCAATGCAGGTGGGCAAGGGTCTTAACATATGGTTACTGTGCTGAATGCAGTAAAATCTGTTTAAAAAGAGATTTTATTGCATTCAGTAAAATTCCTACCGGTAAAGCATGCTAGCTTGTTGAGAATCATTGTCCTGATGATTTGCGAAGTATTCAGCATTTTTCCAGGGACAGGCAGAGGAACCGCTGCCCAAACGGGAGATATTAAGTGAGAAAAATCTCTGTGATAACTGCCAGATTATACTGGATGAAGTACTTTTTTAAGTATAAAATTAAATTTTTCATGGGCTCCTGATTTTTCACAACCTCATCGCATATGACTGACTCGAACCTGTGCAACATCCATAGGGAAGACAGCATGAAAAGGCTTGTCTACGGGTGTGGCTGCTGTATCATCGAACAAGACATTTGTGAAGCAAAGGAAATAGGAGACGTCAGCAAGCGGGCTAGCACTATAAGGCTAGCACTATAAGGCTAGCGGGCTAGCACTATACTTATTCCTGCACACTGAAGAAGGGCTATGCCCGAAACGTTTGTGCCTTTACAACCTATGACACCTTAACGTGCTTAACTCGCGTATTAACTTTTTCTTAGCACTATAAGGCTCTATTAAACCCTAAAGGCCACCAACATTGGGAGAACTTGCTTAGTAGTACGTGTCACCGGTTTGAACGTAAAAAAAAAAGTATATAATAATAAGTATATATGTAATTAAAGCTCTCTTTTTCCTTTTTCCCCTACTTTTTTTTCCTATCAAGCACAAGCGTTCGTCACCATAGTGTTGTTTCCGACTGCACGCTATGCGGGCCTAAATCTGGTTAATCGTTAACATAGGGAACCTCAATGTAGAAACATTTGACAACTAACGTGCAACACGGCTCGGCGATCTTGCTATGTGTTTTGCAATGAAAGTTGCAGTTTCCAGCCAGGAAAAGCTCACTTAGGTAAGAGTTATTTCCTAAACATTTCAAGAATCGGAATTTTACTTCGTTATTGATTCCGCATTCACGTTGTAAACAGACTTTGAATGTATAATTCGGTGATAAACAGAGTAGGTCAATTTCATAACATACTTCTCTAAATTGCCCAACATCGCTCATTATTGGGAACAAAGGCCCCCAAATTCAAAATCCTAGTTTTCTCTATTTGAAAACATTCTAGAAAAACAAGCAAACTCGTATTCTGCCGAAGGAAAGTCACATTTTAAGAGCTGCTGTGTGTTGATTTCGGTTGACATGAAAGGTCAAAGGGTCGCTCATATCACTCAAGTAGCCTGTTTTCAAAGCGCTCTCAAAATTCCCCGTTTCATTTGTCCCAAAATGTTTTTCGGCCGATGTTTAGTTGAAGTGATTGTTCTTTCCCAGAGTATAGTCTCTTTGTGTAAAGCCATGTACCAGAGTGCTTTTTTGAGCCTTGAATTTAGCCTAAATTGGGTTGTCGCTAACGACCGTTGTTGGGTATAAATTTTAAAATTCCGTTAAAAATTCACGTTCGCTTTTCATGAAGCTTTGACACTGCTAATAAACATAGAATATAAGATCTTTTAACTCCCCGGGTTAATCTTATTTAGGAATCTTTGAATATTTGAACAGGAGCTTCCGGAAAAGTCACGATTTTGGCGTTGATTTTGACTGCCGCGCAGGGCAAAATACGAAAATATTCACTAAAAAATAAATAAAAACTTAAACGACCTGAAACTTATATTTTTAGAACTAGTTCACCAAAGCCTTTATTCTGGCAGATTTTGAGAAAATCGGATTTTTCTATCTTGCATACCTTTAGTCGATTCTTACAGCAAACCGCTCTTAATAATCAAAAAATATGCAAACACGTGCCCAATAAGGAGTCAACCACAACCAGTCACAGTGGTGACACATTTGTTTAGCCACAGGCTTACCATCCTCTGTTTATGTGGTGGTCTGTACATTTATATATTCTAAGACCGCAAAGCAACAACACCGCAACAAGCATGCGCGGAAACAGGGGAATTTGAACACATAATGAAAACTTCTGCCATGAGCTAATTAATTTTGCAGTGACTCGCAGCCGCCACTTACATAGCTACCAAAAAAGTATTTTTTTTGGGGGGGGGGAGGCGGGGGGGGAAGTAGAGTTTAGGTTATTTAATTATGGAAAAGAAAGATGTAATTATATGCTTAAGAACTCTGAAATTATATCCTCTGTATTAACTATTCCTGTTTTGTCGTTGTATGCGAAAAATGACTCAATTAGTCTCCAAGGCTGAATAGCGACGGGGGGGGGGGGGACTCCCATATGAAAGTGACGAGGATGCTCGTCGGAAAATTAGAATTAAACCCCTAAAGGAGACCAATCTGGGCGTGGTTCAGGCGTTATTTGACCCCTAAACGAGACCATGCTAAAACAGACAACCAAATAAGAGCTTCAGTGATTTTAAATGCGCTAAAGATTGAGGCTAAAGATTGACGTCGTTTGGTTTTTTCATATAGATATTTCTTTACGCACACCGTAAGCGATACCTGAATAGGTAAAAATATTGGCTTTCCTTCCTAAAAACCCTAAGCGAGACCAAAATCTGCAATTTACAACCCTAAGCGAGACGACGAGCATCCCCGTCACTTTCATATGGGAGTCCCCCCGGGGAATAGCGGAAGAAGTACGGCGGAAATCAACGACTGTTACCTTTTTAAGGAAAGCTAATGGAGTTAAGCGAACCAAGCGAATAGAGTAATTCTTTGGTTATTTATTCCTCCTTCCACAGTCATTAAAATACCATTTTTGGCACCTCAAAAAAAAACAATGCGGTGAAAACTAAACCTGGAAGGGGTTTATTCATGAAGGTGATACAAAATTATTTCCATGCCAATTGCTGAGCGCCTTTCGGTGTAGACGCAATCATGTGTCATCTCAACCCATTAACCCAATGGGGGTGTGCATTTCAAAAGCACACATCTAAGGCTCGTTGTTCCACTTGATTTTTGAACATTTTTAGGACGTCATTTTTATGGTCAATAAGAGTGTATGTAGACCATGAAAAAAAGATAGAGTCGATTTGTTAAACAGCATGTAGAAATCTCACTACAGAAAACTGAACTACTAATAGGTAAAGGTCAATTTCGTAATTCCGGAAATACGTAACCTTGTTTACGAAAAGGACAATTACTTGATTATAACTACCGATTAACACTGTCCCGTAGTAATACTGATAAAAAACAAATTTTATAATTAAAAATGTCACTTTTCATAAGCAACATTGATTACTAAATCCACAACTAATGCCTGCTATTGGCTGTTCAAATTAAAACCATTGCCCTGAATGGCTCTTTGTTATGAAAGGCGCCGTCATATGTTTGTTTTCAATTCATTTTTCGATCTATATAAAACGTGCCCTGCGGGCATGCCCTCAATTCGGCTATACGACCAGTATAGGAAAAAAACAAACCTTGAATTATTTGAGGTGGTCCGCGTTTTACACCCTGTTTCGTTATTGATAATTTTGTTTCCATCTCGCCGAGTTCGTCTGTAGACAAATCCCAGACGAAGAATCCTTGCTGACCCAGCCACTAATCCTTTTAATAAGCTTGGTGTCAAAACGATAATTTAAACTAGGTGTCAAATAAATAATTTTCGGAGCAGGATTTCCTGTAATCAGTGACTAATCAGCTAAGTTTAATAAGCTGGGTGTCAAAACGGTAATTTAAGAATTAGGCGTTAAACTTTATGTGTAGAATGGATAATTTTCGGCGCAGGATTTCCTGTAATCAGTGACTAATCAGCTAAGAATATTTTACAACCACAAGTACGTAAGAGAGAGTCACGGTAGAAAAGAGGGATTTTCAACATTGAACTAAACGGTTTTTAAGCAATGGCGGCTTCCTTGGATGCTGTCTGTATCAGTTTTGCAAATACAATTAAACTGACTCTTAAGCAGGGACCCTCAAGAGTGACCATTCAAATTAGAGCAAATAAACATTTGTACAGTGCTGATAGACCAGCCGTAACCTTTCGGTATCTTGAGAATAGTAACTTTTCGAGACAGCGTCAGCTAACTAAATAGTTTCAGTCCGAAATAACATTCAAGAAAGTTTTAAGGGACGTTAAAAGACCGAGTTTCAGGCAGAGAGTGAACTGGGAATGAGCCAGAGTGCGCTGTTACATATTTAAAGTATGGGAAACAGAAACAATACTAAGATGTAACTGAATGGCCGTATTAATACTGGCGTACGTCTAGTATAAATACGGAAAATAAGACAGACGCATTAAACGTCAGACGAATAAAACGTCTGAAGTTAAGTGCGAGGATAACGCACGTTTAAGCCGTCTAGCATAAAGACGGGACGCACTAATCCAGACGTACTTAAGCAATAAAATATGCATGCAAACGAGGCTTCAAGGAAACAAAATGGCTGCAGCAAGGAAAGGGAAGAGGCTACCCGAGGTTAAAGGGAGAAAATAGACAGATAACGAGTTGAAGCAATTCGTCATTGTATTAGCAGACGACAAAATATGAGGAGGTCTTAGTTTTCGGGTCTTAGGTCTTAGGCCTTAATTTTCGCGGGTCCGATTTTAATTCACTTTAAAAATCACAAATATGTCCTTACCTCAATGAACGCCCACAATAATGGTCTAATTTTGTCCCCAAAGACTATATTACTTCACTGAAACTATTTTCCTTCGTCTGTTGCTCACGAGCGTTTCAGGCTGAAGGATCCCGATCCAGTTAAAGCCCGCGTTATATCTTAGCAGCGGTAGAGTTTTGAGAGGAGTCCGCTGCCTAATAGTATTGTGCGTTCGATCACATGAGAATGTAGTTTTCCGCTCTCCTAAAACCGCTCTTGTGTTACTTCGCATTACCGCTGAATTTGACCGTGTTTGTGTTGAGAAGTGGTGGCAAAATTGTCTTCCAGTATAGGTATTCTTGCTGGGAGGCTTAAGTTTTATTTTTGGATTGCGAATTTGGAATGACAGGCTACTTATTTGGCCTTTTTACCAAGTATTCACTTTGTGTTCGAGAAGGACTTCGACTGAGTTTACAGTGTGACAGCTCAAAATTGATCCAGTTGCCACAGGCCAGTTTCACGTTAAAACGTCTTTGTGTTTGCTACAGAGTACTTTTGGTCAATGGACAGGTACGTGAATGACCTTCGTCGATAACAAGATGGCTCAAGAGAGGATTTGTTTGAAGGCGGCTTCGCAAATATTTGCAGAACGAAAACCACCTCTTTTAGTCCTGGCTCTGCACATCGAAGAGTGCTAACCAATCATTCCTGTTATTCAGTGAAAGTTTGTAGACATGGTTTCAGTTTGCAGCTATTTTGAATTTCTCAAAGACAAGTGTTTTTCCATATGCGAAGAAAGATATCAGCGTTTTACGCAACGTGGTTTGGTGTTATGAAATCTAGATGTGGTGATGCAGATGGTCGCGGCTTTCTGCCATCCCAGTGGAAAAATTTGACAGTTGCCACAGGTTAATTTTCACTTTTTCTTGTAGTTTATTTCTTTATTTGTTGAAATATCACGAAGTCTAGTTAACAGCTGACCTATGAGTATTGTACGACTCGCTTTAAAGTTCAGGTTAGTTCACTGGAGTGCATTAAAGTAAGATTAAAGCTTAATCTGTAGAATGCTCTTTCTTTTTCGATATAAGTTGATGTAAAAGTACCATTAGACTATTGAAATGATTCTCGTAGGAATATCTTTGATCAAGTATTCCCTTCTGTGATTTTTATACCCATGGTCATAAATTTCCTGCCCGTTTTTAGGAAAGATAGTATGCAGCCCGACCGGCTGCAGCCGCGAAATCCGTGGGAATTTATCGGCTCCGGCCCGCGCTCTGCATGACTGGTTGAAACTTTTTTCCGAAATGTCTGATTGCAGAGATGTCGTCAAAGCAAAGGTAGTCGATCTTGTAACTATTTTTTTTTATTTGACATGAAGCTTATATTTTGAATCTTTTGCTTGTTGCTATCCTCTCTAAAGAAATTTTATTGAGGCCCCATTCGGGTTATGGGGATACCGGATAGTTGAGGCAAAAATTATAGGGATACAGGATACCGAAGGAAAAAATTATAGGGATACGGGATATTAAATATGGGGATATTCAGCGTGAACTTCAGGGATTCGAGACCGCACAATTAAGGGGATATGAAATATTTCAAGAAAATGTAAAAGGGGTACGGGATACCCAGAACCCCCCCCCCCCCCGCCCTCAATGGGGCCTCTTTATTTGGTGACTTGCTTAAAAGGAAAAAAAATCCTCGAGGCGTTGTTTCCGTGGAAGAAGGGGGAAAGAGCTTTATTTCTCCTTTTTGGTTTGTAAAATTGCCTTTTTGTCAGAAAAAATTGCTTCAGTCTTTTTTGGGGGTAGGAAGGTTTGGAAATTTGCCTTTTAGAACACCAGGAGAAGAAAGAGAATTTGAGGGGATGCAGAGGTAGAAAAGGGAAGAGTTGGAAACGTGTTTGAAGAAAGAGAAAATTAAGAAGTTGACAAAAAAGAAAACAAATCTAAAAATAAAATGTTTGTTGAAAGGAACTTAGACGTCATACTTGCTGACATGCTGTAGAAGTTTGCTTTTCTTGTCTACTTAAGTGGTTTTTTACAACACGTTTCTGCACATTTGTCCGATCCGAGAATTTGCCATTTTAAATGTCAACTGTCTGTGTAGGGGTAAAGATTGCAATAGTATGTACTCATTTTTAACTTACTGTCAAGTTTTCTTGCATTTATGATTTAAGCAATCTCCTGTCAAACAACTCTCTTCCCAATATATTAAGTATGGGTTTCGGTGAAATTGGACAATAACTAAAATCACTTTGGTCGAAATGTGTCTTGTGGTGCAATATGTTCCAACTAAAACTGGCTATTTCCCAGGTGATATGCCCCAGTGTTCAATTTTTCAGTTGAAAGCAGTTTTAACTGTTCCAGATGGAAGAGCATTTTGTTTTTATAATGGACCTAAACATACTCTAAAAATTCAACTTTCGATGCAGAAATGTTTTCGAGGCATACACAGCTTTAATATTTCAAGGATAGTAAAGTTAATATGTCAATATGATTTTGTTCTCAGAAAATCGTACTGGTCTCAAATCTGTGTCAATATCATTTTGAGCACGACCTTTGTGTAACAGGAAATGTGTGATATGAGTGTGCAAATTCTGCTACAGATTTGAACTGTACCAGTGCAAAACCTGCACAAATGCATTCAAGTCTTTGTGCTGGTACAGTTTGGATCTGCATGTTTAGCACAAGCAATGAGAACATAGCATAAGTAGAATGAAAACAGTTCAAATTAACTTTATCCACTCAGACCCTAATCTCAATACCCTCAGGTGTAGCATTAATAGACTGTTGTAAATGGTGAGGGTGAAAATTCCAGTTCACAAGGATTGAATAAAAATGTTGTTATTTACTGTGTTGAAACCAATGGGATTATTTCACTAAACTCCAATGAAATTATGGCCCTAACCAGGTGTGCACTTGTGAAAAGTTCTGTAATACTATACTCATTTTTAAATCAATTACAATTGTATTACTGGTTGGCAATAGTCAAGAGTTGGCGTAAGGGGAAAAGGAGAAAGCCTCTCCCATTTTTCCTTGCATGAACTCCTTCAAACTCCTTCCCTGACACCACATCCTACATAAGCCAAGTGTCTGCTAAAGACAGTATTTATTGGACTCAAAATGTTTTCAGAAATGCATATCATCAAATAAAAAAGTGACAAAACTAGAACTATTTCTAGACTGTTGTGTTACAAGGAAAATCTATGTGGAGTATGTTGAATGAACTACAAATCCAGATAGTAATAATTATCATCCTCCTTGTGATTTGAGACATTTGATGTGCCATTGGTTTGGTGAAGACAACTACCACTTTTCTGTTCCTCTGTAACTTGCCTACTGGGATGAGGATTCAAGATTTTTAACATCAGCCACCTTGAACCTCTTGCTATCTGACAGAAACCTAGTTCCCTTAACCAGTGTTGTACAGTAATTTATTACTAGCTAGTTTGAACTCTCATCAGCATCTGGAACAATTTTATTATCTGATGTAGAACAATTTTTCAGCCCAACAGAGCGACCACACTAGCCACATCTCTTAAATCTAACAAAACCCATGCGAATATTGCTGTCTTGAGAGGAAAACATCTACTGCATATGGAAATTGTTTTTGACATAAAACTAGTTTTCCTTGTGGAATGAGCATGTAGCCTATAGTCATACTTGTCTATTTAAAAACTTTTAAAACATGCTTGACAAGAAACTTACAAGCACAATATCATCCCCCTAGTTTGCCCCTACTGCACAGAATGTTGCAACATGGAACATGCAGTATCGTCTCGGACATAAGAGAAATCAGGACGCATTCTACGGTTAAACACCAGCAGTTTTACTACATAAAATATATTATCAAAAGAAAATAATATTCTGCCATCTTCTTTTGTCAAGAAGAATAAAAAATCGAAGAAGGGCCTCTAGACTGTTCACATGGAATAAAACCTGTCAGGTAAATGAAAAAAAAGACATCATAAAAGAACGGAATAAATCAAAACAGTGGTATTCAGAGTGGTATGTAAAACCAGTAACTGGGAAATCAAAGGAATGCGTGACAAAACATAAAAAAGGTACAACTTCTTTATTCAAGCCCAATTTTCACCGTCAACACGGAGGGCCCGCCTGAGCCCACTGGCCTTTTCATAAAGATTAACTATCAAAGTACAGTTTTGTGTAAAAATAATCAAGGATACAAATATAGATCCAGATGTATGTCCATGTCAAACAAGAGTGATTAACATAGCTCTGGAAGACTGTTTCGTTTTCATGGACATGTTTTGTCAAGAAAAAGGCTTACCTGAACATGTCGCTTACACCATTACTTGGCTAGGTTATCTTCTTACAGTCTCCCAAAAACGAAGGACTGGATCGCTCGACAACAGAAGAAATTGACCGACAAAGAACAAGGTTTCACGTACAAGCCAAACGAACGACGGCAGCCATTAGAATCGCAGACACGACGCGGCATTGGACTGGTATCTAATTAATGCGTGCGCATCCATTTATTGATTTTGCGCTGTACAATTGAGAAAATGAGTGTCGTCATTAAGTTGACCGCCTGAAACGCTCGTGTGCTACGGATGGCACGAATGGAAATGGATTCCAACTTGAAAAAATTAGGCTAAACTTTCCAAATTCTTTCAGTGCGTTGACATTAAATCGATATTAAATGGTCATGGTTTGTTTTCTCATAATGAAATTAGAGGGTTGTCCAATACTCCGACAAATTTATGCATGGCATTGTATTGTATTCACTTCACATAACAATACTGTACAAAAGCATAACAATAAAGAATGAAGCAAAACAATAAGAAATTTAACAATGCTATGCATAAATTTGTCGGAGTATTGGACAAGTATGTGAAATTAAGTTAATATGTTCCTTTAAATGTTAAAACACAATGTTGAGCATGGATAAATTTAGCTACCGATAACTTTAGCACAGTTTTGACCAAAAATCTGCGAAATCTTGGTGACTACGCCCATTTAAAGTGCCTAAGTCCGGTTTTACTGAGACCTTCGGTTTCCGGTATTTAAGCGGTTTGGTTAACGGTATGCGGTAAAAATAAATATTTTCCCCGGTGTTGTTCCTGTTTCTGGTCATTTCTAAAACAGCTTAAGATTTGCGTAACACTCCAGCAAAGTGTAGACCTTTTTTTATTTATCATGAGCAAATACGCTACTAAGTGTTCTTTCGTGTAAATTGGAAAGGTTTTGACTTAAAATTCTAATGAATATGTGAAAGGTTACATAGAAGTTGAGGTAATTATGGCAACATGGCGAGATGCAGCTTATGGTAAAAAATAACTTGACATTTCCGATGCAGTTTCCGCGGTTTACCATCGATTTTCGATGCGGTATTGGGGTTTTGGTGGTTTTTTTTTTTTTTTTACGGTATTGCGGTTTTGGGTACCCCCAAATGCCTCCTTCGTCTTAGTTTTCGCAACAACATCCACTGACTTGTAAGCTAGGAATGCCTGTGCAGCAGGACATTTTACAATGTTTTACAGTACGAAAGTACCGATTAATCGCTAAGTTGTTTGAACAATGATTCACTAATTAGCATTTCATCCACAGACTTAAATACTGAAAAAGTTAGAACTACGTGATATGAAAGCACAGGCAGGGTAACTAAGAAAGTCAAACATCTTAACACAAACAGTCAAATTAAAGTGGAAAAGGAAGCAGCTTGATATCTTAGAACATTCCCGTTATTACTTTTCCTTTCGATGATTTCCGTTCTTGATTTGTTTTAGTTTGAACCTTAGTGATCTCATGTAGTTGAAAGGTTGACATAGTACTTCCTCAAGCACAAAATTCAGGTGGGCCTTTTTTCAGGGCGGTTTCAAAGTCACGGAAGCTTTTTGCTATCTTCTCCAGTCGAGCGGACAGGGCTGTGCTCAGCTGGCATTGTTTAAGTTCTGAACGTTTTCAAGCCCCCCTCCCCCCCCTGGTTAAAATAGACAGAAGTACATAAGACCCTGAAAGTTACCTTTAATACTGAAAAAGAACAGCGCGTATTCAGGAAAACGCAGTTTAAGACAGATTTTTCCTATACGTTTCAGCTACAGAAAATTGAGGGGTCACCGACGTCATTTGACAGAAAAAGGATATGGAAAAATAACTGGAAAAATCAAAAATTAATCTCTCAGTATATAAAGATTACTTTTAAGTAAGTAAGTAAAACGGGCTGAAGGGCATCTATTTATTTCGTACTGAGCATTGGTCTGGTAAGGAATTGGGGAACACACGGGATTTAAAAAAAAAGATTCTTTGACCTCGGTGGAATTCGATACAACTTGAACCTTATCTAACTTATATGGAATGCACGTGTTATAAAAAGGACCCTATCTGGATAGTTTTCATACATTACTTAACACCGAGGAAGTTAACGGAAGATTTAAGAGACAAAAAGAGAGAGAACGAAAACAGCACTGAAATGGAACGTGTTTGCCTCCTTTTGCTTGTAAGTACAAACCTTTGTTACTGAAAAAAATCCTTAGTTATTAGGAAAACATAGAAAAATGAACCAATTTTCCCCTCGATTTTTGCTTGTACTTTCACAGTGTTGATTTCTTATTATCTGGTCGCCTCTGTTATCATGAGCAAATACGTTACACTCTGTTATCCTAGTTCTTCAAGTCTTTCAAGTATACCGATCCCAAATATTTTAAAACTTGTTACTGTTCCCCGCGTATTAAGTTAGGATTATTTCAAGCTACCCTTGAATGAAAATTCTGTTCTATAAAAATGTCTTTAAAATCGAATATAAAATCTGAAAACAAAGTGATGACATGTCGGGCTGACACCTTTCTTGAACACATACTCACGGCGAACGCCCGTTTGCCAAGGACGAGTTTTTTGTGCTGACAAGGTTTAAAAAACTGCCTAATATCAGTCACAAACACAAACATCCAGTCCAAAATCACCAGCACACGAAGAAAAACTGCTATTAAACTGTTTACAGACGACGATTTCAACTCATAGTGTCGTGAATTTTAATGATGCCACGATTTGCAGTGTCGTAAAATTGATCACGTAAACGTCGCAATAAATTGATCTTTAATTTTACTGACAAAAATCAAATCAGTTAAAACTGTAAAAACACGACCGCAGCTGGAACATAACTTCAAACTGAATCGGAGGTTGAAGGAGAATAATGAATAACGACGGAGCTAAAACAGTAAATTAATAAGGGATATTTAGTGCTTGAACATTCGGAGTAATGAATATTTCAATCCCTTTGAAGCAGTAATGAATATCGCAATTGTCATATGCACTCGACTCTGTAACTTTTCTTTGTCGGTGTGTGCAACTGTGTGTAAAGGCCAACTAAAAGAGTAGTCTGTAATCAATCATAGTTGCTCTGGATGATCTGTATTCAATTAGGTCTCCTGGGTGACTTTCTCATGATGGGTGTGTCTTTTATCAGTAGTCGATTGTTTTTATAGGGCGGGACCACTTGACTTCTGGGTGGGGGAGAGTTCAGGTTTTTTGAAAATCCTGCATGCTAGCAGATTTTTACAATGATAAAACTCATATGCCTTCTAAATCGGCCCTAAGACAAACAATTCAATTCACAGAGGACAGAACCGTCATGGTCGGCATAATATATTGTGTGTAAAATTTAATTATATGACTGAAGGCGGTAAATCTTTCACAGTTAGCACATTCAAACTTTGGAAAAGCCCTTTCCCCACACGAAATTACGAAGAAACCGAGTACTACTTCCTTTAAATCTGCTCTGAGAAACATTTTTATTCAATCTTACAAAGATGTTGACCGCTTCAAAATTGTAATGAAAGTTGTATTGTAATCTTATATATATATATATATATATATATATATATATATATATATATATATATATATATATATATATATATAACAGTTAATGGTTGCCTCAGGCCAACAAAGAATGCCACTGCGTCAGGAGGATCAAAGATTCACAGTCCAAGCCTCACTGCATGGAATTAAAACTCGTTGAAGGAAAGCGAGGACGGACAACTTCTGACGATTAAAAAGTTAAAAAATTTAATAAAAAATAAAAACGTTTCGGTCAGTAGACCTTCATCAGTTACATGAAAAATTGAACTTATCAAATCAACCTTAAATAAGATTACAGAACAAAACAAGACGCCAAATACAATTCAACGCTACTGATGAGTTACGTAACCGGCGTGATTATAACAATACTAAAACAAGGATAAGTGACGCTAACATTGCTAATAAAAACAATATAGTACAACGATTATATAACGAAAAAAGGAAAACTAAACAATACTAACAATTAAACGTAATTACAAGGTGTAGATACATTATACAGACGGCTTCACTTCGCCGATGATCAACGGCGAGATATTGAGTCCTTCATTATATAGACTGTTTCACTTCGCCGATGATCAACGGCGAGATATTGAGTCCTTCATTATATAGACGGCTTCACTTCGCCGATGATCAACGGCGAGATATTGACTCCTACATTATACTGATAGACGGCTTCACTTCGCCGATGATCAACGGCGAGATATTGAGTCCTTCATTATATAGACGGCTTCACTTCGCCGATGATCAACGGCGAGATATATTGAGTCCTTCATTATATAGACGGCTTCACTTCGCCGATGATCAACGGCGAGATATTGAGTCCTTCATTATATAGACGGCTTCACTTCGCCGATGATCAACGGCGAGATATTTGGTCCTTCGTTATATAGACTGTTTCACTTCGCCGATGATCAACGGCAAGATCTGATTGAGTCCTACAATATAAAGACGGTTTCACTTCGCCGATGATTAACGGCGAGATATTGAGTCCTACAATATAAAGACGGCTTCACTTCGCCGATGATCAACGGCGAGATATATTGAGTCCTTCATTATATAGACGGTTTCACTTCGCCGATGATCAACGGCGAGATATTGAGTCCTACAATATAAAGACGGCTTCACTTCGCCGATGATCAATGGCGAGATATTGAGTCCTTCATTATATAGACGGTTTCACTTCGCCGATGATCAACGGCGAGATATTGAGTCCTACATTATACAGACGGCTTCACTTCGCCGATGATCAACGGCGAGATATTGAGTCCTTCATTTTATAGACGGTTTCACTTCGCCGATGATCAACGGCGATATATTGAGTCCTTCATTATACAGACAGTTTCACTTCGCCGATGATCAACGGCGAGATATTGAGTCCTACATTATACAGACGGCTTCACTTCGCCGATGATCAACGGCGAGATTTCCGATCTGTATTATATAAAATATATTTAATCAAACTGATTGCAACATTCACATGAAAAAAGCCGTTCTATATATTGAAACAATCACATAATATGTGAATGTCTGTACTCCCGTACTAAAAAAAATACAGCGGCAAACTACCAAGAAGGAAGAAAGGGGGAGATTTTTTTGGGCTTTACACACGCAAAATTGACACTGGTTTACCTGCACTCGTTGTAGCTCTGTGTTCCAACAGGTCCAAATGCTCAGATAGAAATCGAATGCCATGTAAACGGAGTTGAATTGCTTTTCCAGTTGTTTGAATGTTGTTTTTACCATTCCGTCCGCAACCTCTAAACCGAGAACAACTGCATTTTGCGCTTTGCGTTTAACAAACTATGATGGTGAATTCTAATGTTCCTCGCCACAATAATCTTGGTTCTGAGCTGCATAGAAATTACCTCTTCAAGTTCAAATTTGTTCCGTCTTCAGTTCGATCAAACTCGCACATGATAGCTCCGTTGTGCGAACAGATTACAAACTTGTTTAGTTTCAACTCTAGCAGTTAATGTGGTGAATTCGAAATTGTACAGCTTCAATCCGCTTTGAACGAGATTACAACAATGTCTCAGGAAAAATCAAACATGTACAATATTTCAGAGCCAATAATTAGAGGATTTTTCTCCAAAACTTGTGCTACTTTGTTTACTTTCGAGCACTTTTCATTGATTCATTCAGCTTTGCAATGAAACGCTGCAACACTTCGCAAGGTTTTGGCGCCTTTTTCGTTCAGTCATGTGATCGATTCTTGTTCCGTTTAAATTTCTTCTCTCGTTTTTCCCGTTCTTTCTTGGTTATTTTTAAACAGTGGTTACGTTTTTAATAAAACAATTATTCTACTCGGGCTTGCTGGATATCAAATGATTATAACCAACTCGGCGCTACGCGCCTCGTTGGTTATCTATCATTCGATATCCAGCGCGCCCTCGTAGAATAATTGTTTAATATACTCCATCAACTTAAGCACCTGTCATTTTGTTATAGAATTGCCATGACATTTTGACTACCAATTCGACAAGGGCAAACAGTGCCGTTTCTCCGGAAAGGACACAAAATATTGAAAATTGTTCTTTGTGTAACGCCCAGTAACACTGCTGCTCCTTGGGTCGATTTCCTTATTTCCAAAACAAGCGGCAAATGATTTGCCATCGCAAATCACTACTGCAAGGCGCAGGCGTATTTCTTAGGGAAACAAACTAAAACAGCATGTTCTTTGTAAAATTAAACAAAGAAGCCGGTGGAGAAAAAAAGTTGAACAATGACAAGTGCATATTGCACACGGGCGCTCGTGCAACAAAATAAAAGTATATATCTATCTATGTATTTCTCTGTATGAACACGTTTCTGAAAATGGGTATATATATATATATATATATATATATATATATATATATATATATATATTTATATATATATATATATATATATATTTATATATATACTTTTTTCTTTTTTTAATTTATGCCTTCTTTACAAATAGTGTATTTCAATTAGTATTAGTAATCAGTAATTTCATCATTTTCCAAGTATTTTTAAGTGTACTAAACAATCGTTGTAAAGCATAATAAGCGTAGCTTTAAATTGATCTTTGTTTGTATTCGTATATTTTAAGAGGGCCACAGGTTTATCAGGTCTGCTGTTAGGTGTCACCCTCGTTAAATAAAGTTGTTGATTAATTGATTATTATTAAAACAGTTTTAATCTTCTGGGAAGTTCCCGGAAAAATGGATGCGACATTTTCGTTTAACACTGTTGAATTTAATAGCGGAGCCAGCGCACTAGCGCGTCAGCGGAGCTCCATTGCTAAGGAAATTTGGTAACCTATCAAGCCAAGAAATTTTGGTAGTGACGTAATAGTCACGTGATCATCGGTCCGTACGTCCCTACGTCCGTCCGTGCGCACCACGGGGTTACCAATAATACACTGGATATAACACTGTGCTGAATCCCGTGTGTTTTTGGCGCGAAATAGAATGTTGACCCGCGTTGTAGCAAAACAAGCAAAGACAACAAAAGTCATAAACAAATTTGTTAATGGAAAAAAAAAGTTCAAAAGAATACTCAGTTGTCTTTTTGGTGGAAGGGAAAAGTTCAATTTAGGCGAAAAAATTAGGCGATAAAGTTCAGGCGAAAAGTTCAAGTTTGCCTCGTCGGTTCTGTTTGAACTTGGTCGGCACACCGCTTGAGTTCGCAGTTTTTCGCAGCGGTTTCGAAGCCAATATAGCAGAGCTAGTGCTATTTGTTTTTTTTTCTGTCCACAACCATGGTTTTTACGGCGTTCCGAACACATTTTGCCAGGAGAAGCACCAGCATTTTCATGCTGATAGGCAGCTTGTCACGAAGAAAGAAATAAGTATTAAAATTAACTAGGGAGATGGCAATAAACGCTCATGGACTAGTAGACTAATATCCGGCTTCAGACGCCGGCGTCGCGGGTTCGGCTCTCAGCGAGACTCGGAATTTTTTTCTTTGGTTTTTCTTTCTTCTTCTTTCTTTCTTTTTTTATTTATTTATTTAACGACTTGAATGAGAGTATTTTCCCAAATTAATAACTGCCAGCAATAAAACAAAAAACAAAAAATAAACAAACAAACAAAACAAAAAGGGGGGGGGGGGCTCCGCTTTTAGGCTTGGCTAAATCCATATATTATGTTTAGGCAATCAGTGGAATTTGCATTAAAGAGAAATCCCGTCCCCAATTCAGTTTTTTACCTTAAGTCGTAGCCTGCGTAGCAAGCGTTTCCGTAGGGCTTTCCGCAGGTTTGAAGCATTTTTCCCTTCTTGAACGCGCGAAAATTGGAGAGCGCGTTTGCCCCAATTTTTGCGCCGCCCAAAAGTGAAAAACGCCTCGAACGAGCGGCCGAAAACCCTACGGAAACGCTTGCTACGCAGGCTTCTTAAGCCGTCGTGATACTACTTCATACTTGAACTTAGCTTGAAGAGTCAAAGCCCACGGAAGCCTTTGGGAATTAAAGAACTACTAAACAATCAACAAACTTGATAATGAAAGCTTTGGAAGCTAGCAGTGAGTACTTAAAAAGTGACTTTTAAATTTGGAGTTTAAAGTAGTTTTAAGTTAAGCTTTTTATCAGCGCAAGGTTTACATTAAAGATTCAGTTTATGTTGGTTTTTAAAACCAAGCAGTAAAATTGTAAGTTTACGAAACAAGTCGAACTGGTTTGCGGAAGATTAAAGGTGGGAAACAGTAAACAAACAACACCACAAATGCTATGAAAGATATTTGGTTGAATAGCCTTAACATAAACAAACCTTTAAACCACTAAACCTTCCTTTAGTTGGAAGTACGTGAGGTTTCCAAAGGTGCCCGTACTTGACACATTGTATCAGTTTTAACAACGGCAGACTGGCTGGCTTTACCGCATCCATGATAGAATTACGACCATTTAACAATATTACCCACCTTCCGGTGACCTTATGACATTTCCCTTTTTTTTTTCGTCCTGGCTAATTAATTTCAGGTTTAATTTTCAAATCAGTTTCCAAAAGACAAAGAATTCTTGCTGACCCAGCCACTAATCTTAAATAGGCCTGGTGTCAAAACGATTATTTAAAATTGATAGGCGTTAAAGAAAGTGTTATAAAAATAGATAATTTTCGGAGCAGGATTTCCTATAATCATTGAGTCCAGCTGAGAAAATCTGACAAGGTAAAATTACAAGTAAGAGAGAGTCACCGTAGAAAAGAAGGATCGCTGGTATTAAACTAAATGGTTTTTAAACAATGCCGGCTTCCTTGGATGTTGTTTATCAATTAAAGTGAGTCTTACGCAGGGACCCTCAAGAGTGACCATTCTAAATAGAGCTACTAAACATTTCCACGGCAAGAAAACCCACATTCACCAGCAATTTTTCCAACAGGGGAATTGTAGGAAAATTTGTGAATTACCGTTTTGTGACTTAAGAAAACGTCCTGTGAATTCAGCATTTTCCTTCTGTGAACGTCTGAAAAAACGTGAAGTCTATCGAATGTTTTCCTGCACTCAAAAAATCGTAGAAGTACTGCGTCAGCCAACTAAATAGTTTTCAGTCCGAAATAAGATTCAAGAAAGTTTTATAGGATGTAAAACGACCGAGTTTCAGGCAGAGAGTGAACTGGGAAAGAGCCAGAGCGCGATGTTATATTTAAAAATACTCCAAGTATAGGAAACAGATAGAATACATTACTAATACAATTCAAAATCCTTTACTGATTAAATACGATAATGGTTTAAGCATAGTAATGCTTGTGGGGTCGTGCACTATCTAATACTAACTATTACTAAAGTTAATACATATTATATTAATAATACATACGCTTTGATTTTAACTAATGAAATTTAAAATTTGACATAGCCCTCGGCTGTGTTTGTATTGATAGACTGTTGAGACTTTTATGATTAATCTAGGAAGAGATGTCAGTACTCCTCTTCAATATGTCATAAATGATCCCAGTTTGAATATACGTTACTCAAAGAAAACAGATATGTGGGGGCGCGGTGGTGTAGTAGTTAGCGCGTTGGAGTTCAGATCTGAAGGTCGGTGGTTCGACGGCCAGTCCCTGCCATCGTGTTGTTTCCTTAGACAAGAAACTTTGCTCCACATTGTCTCTCTCCACCCAGGTGTATAAATAGATTGGCTAGCATCCCATCCAGGGGGGAATAGCAATACTCTCAGAAGAGTTGAAGAAGACCTTGTATATTCAGCGCATAAAAGGTAGAGTCACTCTGACGTCTTCATCTTAATTTTTCTAAAACATCTGTGGATAGAACACCATAAAACGAAATCCAAATAGCACACATTGGGCTTAGCAGTGCTGATCGTAAATTGAACTAGACAGGAATTCAGAGACTGTTTAGTGTGAATAGCGTTAAACAGCCTGTGAACAGGCTCCGCAGTGTGCAGCCTGTGAACAGGCCTGTGAGGTTACCCGTACGAAATTTTTTGGCCTGACAGAACCAAAATCAGGCCTAACAAAGGCCTGATATAGTACACCAGAGGCTAACAAGAAGCAAAATTTAGCCTAACAATTTTATGTTAGGCTCCTAGCTGAAAGAGCATGACAAAAAGAAGTCTAATGTTAGGTTACTTGTCAGTCTCCAGTTGGACTAACAAGAGCCTTAAAAAACAGAGGGTCGTGTAAGGGTTTTGTCGTCAACCTAACATGAACCATAAATTAGCCCAAAATATTTTTGCCTGTTAGAAATGTGACTCCCAACCTTACAATCCACCAAACATAAACCATACTTTTGGAGGGTTTTTACGTCACTTCAGCTCCTTTAACTTGCTTGTGCATTTGACGGGTAAAATTACCTCGACACCTTAAAAAATGCCCATTGCACTTAGACTTAGGTTTCAAATTGACGTTTGACGGTTGGTAAAATATTTTCTGCGCCTGACCCCCGAGGCCTGACCCGCGTTGGTTTGAATTTGTTACTTGACGGTTGGAGTTCGTTGCAGAGTGGCTGTGTCCGCGCGTAGTCGTGCATATGCCCTGAAAACTGCTCAGTAAATTTGCCATCTACGCCGGGCTCTCAAAATAGGGCCTCGGCAATGCGATCGACAATAAACGTGCTCGTTGTTTATCAACAAATCTGTCTCTGGTGAAATTATCCCCATCGAGCATAGTCAATGAGATTTATCGTCCCCGAAACCGTCAACTGGTCAGGAGATGGCTGCCAGCCTTCGCTTCGCTTAATTCTCTCTTCACTTCTCGGGGTGGAAAAGCGACTCGCTCAGAGAGGCGTTTTATCAGTTATATCCGTTCAAGGCCTAAACCGCTGTAAAAACACTGAGAAACGGACGACGGGCCTGAAGCCGTAGGTGAGTTCAAAAGACAACTTTATTTTACACCGATTCAGCACATTTTTAGCGCAAGTAATATTTTCCATACAAACTCTTATAATCGTCAACAATGAATAATAAGCAGGCCAAGAGAGTTGGGGTAATGTGGCCAAAAGCCTACAATAGTGAGCTTCGGAAAGCTGTGATGAAAAAGGGCCACTTTTCCTCTTCAAAAAACTTACACATTTGTTATTTGCAACCGAAGAACTCGCAAACTCATGCGGACAAGGCCTGGTGCAAAAAAACAACAACAACAACAATTACAAGACAAGTCTCCTTTAGATCCAGAAAAAGTTAGCGTATGCAAAGGTATTAAAAATTTACGATTTGTAAAATTTGAACTTATAACCTAGCTAGTACTTCTTGGGTTTACCGATCTTAACAAAGGTAAGAGAGGTAAGTCGCGAGTGATAGATCTTACATTATACAAATCTTAACTAAAGTTCAATCAAGAACCTCACAAGAGTCTAACACGAACCAAAACATTCCTTACATTTTTGTCCTTAAAAGTCGCGAGTGATAGATCTTACATTAAACAGATCTTAACTGACCTAAATAAAGAGCCTAACTAAACCCTAACATGAACCTAAACATTCCTTCCATTTTTACCCTTGGACTGTCTGATAACAGTAAACAAAGCCACTTGTGAAAATAACAGCGTAACAAAACCGTGACAAGACCCTTGAAACTGGCTTTTTTAACGCTCCTACGACGTTTATGTAAGGCTCATGTCAGGCTTCATTTTAACGTTGAGAGTTAGTTTCTTGTAAGGTCGTTGTTAGGTTTGAAGATTAAGGCCTTGTTTAGGCTCCTGTCAGGCCTAAAATTTTCGTGCGGGTGCGCAGTGGGCAAAAAGCGCGAAAATACTGGGGGCCCCCTTCCCCGTCTGTTCGCTCGTTCTCGCCCCTTGTTTTCTTCGCTCTTTTCCCGACCAGAGAGCTTCTACACAGGCTAAGCGTTAAACAATATTTAAGAAACAGACCAAAGTAGACGAACGTGTGTCGATTCGAACTGGAATACGATAAATCAATCTTTTACTGACGAAATTATCTAAAATTTACAGTCACGGAACATATATAACAAGAAACAATCACAGGCAATAATTGTGAAATAGTATGGTGGCTATATGTCCGGCAGCCGGGCACAGTCTCTAATAGACTAAATGCCCGGCAGTCAACAATTTTTACTAGATTTCCCCAGAAAGGTCAGGCGATTCCAAAAATTATTTTGGCTTTGTAGTCACAGGGTCCAGAGGAGTTAAATTTGTACGCAAGAATTATCCTTCGTACATCTTACCATATAAAATACATATCCAAGTCATTTGATCAATAAATTTGCCCAATGCAACCTTTGTGAATCCAATTTCAACGACTTTCTTCTCTTTCCATACGCTGTATTTCTCGATCTCGATCTTGCTTAGTACGCTTAGTACGCCATATCGTCCGCCATATTGACGCAGACCATTCTTCTGCGTTCGCCTAACACGTTGCCCGCCCAAGTTCGCAGCATATTATGCTGGTTGTCTTTCGCAAGGAAAACTAAACGTTCTGCACGAACTTCGCTCCTCTGGACCCTGTGTGTAGTTGATGGGATAATGATCCGCAGTCGGAAAGTCAGTGTTACAGAATTTCCACTGCTATATACAAACAGCTTGAGAGTATTAGAGCCTTATTAGATGTTTGATGGACTAAATGTTCGGCAGTCGGAAATTTTGAGAGAAATTCCACAAAACGCCTCTCCTAAACCTCGTAAAAGTGTTCGATGTTCGTTAAGAAATGTCAAACCATTCCAAATGACACAAATTTCCGACTGCCGGGCATTTAGTCCATTTGCCGGAGACCGTGCCCGGCAGTCTGGGCACCGAATTTATACTGAGCCCAGACTCAGACATTTCTTCAACTAAAAAAACCAAAATGATTTTTGGAATCGCTTGACATTTCTAAACGAACATCTAATACTCTCAAGCCGTTTGTATGAGCTTAGCAGTGGAAATTCTGTAACACTTTCCGACTGCGGCCACTGCCGGTGGCGAGGCCGAGCTGAACATTTTAATTTCTAAGTGTCAAGGTCAGAGCGATTTCATAGTATGCCCACGCGAAAACATCCCATCAACTACACGGCCAAAATAACCTTCTAAACAAAGATAAATTGTTTCATGAGGTTTGAGAAAGGCTTTCTGGGGAAATTTAGTGAAAAAGTTTGACTGCCGGGAATTTAGTCTATTTGCGACTGTGCCCGGCTGCCGGCCATATAGCCACAGCTATCGGTCAGTACAAAATGCAGACTGCAGACTGCAGACTGCAGACTGCAGACCGGGTACAAAATGCAGACTAGGTACAAAATGCAGACTGCAGACTGCAGACTGGGTACAAAATGCAGACTGACATTTGAAACTGTTTTTTTTTTTATATTATTACCGGTTGTCACGCAATCCCCTTTCCGATGTCATATTCCACGAAAACTCGCATTACCAAGGAATGATCTTGCTCCGTTACTCGAAACGAAAACGCTGAGTCATGATTTCATTTTGTGTAGCAATTGTGTGGTCATTCATGATCCGATGTGATAAAACCACAACAAATGTAAACAAACGGTCAGTCACGGAATCTTGTCCTCGAAAAATTCCCCCGATTTGACTTTTGTTATCTTCCTGGTTTATTAATTAATAAGTACAGATAAAACACATTGCAAATGTAGGAAACTTAAACTTTCTTTAATTTTCTCCAAAATATATTTTTGCTAACCAACCATAACAATTAACACTGCTACATTTGTGTAAAGTTCATTCTACCAGCCTGGCATGTCTGGTTCAAATATGCTGATTCAATATAATAACCATAATAATTAAGGTATAAGTATTTTTATATTAACACACATCGGTTAAAGGAAGGTGATTTAACTCCTACATACCGCATGAACCGACCTCCGAAAGGCCGCCATGATGAACCGGCGAAGAGGCAAAGAAAGCGACCACATGCACGGAAGGTCATGTGTCTGCTGGTTTCTCGGTATCATGTTGCAACGAGTGTTGTTATTTCATGTTATGCGATCTCGCGCTTGAAGGAAGAAGACTGAGAAGGCTTAAATCATGTTTAAGAACGAATTGATCTTCGAGACTTCGTTTAAAAAGCATATGTTGAGTAATGGAGCAAGATCATTCTCCGGTAATGCGAGTTTTCGTGGAATATATGACATCCGAAAAGGGAATATGACAGCCGGTAAGTTATAAAATGAAATAATATAAAAAAAAAGACCCGAAAAAAACAGTTTCAAATGTCAGTCTGCATTTTGTACCCAGTCTGCAGTCTGCAGTCTGCATTTTGTACCTAGTCTGCATTTTGTACCCGGTCTGCAGTCTGCAGTCTGCAGTCTGCATTTTGTACTGACCGCCACAGCTATATATAATATGTGAAGCGGATTAACTGTTCTCCACTCATCACGGAAAAACGGCGAAGTTACAAAGAGCCACAACCACACCATTACTATACTTTCCTGGCTAGGATGTGCGCAATTTGGTTTTAAATCGAGAAGATCCACTTTGCTAGAATTTCCAGAAAAGTCGCACGTTTCTCTCACTAAGCGAACAGCGCGCCATGTTGTGTGACTAATTTCAACCGCTTATGCAAAATTGGTGTCGGCTTTCAAAACATCGTGTTGTAGACTTGCTCCAAGTCCACCTCTTCGATTGATATTAATTTGCCCTGTGTTTTGCAAGCAAAGTGAGCAACGTGACGTTCAATGAGGTCGCGAAGCGACCAAGCGAGCGACGAAGTCGCGAGAGGCCTACTAACCTGAAAAATAATAAAGGACTTGTGGTGAATTGTTCATGGGAACCAGCTAGTATAGTAAACTGAACTAATAATAGCTCAGAGACGTAAAGCGATAAAATAACGGCAATCGGTCCTTAAATGACTTTTTAAGAGAGTTTCAATTTCCACTTTCAAGATTATAGACTGCACTTGACACGGATGAGTACCTATGCGGATAGAATTGAATGGGCCGAATGCCGGGTAGTTGAAAAAATTGTAGTCCACGTAAAGTGGCACCGGACCTACTGAATTGAAAACACACTTGAAATAACAAAGAAAACGTGCTAGAGTTACTCTAGGTATCTTTCTCCGTATTTCGGAATGTCGGAAATACGTAACCTTGTTCAAGAAAGGGACAATTACATGATGATAACTACCGATTAGCACGGTCCCGTAATAATAATAAAAGCAACAAATTTTTATAATTAAAAATATCACTTTTCATATGCAACATTCATTACTAACTCTACTACTAGTGCCTTCCATCAGCTGTTCAAATTAAAACCATTGCACTGAATGGCTCTTTTTTGATAAGAGGTACTTTCAAAAATTCACTAGCTACAGTTGATTACGTGCTTGTTGTACAATTCATTTTTCGGTCAATACAAAGCATGCCCTGCGGTCTACGGAATGGGTATAAAACATGGACTAGGGATGATATACAGACTACAGACTGTGGACAGGGAATAAAATGCAAACTGTCTCCAATAATCTTTACTTTTCTGACCAGAATGCCCAAAATGAAGAGCCACCCAAAATTGAAGCTGTTGACAGCTTTAATTGTCAGTAACTGTTGGTCCAGTCGAGTTGTGCGCTTCAAAACAAAACTTCTTATGCGGCCTTTTCGCATCGACTGGAAGTCAGCCAGGTTACTCTATGATATTTCTGGCCTGTGGGCTGTTAATATGATAAATTTCAAGTCTCTCTTAGGCCATCTGCTCCATTAATCGACATCATAAATGCTTGGCTAAAATTGGCCTTTTTCCAAACTGAAAACATTGAGTTTATAACTGAATAGAATACACTAAAATATTCTGAGTCAGCTTCTGTTGGTCTGTTATCTTGCAATGATAACTCCAATAAAGGTGACAATGGATGAAACACAGACTACAGGATTTGTTTCAGCGGCTTCATACATGTAGAAAACTGTTTTGACAAAAAACTTAGCTACCATTTCCCGCACAAATGAAAGGGTTTCCGGTTGGATTTATTCGTTTGTCTTGTACCGCAAACCCCGGCAAGAAGTCTACAGTCATGCATAGTCTACAGACAAGCGAGATGCCCCCGTTTGACTTTTTTTTAAGTCGGTAAAGAATAGTGCAAAAATCAAAATGTTCATCTCCTTTACTTTGCTTTAAAAATCGGCTGTTTTATGAAAACGCTATATGTCAAATAGGCTTTTTGATATATGAGTTGTTAATGTTGCTGTAGAAAAGATTTACTTTTTAACAAAAGTATTTGAATTTTATGGAGATTGTGATTAATAAAGTTTCCTTAGAATTGAATAGGGGCTAGGACCTGGATAAGAAAACACAAACAAACTTAAAACGGTTCACAAAAGTTTTTCCTCTATTTTTTTCTGACGATCCAGTCTACTTAGTTACTTAGCCTTGGCCTCCCTGCTTTCTTGAACACGTGCGTGGCCTAAGAAGATGGATTTCTAAGCGGTGTTTTTTGACCGTTTGTGTGCTCTTCTTCTGTGTGTGATAATATTCAAATATTAGTAACCAAATGTAGCAGAATCTGACACACGGGGATACATTAGTTTAAAAAGCCTGTTACATGAACTTCTTGTGCACCCTTACGTCAAATACTTCCTTTTGACAGATCACACCCAGCTGCAACTCTAAGTGTACCTGTTCGGAGTGTCTCACACTCAGATAGAAATTATTTATTGACCCGGAGCACCTTTGGTCAAGATGGCATGCAATTATTATTTTTACCATCCTCAAAAGAAAGAACTCATTAAATAAGTCACAAATGCAGTGGATTCAAACACATGCTGTGCTTATTTAGTAAACTGTTCCCTGCCAGTTAAGTCGAGCCTTCTAAGTAGACGTTTTTGTGGCTCTCCTCTTATCGTTGACTTCATCGTCCACCTTTTCATGCAAATGAACAATATGTATTTCAATCAATTTATTTTAAATCACCGAACATTTGCCAAAACACAAATCCTTAAAACTCGGCACTGATAAATCTGCTCAGAGAAACAGCGGTCGATCAAAATGTTAACCCTACAGATAACGTATCTTTCGACAAAATATCCTCTCTTGCTTTCCACCATTCAGCAGAAGGCAAAGCACAGTCACTCAGAAAGCCATCAATCCTTATGCACACTTTAAACAACATAAAAGGCAAATAACCGCCGTTTTGAAGTAGGTGTCAAAAAGAAGAAGTTTCCGAGCGGGATCCGGATAAAACCACGAAATCTGATAAGGTATAGTAAAGCAAACATATAAGGGACTCACGATAGCAAAGAGGGACCATTATAAGCATTTAAATGATTTTTTTTTTTAACAGTACTTCCCTGAATGCTGGTAATATAAATTTCTTATTATATTGTAGCTGACCCTTATGCAGATGAAATTATCGAGTCTCTGTCAGCTGAATAATCCGGAATAAACAGTTCAAAGGTTAAGGACGCATAATCAGTTTAAGTTAATTAAGTCAGACAATTGAAAGCTTCAAGGACTATTGTAGGTGAAACGATTGGCGATAGACATTTCTAGTAACCATTAAACACCAAACAAAGTTAACCGTTCTGCTAAACCTAAACTATAGAGTGTCAGCCAGAGGCCGCTTCGATGTGAACGCTTCATAATGATCTTTTCTTAGAACTGGAATCCGTACACAAATAAATTTCCGTGAGAAGGACGCTCCACTCGCATCATGTCCCGATGACGTCACTTGGGCTGTGCCCAAAAACTGGCATTCAAACGGCCTCCTCTGACGGAAAAGAGGTTCCCACTGACATGACTGACGGATGGATATGTTTAGGCTTAAAGTGCCTATGAAATTATTTCTTTTTTGGTGTTTTTATGTATTTTGTTACACGCAAAGAACGAAAATAATTACCATTTTCAGGTAACCAAAAGGAATACCAGATTTTCAGCTGCTCAAAGATGCGAACTCTCAGTTCAAAGCTGGCGCCTATTTTTGGGGGGGACTGGGACGAGTCGAGAAGCGATGACGTAGGAACGATGATCATCACTTTGTTTATAAGTCAAAATTCTCCTGGACTCTCTAGTGTGGTGGTTGATAAAAGCTGTTTATTACTTTGTCACAAATGGCGGACAGCGACGATTGTGTTTCTCTTTCGGTGTCTGAAGATAGCCAGGATGCTTGCGATCATTCTGATTCGAATGAAGTGGTCGTGAGTGATTTGGTTGAGCCGTATCAAGACGAACCGCGTGGCCGCTCGAGCGATGAAAGTAAAGACAACGAAGAAGACGCAGATAGCCTAACACCAGCTAATTTACGAACGAGATTCGAAGGAGAAAAGCTGCTAGACGAATGGTAAGAACGCTTTTCCTTGCATAATAGCCTCTTAACAATAGGATTAAACTTTGGAGCCAGCGTCAGTTGTTTTCATCTGCACGTTCCTACAGATTCATTTACTTTAGTGACTGTCAGATAGAGCACATTTTCATTATTTCGACCCTTGTGATTTGCATTATCTGCTTTTCAGGTGCGACTGTGGTCAGTGCAATACTGACCAGCTAACAAGTGTTCTAGAATATCGATGTTGCTGGGAAGTGTTACAGGCTCGACAAAAGCTGACCTTCGATGGCAGCATTGAACGGCCGGATAAAGTGCATAACGCAGCATGACGATTACAACGCGATGTTGCAGAGTCTTGAAAGTGGAGTCAAAACGACAGCGCAAGAAGCCGTCGCTTCCACTTGATCAAAGGAGACTGCAATAGTCTCAGAATAACTTGGATCCTTTAGACACTCTATACCTCATCCGTGATAAAGAAAGTTACATGTCTTGCACATAACCGCAAGCAGACATCTGATCACGGACTTAGAAACTTGCGATCCTTCAGAAAACATCACTCTTTTAAGCGGCTTTAAGGAATAATCTTGCAATTAATCTGAGCCCAAAAAGCTAACTAATTGCCAAAGAGCTAGCACACACAACGGCACAGAGACTTAAAACGGCTCTAAGAACGTAACTTAAAACCCTCCAAATAGTTTATATCACAGTTTATATCTCGTGATCAATAGGTCAACCACACCGGCACAATTGTGTCGCCTTTAGATCACCTTGATCAGAGGGACAAGGCTGTTGTGAATGTACTAAGAAAGCTTTATTTGGAATGGTTAGAATAACTTAAGCGACTAGCGGGAGTCGTGTTTGGCCTGTCATTTTACATACTCTCATACGTTCAAAGCAACTCTCCTCGAAGTGCACGGAGCACAGATGAGATTGTTTGGAAGGATTCCAACCCGGTCGATGTCTGCGGACGAATTTTGTCCATTTGTTCCGCCTATCTGGTTCGGAAGAGAAATTGTGCAAACTCACGTTTTTAGTGAACTGCTTATTCTTACAACTCATCATATTGGGGCCTCCGGCCACGCAATATCTTCCACCTTTCTTCTCGCTTTCCTTGTCGGCCAGCAGCACTGAGTCATCGTTTCTACGTCACAACGTTGTAACATGATCGTTTTGGCCGCGCGGCAAACAGAACCACTTTTCGGCGCGACGAACAAAACTTTCATGCGCTAAAAAAAATGTTTCTCATCGTTTCGAACCCTTAAAACCCTTCAGTTTGAGACCACATAAGGTGAAACCTTTCAGAAATCGAAAAAACGAAATAATTTCATAGGCACTTTAAGAAAAAAGCTTCCTTATGGTTTATTAACTCGACGTTTAGAACTTGCTTGTTACTAAGATTTAAATAGCTTCAAATAAATAAATTCTCGGGCAATAAAGAAAAAAACTGACATAAAAATATACACTTACTAACAGTAAAGTTATACAAATTAGTATGTGTAATCAAATGGTGACGAGTGAAATTAGGAAATAATTCCACGCGCGTTTTGTCAAAATTCTAATAATTTCCCAAACCTTTAGGGGAGGGAAATTATTAAAATTTTGACAAAACGCAAGTGAAATTATTTCCTAATTTCACGAGTATACCATTTGATTACCTATTAATATCATGGGTGACAAATTACACTCACAATCGTGCGGTTTTGACTTGTTTATCGCATCGAGAACTCCTTGAGCATTTAAACGGTTTAACGACTAAAGTTCACATTTTTGTAAGTGAAATAATGAAAAAATCTTGTGACAAGTTTTTACCACGCTTTGACGATTTCGTGTTTTTTGTAACCGACAGCAAAATACACCAGACTCTGAATTTTTACTTAAAAGGTACCAAAGCAAATCGCTTGGCAAAGGTTATCCGCGTTTTATCCGGCAAATTCACTGAATCGTGCACTACGTTGGCCTACGTTGCTCCATCGAGCAAGGCTCAGAATTCCCTGCTAGCAGAGGCCCCTTTTCCTTTGTATTCGCTGAGCTGACGGGCGGGACGAAAAGGGACCTCTGCCATGGGTCGAAACTCCCTTTGATTCAACCGCCGTCCATGGTCGTGGACGGCGGTTTCCGAAATGCATGCTCCCTGTATTATATGCTGACCGTGACTTGAGCGCCTTGAGCCCCCTGTAGCTCGCGCATTCCTTTACAGTTATTCCGCTGTCAATTAGTGAGCCCGCATAGTAACATGCCGTCCTGCTAAGAGAACTAGACTCGTGGAGAGTTATACAACGTTTACTTTCCCTAGTTTTTGTTAACATGGACGACGGAAAGATCAACAATCGAAAGAAGAAGCTCTAAGAAACACTCGACAAGTTAAGGAATGGAATTTAGAGCGAAGAAAACACCTGTCAAGGCGAAGGACAACCTTCCACCTCCAAAGATTTTTCGAGCTGCGGACTTTCTGTGAAATGCTCCAGCACTTCTACGAGTCTACGGTAGAGTAAATTACACATTTGATTGTAAATTTGTATCGAAATCGCTTTTTGATTGAGGGATTCTTCATATTCCTTACAGTTTTCGTAAAAGTTTTGAAAAACGTGCACAGTTCGCATCACCAAATGCTCTTCAAAATAACTTGCACATCGAGCGAAATAGCTTCCCCCGAAGAAAGAATTGAACGCGTTTGGTCTTCAGAAACAAGTAAAGGAGTGTTTTAATAAATGTATTATTTAAAAAAGCTTACTGTCTCTTCTTCTGTCTACCTTCATTCATAAAATTTCGAAAAGTAGTAATCTGACCTAAACAGACACAAATGCTCTGTTGTGGTGCGATTTCACGCGCGAGACAACATGAGAACTCTTGCGGAAATTTTCAAAATTTTGACTTTGAGATTGTATTTTTGGCTAATTATTAATTGACAACTGGTGTATTTTATTTAAAAGTAAGAAATTTTAACTATTCTAGATCAAGTGAGTGTTGTTTTTTCGAACCTATAAATTGTCCCTTCGTACTGTACATGGGTTGTTTGTTATGCGCCGATCAAATCGAAACTTCAACATCCCCCCCCCAGGCATACCCCGGGCATTTGACTGTGCATCGTGCTCTGGGAGGGGGGAATTTGAACGTTGCGTTGGAAGGGTGGGGAATTTGAACCGGATTTATCTCTTATTCTGACGTAATAGGCCCGTGAATTTTTTCCGTTTTGGGGGGTCTGACGGATTTACAAGAATTTCGCCTTTGTTAATGAATTCTCTTTGAAAAGGGTCTTTAAAAGAAGATTGAAGGAGTCTTTACCGACTATTTCTCTCTGAAAGGCATGTAAAGTGCTTGATTGAAGACCAAATTTGTCTTTGAGGAGAGGCAGTTCAGTTCTTATTGGTGGGGCATTTGAACGGCTTTCTTGCCCGAGGGGAGGGAATTTGAACAAGCCAATCTTCAAAAGTTCAAATGCCCGGGGGGGATTGCCCGGGGGGGATGTTGAACTTTCGAATTGATCGCGCATTACCAACTTCTAACTTAGTGAAGCAATCATAAAACACGCAGCCTTCAATGGGTTAAATTATCTTTGATTCCTGGAGTTGTGGCCATGTTAAAAAAGCTTCCTTGTCCAGATAACTTGAAATTAATACCGTAGATTAGACAACAACTATCTCTAGACGAACTGTGTACTTTTTTTAGGGTTTTGGTGAACTCGCCATTCACGACAACAAAACTGTGCAGGTGGATGCAGGTGTTTTTTTTGGCGCGCTAGTTGAGAAAGGTGGGAGTCGTCAGCTGATCACGTGCTAAAAGCATCACGTAATGTTTCGGTCGCTAGGTAACCGTGGCGCATGCTCAACACAGTTCATTTCGACCCATGGCAGAGGTTCCTTCTCGTCCCGTCCGTCAGCTCAGCGAATACAAAGGAAAAGGGGCCTCTGCTAGCAGGGAAGGCTCAGAAGGCTTCACAAATACATTCAAAATACGCACAGCAAACTTGTTTTAACGAAAGTAAACTTCGGAAGCAAATTTGTATTTAAAAACTGACCTTTATTCCATTCGAAGAAGTGCCCTAATCCACTGAATTACTTCTCTGAGTTCGCGGTCAATCACTCGATCGCTGCAACTGGCTCGCCGTTCAAAAACTTTCGCTGTCACACTATCAAAAATAATCTCTTCTTTTTAACTCGCAGGTGATTTCTGAGAAGTTCAGTCACTTAAAAGTCAAAATTTACAAATTACCAATTGTGTCCTCAATGAATATTTCCAGAATTGCTGTAGTTCTGCACAAAGCATCTTAATCATTAACCTCAACGCCATCTTGGCGCTGAGCTACAGACCCGTTGCCATGGCAATTTTGTAATTTCACATGTGAAATTATAAATTAAAGCAGAAGTTTCGCGCCAAATTAAGGAGGATTTTAGTCATATCCTACACGTAAGTTTCTGTGGGTCTTTTTGTTGTTCACACCCTTACTGGGACGTAATTTGAACTGTAAATCATAGGAATAAAACTAGTTCGCTCTCATTACCTTGTTAAACTCTCTGATGAAGTCAGTGTGATCAGACAAAACCAGTCTGGGAAAAAAAAAAACAAGTCAGTGACAAGATTCTTTGCCGCGTGCTGCTCACTAGTTGTCATTTTACAGCCATTCTCTGTCACGCGTGATCAGCATGAGCAGTATTTTTGAAAATTTGAATGGCGTTTTCAAGTTTAAGCGGCGGTTTTGTAAATTCATCCCGAGATTTGGAAGTTATTTTTCCCCCTAACTCGTGACTTTCAAAGTGTTTTCCGAAAAGATCTTCAAGGTTTCAAATCTCAAATCTCGGACTTAACAAAGAAATATTGAAATGTTTATTTCAGTCTTGTGGATTACTCATCACGCGTGACGGAGCACGGCTGTTAAAGTGCTACTGCGACGAAAATCTACATTCTTTTAAACGCGATTTTTGGGCCCGAAGTTAATGTTCAGACCTAAAACTTCCGGAAAAAATGTAATTCTGACCAACCTGACAAAGCAGTTCCCTTCAAAAATCCGCCGAAAAGTGTGTAAATTAGGTCCGCCATTACCGAAACAACAACTACTTGAGCCTCAAATTTCTTTTAGCGGCTTTCTCCTTGTGACGTCACATGACGTCATGTTATCATCAAAATATTTTAGTTGTGGCGATCTGTAGTCTGAAACTCACAAAATACAAGTTTGTGATGTCATTTCGCTCAAGTTCTTCGTCCATTTCTTCGGAAGACGGCTCCGAATTGAGTTCTAACGCGAACAGCAGTGATATAGAAGACAGTGGGGCTAATTTCATCGCGTAATATGAAGATTTAGAGCCAGTCGCAACCCTGGAAGAAGCCACGGCGTCCGAAGAAAACATGGCTTTTGAAGAAGAAGAGGAACTGAATTTGCCGGCGAAGTAGACGTCAGTACTTAGTAGGCATAACTGCATTTAGTTTCCTTCACTTTCCTTCCACCGTTATGTCTTTTTTCTGCGTTAAAATTTCCTCGCAGTATCTCAATTCCCTAACTTCGAATTTCGTAATAAGCTTATTGGCCGAAAATCAGAGCTCATGTAAAATTGTTATGACTTTACAGTTTTACTCAGCATATAGAGCTCTGTAATTTCTCTGTATTGTTCACTGTTATCGGTCAGATTTCACAGAAACGTTATGCAAGAATTTGTTGACTATTTCTTCAATGAGTAAAATCATTGCAATTAACTTCAGCTTACAGCTGATCACAATTTAACAATTTTGTTGCAAGGTGTATAATATTTAAGTGTGTGTTCAATTGTGTATTGTTTTTGGTTATGCCTTGTAAACATCCAACTATTTATACAATAAGTGGGGAATACTGTAGGTCAGTTCCATGCTACAGCATGTTAAAATAAAATGTTTTGTCAACCTGTTTCCAAGATATCAGCATTCTTGTGTATTTAGTACCAGACCAAACCACAAAGTAAAAACCCAAATGAAAAAACTGTTCACATGTACATGTACACATCCAGATGCAAATTAACACGAGTGAGTCTGTAAGAGCTGTTGTAATCAATCAGTGTTACAGTGTAGTCTTGAGTTCTCCCAAACTCACAGGAGAGTTTGCATCAGGATGGTGAACCTTGAAGTGCATAATTATACATAAATCCATATCAGGGATGGGTATACTGTCAGAATTTTTAATATGATTTTTACTTTAAACCAGATTTGCCAGTTGTATATCTGACTATTTTACTTGCTATTTGTTGTTACACCTGATAGATTCCTGTGCTTTGAGGAAAAGAGTTATGGTTTCTTAAACAGTTTTTTTTCAGTATTTTCCAGTTCACTCTAGTATCACCAGGATAGCTTCACACACCAGCAAGTTCACACACAGTTGATTGGCTTAATACAAGAGGTCACAACAGACTTAAGGATAATTAAAATTCACAACCAAATACTGTACATGACTTGTGCTTGAAAAGGATTCAATAGCAAGACTGCACTAGTAACAAAGTGGCAACTTACCTGGCTGGCGTATATGGCTAAGTGGGTGTCTCACAATTTTAATAGTTTACAGACATTTGCTTACAATAAATCATTAGGGACCCATCATTAACATAAAAAGCTCAGTAGTCCCTTCTGACTTGTACAACATTCCAACTTCAGATGTTGAAATTCTGCTCTCTCAGCCTAATACTTTGGTGTTTACTTCTCCCACTTTCTCAACGGAATGCCTGAGGTGAGGGTCTCAGTAGTGTCCACTAAGCCTGGCACTGAAGTGTTGTTTAGTGTTTTCACTACTAATGGTAGGGCTTGCGGAGACAATCTGTGAAAGCCCACAAGCTAAGCTGCTGCTGTCCCATTTGATTAGTTTTCACTGTGTACAAACTAGTCAGAGGCCTCAGCTCCTCCATTTTAACAGTATTGCATAACAACTGTGTTAGACAAACAAGACACCTTGATTAAATTGATGGCCCTGGTAGCATTGGTCACACTGTAAATGGGCATTTCATGTGACCTTATCAGCAGAAAATGATGTGAGAAACCAATCAACCTGTAACTTTAGGTGCTTTTAATTAGTAATGTTTTGATGAGGGGCAGAGCACCAGTTCCCTTTGTTTTGCTGGCTTTAATACAGTTGAAGCTCTCGTAAGTGACTGCCTTGGGAATTCAGAAAAGTGGTCACAACTGGAGCTGAAAGCTTATGAGGATGGGCTTTTGAAAGCGACCACGTGATAAGACAAACATTATAAAGGGTGGTTGCTTACCAGAGTTTTAAGCACAAAGCTTGGGTTTTGTTAATGGTTATTATCAGTATTGTAGTAATAATATTAAATTATTTATTATTGCCTATCACAGAAGAGGCTTGCGAAAGTACAGGCCAACGAGCCATTAGCGCTTTTGTTGTGTGTTACTCTAGATTTGACATAGAGAGAGGTGAATTCTTTTATTGAAGCGTTGACTGAGTGGTCGCTTATGTGAACTTAAGAACAATGGAAAAGACCAGTCGGTATTTCACAGAAGTCGTGGCAGTAACTTACGGGAGCGGTTGCTTACGAGAGCTTTTGATTACAGACTTTGAGACAAATCAAACAGGGTTTAACAATCATGGTTGTAACTAGAGCCGGTTGCTTACCAGAGTGGTCGCAAGGAGAGCTTTGACTGCATTAAAAAATAGCCCAATGGTAAAAAAATTCATTTTACTGTTTC
>OZ034971.1:27126364-27173864 GCA_964030785.1 Siderastrea siderea | reverse complement strand
TGCTTGTCTGATGCAATACGCCACACTTTTCGATGAAGTATGAATGAGGGACTTCTTTTTTTTGAAAAGGTATTCACCGTAATATTCAACAACGAAGTCAGCTCTGTAACGGGAAAAACGTGGCACCTTCAGTTTGAGTACAACCTCGAAAATGAAAGGCCTTCCCTTGTCAGATTTCATGAATGTAAGCAAAGTGGGTTGTGGTGTAAAGCATCAGCCAGCGGACTAAACAGTGAGGACAAAAGCACAGGTAAGTGGAAGCTATCTCGAGACAATAGCTGGGCTAAACATTGCCTGCAGCACAAACGTATTTGGTTAGACTTTAGAGACAGTCATACTCTGCTTCATTGTCTATATTGCACCCAGTATGTTAAAAAACAAAACAAAACAAACAAACAAAAAAAAACAATTGGACCATTGCTTCGTTTTGCGTGACGCATTCTTTTAACTTTTTTGATTGATATCCAAACCTATAAAGCGATTCTTTCGCAGGGCAATGTTCACTTATCATGCATGCGGTACAAAATGGTTGAAACTTTTGAGTGCTTGTTGCGTTAAATTAAGTTTTGTGGATAAGAACGATATTAAATGTGGCTATTCAAAGAAAAGCTAGTTTGCAGACCTAATTTTGTTTAATTTGGTATTGTTTACAATGCTGTACCAAAGGGTTCTAGCTTTTGGATTCCATTTGTATCCGTGCAGGAGACCCTCAAGTGTAATCAGTCAAATCGGAAAGCTACCGAGCCATACGTTTTTGTGCAAGTTGTTTGAATCCTTGGGTGTAGACCTGAAGTGTAAGCATTCAAATGAAAGCTATGGAACAACACTTTCATGTTGTCTTGTCTGTAAAGAACTTGGAACATTGACCCAGACTGATGATTTTTTCAAATTGTAATCCATTTCCCTCCCTGCAATCCGTGGCCAATTAGACACGTCATTTAATTCAAATTCATTGTTTGTCTACACTAGTATAGTGTCTTTGAGCAAAAATGGACCATTATCTTAGGCTTTTGTTTTTGCTTATTTGCAATAGGTTAGGCACATGTAGGCTAAGTTTACACTTGAGCAAAAGTATCCGGATTCGTACATTCCACCGGATTTAACACATCTTGGGTGTCCGTATTTTCGTGAAGTGTTTACATTACAGAGTAATCGGTTTCCTAATAGTTTACACTACACTACGAATCTGAATATAGGTAATTGCTTCACAGAGCAATCGTAGACTTAAATAATCAGTGATAAATATTGCTCAGATTCTGACTATAAGTGTGAATAAGGCAAAGTAGAGGGAAACCTCTTTTGCTCATATCATCTTCCAAGGTGGGAATAGGATTAAGAAACAACAGCGAACTGATATTCGTCGATCCAGTTCGTCACATAGTAACTGTAGTCGATATCAAGACGCGAAGGCCGTAAAAGCCGTAGCAACGCTTCGGATTCACTGGAATGCCCGTTCACACGTGCACAGCAAATGATTCCGGATTTGAAAGTATTCGGATTCAAAGTACCCACTTTTTTCATCGAATTCAAAGTAATCGGATTCGTGATGAATCTGGTGATTTTTGCCACCGGATTCGTCCCTTTGTGTGTAAACGCGAGAACGAATCCGGTGACTTTTGCCCTAGTGTAAACTTCAACGTTTGAACCGGGCCTAATTGCCATAATTATATTTTTACATCATCGTCAAGAGTTCTTGCGTCTCAAGTGGTACATAAATCCGTTAATATATATTGGGAAATTTTCATTTTTAACTCATGCTACTCTTGGAAATGAAAGAGTTAGCAATGTTTTAAAGTCACTTGCAAGTCTTTGTGTTTGTTTCAAGCATTGACCATGATCCTGATTGATGCAAAGCAGAATTTTTCTTGCTTTCAAACAATTTACAACCGACCCGCTTATAAGCCACTTAACAAGTCTTTATATTGTGTGTGTGTGTGTTTACGATGTTTATCTGCTGTACAAACTATTATGTATCTTTACAGTGGTATAAACTAAGTGCTTTACTTTTATATTTTTCTTTCATTTTTATTTACTTACTTATTTAATTATTTCTATATATCTGTGTATAGTATAATTTGTATAATTTGAATTGCAAATGTTTTGTAAAATGTTTTGTATTTCTGTTTACTTCAAGAATTGACCATGAACTGGTTTAAAAAGAATGGCGATGATATGGCTTGCTTTTAAATACGTCTCAACCAAACCGAGTACTCCTTGACAGTGAAATCACCCAGCCGAATAGTTTTTGAGGTAAGTAAAAAGCCATTTATTCTCCTTTCATTTGTTATTTGTTTTGTAGATGTAAGGTTTCAAAAGCGGAGGGGGAAAGTTTTGGGCACAACATCGGCCTTTGCAGCACTGAGGCCCTAAGGGGACACTGCAAGATCCCAACCATATTGCACCGATCAATTCGGAACTTCAACATCTCCTCCCCGGGCAACCCCCCCGGGCATTTGAACTTTTGAAGGTTGGATCGTTCAAATTCCCTCCCCTCGGAGCAAAAGCGCTGTTCAAATGCCCCACCAATTAGCACCGAAATACCTCTCCTCAAAGACAAATTTCGTCTTCAATCAAACACTGTTGACACTGTTCACAGATAGCCATACCGTGATGACACTCTCAAACTTCTTTTGAAGACCCTTTTGAAAGAGATATTCACTAACAAGGGCGAAATTCTATCCTGTAAATCTGTCAAACCTTGCAAAAACCAAAAACACTCGCGGAAGTATTACGCCAGAAAAAGAGACAAATCCGGTTCAAATTTCCCACCCTTCGAAGGCAACGTTCAAATTCCCCCCTTCCCGGGCACAATGCACAGTCAAATGCCCGGGGTTTGCCCGGGGGGGGGGGGTGTTGAGGTTTCGAACTGATCGGTACATAAGCCTTTCCTGCCACCACCAGCCCCAAATCAAAATACCTCGGTATCTTGCTTTCGTCCCCTGACATTTCTCTTGCCTTAGCCCGGCTTCCTTGCTCCTCAGTTAAGGTGCTGTTATAAGAGGCAATATTTCTTGCAACCTGCAAGGCAACGGAGACGAGGGCGTTGTTTAAATTTACAGTGGACGAAGACCCCATACACTTTAAAGAAAGACTCTCTTTAAGAAGTAAGGAATAAGCCATTGTAAAAACGCCCAAATAATTTTTTGATCGCAAAATTAGTGACAAAGGCAAGGCAATTAGGTGTTGGTGTAGAGCAAGCAAGATAAAGCAAGCATTCACGTCAGTCCAGACAATCTTGCGATGAAACCATCCAAACATTGAAGAAATTACAAAACAATTAACTTTTATGGCAAATTGTTTCCTTAATCCTCAAAAAACATAATACCAGAAATCAAGAAAAATCTACATGGGGAAAATGGCAAAACTGTATTGTAGTAAGAGCTATATTTACATAAATTAAAAATGGCTGACAAGTGGCCTGCCAAAAAGAGGAACAACAATGTTTGACGTTACTTAAAGAGGATCCAAAATTAAAGCCCTTTTGTATGAAGTATGTTCAAATGTGTCACTTGCAATTGCTCAGTCATCCAAGGTTTCCGCCACTATGTGGCTAAACACGAATTACAGATAACACACCACTATTTTTGTACATCTATCCTACGAAGGAAATTATACTTCCAGGAAACACAAACAGGACAAGTTGGAGGGTAAATTGACAAATTAACCTCTTGCTCCCGGGACAATTTTTCTACCTTTTATATGTTGTTAAGGGAAAGTGAAACAGATGCTTGGGGCAAACAAACTCTCTGTTGTAATTTGTTATAATTCTAGAAACTCAAACATCAGTTCAGTCAAGTAGCTATTTTGTGTTTATACAAACTAGTCATAAGCTATTTTAGGGATTACCTATAATCCTCTAAGGACATTTTTCTCGAGTTTTGTTAGTTATAACATTTTTTTTCGAGCCGCCTGTGTCATTAACTGATTAAAACATCTTTCTCACATATGACCAGGGGTTTTAGGACGAATTTGGGTACGGTAAATACCTAATCGCACCTCTTTTGGTACGCTTCGGCAGCATATCAAGCTCGTTTGATCTCACCATGGCTCGACCAAACTGGCCTGATATGCCGCCAAAGCGTACCAAAAAGGTACGATTAGGTATAAAAAAAGCATCCAAGATCTACAACGCATAACTGAGCTACAAAGTTTTGTTCACATTTCCCGGCGTTTTTTTGGGAAACCACATGCAATACGTTTCTCAAACTGGATGTTCACCATAGAGTTTGAAGGGATAACAATGAACGGAACTGTCTTGACCGACGACGAGACAAGACGTTTTAGTTAATCAGGGATAGCTATAGGAATATTTATAAATCCCTCGTGTCTGATGTTTCGTCAAATAAAAGGAAGCAGTTCAGCTCAGCATTGATAATTTTTATTGCAAGTCACTCTGCTTCCACTGCATTTGATTTATGTGGTCCTCTTTAAACACCACACATTTCAAACAGATTTGTGCCTCTCTTCTTGTTGACCCTCCTCCTGTTATCTCAAGAGGACCATATTATATGAAATTTCACATACCACACTTAACACCGTCTAATTGACCCTTCTGCAGTACAGTCTTGGTGATGTAGGTTTAATTTGAATTTATGGCATAAGTTATTTAATCATTTTTATTACTGAAGGGCAATGAAAATATGTGACCTTCATTTCCCATTATTTAATTTTGTGGCAGGCTTTGTATTGGGAATTCCTCACACTGAATTGTCTCAGTCTCTTCTTGAATCATTCCCCGTACTTAAGAAAGCTACCACACAAGCCACCTAATTAGCCAACAAAAAATCAATAATGAGGTTTCAAAATGGGCCTTTTCGATCTCGTTCTCCACCTTTAATTTGTAATAACAATTATAACAATAATAACAATAATAATAATAATAAATTTTCTGAAAAATAGCTGCATAGGCTATGTTCCCACCCTATGCATGCTATTTAGGGACATAACATATAAACGTCTTGTACTGCTTTAATAATAATAATGCTGTATACACAGGATAGCCCCATCAGTGTAAAAACACTGGTAACACAGGGGGGTTCTGTTACTAAATATGTGCCCAAGATAGTAAAACACACATCTTCAAACATTAATAGTGGCATGCATGGTTACGTAGCGGAAGCCTGATGCAAACACGATAGTGTTGGGAGAATTCAAAGGATTATGCGAGCTTGATCGAACACAGACTCTTAGACATTTGTAACTGAAGAGCATATCTCTTAACAACAAAAAACGCTAATACATGCATAATGTGCACAGTGTACTGGGAGGGTACTGTAATTTAAAGGGTTTATGGATCCAAGGGAGCTGTCTTAACCTCTCCCCATCCCCCCCCCCTCCTTAAACAAAAATAACAAAAAAAATGAAAATACACACACAAAGAGAGCAATTTCTACTTGACACTGATTTCTGCCATACTTCATGTAATTGGAATGGGTGTATATTTCAATAAAAATGGCACTTTAAAATGTACTTCTGGAGCAAATTACATATTCATCTCAGTGTTGAGATTGACCCAAGGGAGTTATTGTCCTATGAGACCTGTATACAAAGGGAGCTCAGACCAGGCCCCAGTTGTTCAAAAGGTGGATAAGTGTTAGGGAAACTAATTCCGTTATCCACTGGATAGAGATTTGTCCGGTCAATAGCACTATCCAACTTTTGAACAACTGGGGCCAGTATAACTGGACAGGTATGGTTAAGTTTATTTACATGAGACCAGCATCATGAAAGTATAAGTGATCACATAAAGCCTGTAAGAATTCAGCACACTAGCTCTCACCTGCCATAGCATGTTTCCACAAAATTGGTATGAACCAAAATCCTCAAGCAAATTGCTGAACAGAAGGACAAAAATCTCAGCTGGTCTAATATTGTGTAGGCAATTACTTCAACCAGTTCATGTAGTCAGAAGCGATGGATTATTACAAGGACAAAGCTAAAGTCACACTAGTCTGAGTTTGCACGCGTATCATACAATGTCCATCTTTATTTATCACAGTCATCATCCTCATAGCACCTCCAGGTGGAGTAAAAGACCACAAATGAGCACCATACTCAAAACTTCTTATTTATTTGCTTTGAGATGCTCCCTCATAAATGGCTTGAAATTTACAATAAAAGCACTGCACTTTCATTTGAAAATCATTTGCAGCTGCTGATTATAATAAATAAAAAACACGCTCTTTAGAAATTACTATTGATGTCTCAGCCATTAGGGATGTAATATTTCAAGCAAATTTTGGGTATGCTTATCTTCAATGTATAAAATACTTCCTGCTAACTAAGAAGTTTATATCAGTGTTCTCTCTGCAAAAGTCCTCATTCGAAAGAGCCGAACAACTGAGTCTATCTTTCTCTTGGCGCGAAAACCTATGAAAAGACGAACAAATGAAGTTACAAACAAGTACACCGTAAACTTGAGCATGTCTGGTATCGGTTTGAGTGAAATAATTGAAGTACATACAATGACGCTCTTAACAAAAGAAGTAAAGTCAAGGCTGCGGCAATCTCTCGTTATTAACACATAAAGGTACTGACCATTCAATTCTAGAAGCTTCTCCTTCAAGGCCAGTCAAGCCAGTAGAGCTAAAAGTAAGACAATCCCAACAATTCAATTCGCCATCTTGCTTCGCGCAAGATTGTTGTTGTCGTTGTTTAGGCTTTATCCACGGACGACAAACTCAAAAACTGCACATATTCGAAATCGTTTCGAGCTGAATCTTAGCGTTTTCCTCAGTCGTCGGTAGCTTTCATTGTATCTCAATATTAGCAAGAAAAATGTAAGTTTCATCGCTCAAACACTTGACAAAGACCAAAGAGACAAACATTCTGCGCAATTTGTGACGTCATACGGCCCCCTTCCTCGGCCAACTCGTTCCCAGTTTTCGGAGACACGATTTTGGTCATTTTGGGTACTTTCAATGGCAAAAAAACGGATTTTTGTTTCTTCTCATCCAATTTCTCTTGCCATTTCGGAATTAACGCATAATGAACTACCAAAATGTGCAAATTTTTTTTTTAGTTCATAGGCACTTTAATAATAATATGTTATTTAGGGGTTCAGATACAATATGTTCCTCGGCGTAAACGGACTTTGTTAAAACTGTAAAGGCAGGTTTCGATATAATCGCTACGATCGTGCTGTGCTCGCTATTAAAAAAAACAAAAAACAAAAAACAAAAAAAAAACCTTTTGCAATCGTTCAGATCATATGGAAACCATTCTTCATCGATCGAGCGTTCACGGCGTTCACGGAAATCTGACATTTTTCTTAGAAGGTACTTGTATTATTAGGAAAAAAAGTTTGCACCGTTGTTGCCGGGGTAGTTGGTCATATAGCAAATAGCAGTGTGTGATATTTAATGCTTCCAATGAGCAGGTCTTTTTTCAGGCCATTTCATTTGCTGCCAATGTTTTGGTTTATTAATATCGTTGTTTAAATGTTGAGCAAGTATTGCATGGTGTACTGCATGGCACTATAAGGGCTTAAGAAAGTTAAACTTCAGTGTGTTGTTGACGGGGGCAGCTATTTACTAAATAATATTGTTTCAATCGCTTTTATTAGAGACTACTGGGAAACGCTGGATGTATAAGTAGGATGTCAAGCATCTTCAAACCAGTTATCCTAGACAGAGCATCAAGAATATATCAGTTGATCAGTCAAGCGCCTCAGTTATCACCTAATGTCAAATATCTGGCCGTAAACAATAACGCTTCTGATACCTTATTTTTAACAGAGGAAAACAATACGCGCATTAACAGATTCAAAATCTATTAAGTATAAAGGATTTCAAAGCAAGCACTGTAATCAAATCAGAATTAAATGACTTTTTTTATAGTTTGAACTATTCTTTCTCAGTTTTTCGTCTCCTCCTATTTTATTACCCGATATGATTGTAAATACTTCAAATATCGCTTCCGTATTACTTTAATATTAGTAGTTTATTATATATGCATACTGAGATTTACCCACTGAAAAGGTGCGAAATAAATTTCCGTTCACAAGCTGGTCTAAGTAGCGGAAAGCAAATCCAGTGGCACGTATCGCTTTTTATTAGTTTATTATATATGGATACTGAGATTTACTTACTGAAAAGGTGCGAAATAAACTTTCGTTCACAAGCTGGTCTAAGTAGCGGAAAGCCAATCAAATGGCGCGTATCGCTTTTTTCACATGTGAAGCCGAGAAAACGATACGTCCAAACAGGTGCTATCCTGAGAAAACAGCCGACGTTTCGCGAGGTCGCCACTTGAGCCCTCGCAAAACGACGTCTGAATAACGAGCGCAGAAATTCCATACTGATGACGTGTTACTGTCCAGATCTAGGTAGTGCTTCTGATTGTTTGAAACGAAATCCGAAGCACTACCTAGAAACACTACCTAGATCTGGGTAGTGATGCGTCATCAGTATGGAATTTATGCGCTTGTTACTCAGACGTCGTTTTGCGAGGGCTCAAGTGGCGACCTCGCGAGACGGCGGCTGTACTCTCAGGCTAATCAGGTGCCAGGAATAAGTTTAATGACGCATGAGTCGTAAAAAGGTGATTTCGATACTTCGGTTGAGGATTATGTGGAAAGTCTCGAAAACAAAAACACAAAGGAGAAGACGAAGCTAGATGTGAAATTGTTGGAAGAATTTTTGAGAAACGAAAAGAGCGACGAGCGAAAGGTGTACACTATAGAGCCAGCAGAATGAAACAAGTATCTTGCAGAGTTTATTCACCCTGTTATATGTAAAGACGGAGAAGATTATGAACCCTTAAGCTTAAGATGTCTTGTTTCAAGTATTGAGAGGCATTAACAGAAAAAAAAAACTTTAATTACCCTGTAAGTATCATCAACGATAAACAGTTTGAATTGACTTGAAAATTTCTATAGTCAAAACAGTTAAGCTCATAACTTACATCTTTTATGAGCTTTAGACTTGAATCTGTGTAGCAAAGTTTGTCATTAAGCAAGAGTTAAAATCTCAGTATGTATATAATAAACATAGTACACCATAGAAAGTGTATGCGTACAGTATTTACGCACTCGTTGATTTGTATCAGAAATCTCACTCGTTTGCTGCGCTTACTCGTTCGATTTCCTATTCTTGACCAACATGTGCGTAAATACCGAATGCACACACTTTCCATAAAGTATTCTGTATATATCTTGTAGAGTTTCAATTACAGCTGTTGCTTTGCTCTTAAAAGGCACACCCTCATTAAAATGAAGGTGTCTATCTATCAGAACACAGAGAAAATCACTTATTGTCTATAACATTTTTTCTTTGGCTTTACGTCTTATTGCAAGTCGTAAAAGAGGAAGATAAGTCACACAAAAGTTTTATATTTGTTATTAATGACAACGGGTTTAAAAAGACGATTTCAAGATACCTTTGTTCTTCTTTATGAAACGTGTAAATGTGTAAAACGCATTTCAAACCTATCTAAGCTCGAATTTTCAGGAAAGGAAACACAGACTATAGCCTTAGAGAAGTTAAGAGGCTTCAGTCTACCTCGAATGAACGCCACCAGACATTGACGATCACTTGTCCCGCGTAAATCAATGGTATTCACTGTGGCAATTTTAGAACCGGCACCACTCAAACATATTTTCGATGCTTAATTAAACGTTTCAGCCTATTAACGAAGTGAGTGAAATAATCCTTCTTGCATCCTCCTTGCATCCCCTTCCTCATAAAATTTTACCCCACATCCACCACTCCCGTTCTGATATACATCATTAACATACCAATCAATCATCCGTGACCCTCAAGAACCTACCATAGGAATGCGAACTTGCAGAAAAATTGCAGCATAACTCAAGACAGCTCCGCTACGTGGGGGCCGTCTAATAACGGAGAAACATTTAGGCAAGAAAAAATTATTTCCGAGCCTTCTGTGCCTGCCATCATAATAAAATAAAAGATATTTAACAGGAATACACATTTTTAGGGAGGAACTATGCTGTTAACCCTATTCCGACCGGTTTTTTTTTAATCTTCTGCCCCCTTCTTATCTCTGAGACTAGTTATAATCAAGGATTAGAAAAATGCTTTTGATTTGCTTTATCTCCTACATAATAGTAATAGCGGAGATGGCGTGCGTAGCGCGCCAGCGGAACACTATTGCTAAGCATATTTGGTAACCCATCAAGCCCAGAAATTTTGGTTGTGACGTGATAGTCACGTGACCGTCCGTCCGTCCGTGCCACAGGGTCACCAATATGAGGTGGCACATACTTGAGCTCTATCCCACGTTACTGCTTTACTCATGCAATATGCTAAAAATTTATATGTAAAAACAATAAAGATTTTTTTTGGAAAGATATTCACCGCGATATTTAGCACTGAAGTAAGCTCTGCACTGCGCATAAAGCGTCACCTCAAGTCTGAGCACAACAAACTCAATCACGAGCCTCCCCTCATCAAAATTCATGGTTGTAATCAACGTGAAGCGCAGTGTAAAGAGTCAGCCAGTGGATCAAGCACGAAGGACAAAAGCACAAGTAAGTGGAAGCTTTAGCTCAAGACAATAGCCCAACTATTGTTTTGAGGCAATAGTTGGGCTAATCATTATGGACAGCAAGGCTGGCGTATTGGTGAGAGCACTCGCCTCCCACCTCTGTGACCCGGGTCCAGTTTCAGTGGTTGACATGTGGGTTGAGGTTGTTGTTGGTTCTGTCCTTGCTCCGATTGTTGTTCTCTGGGCTCTCCGGTTTTCCTTCCTCCATAAAAACCAACACTTCCAAATTCCAATTCGACGTGGACGTCAAGTGTTTACACATGAGCCCCTGGCTCGGGAGATTAGGCGACTACTCCCTACACTATGACGTTAAATTTGATTTACAATTTACTACTTACCATTCCAAGCATTACTCTGTTTTACTGTCTTTATTGCACCAGAATCTTCAGAGGATCAATTGGACATACCTGTTATTTACAGGCCGGGAGGTCACGTATAGGAAAAAACTGTGCCCGTGATCTTGAGTACGGCCCAAGGCCTGCGCAGCCCCCGTGGTCAGAGATAGGAAAATTACTCCCGCTAACGGGAACCAATCAGATTGAAGGATTCACAGGATACCACTTGCTTGCGCACTGGGAAAAAATGATGAATTATGTAATTTCACTTCAGTTGCAAAACTTCGTTCGATTTGAGTGACGCACCATTTAAGTTTTGAGTGATACTCAAAGCTATGAAGTGGTACGTTCGCGTGCAAGTGTTCACTTAACATGTATGCTGTACCAAACGGTTGTAGCTTTTGCACTCCATTTGTGTCCGCCGTGGATAATACCCTAAAGTGTGAACATTCAAATGAAAGATACCTAGCAATACTTTCTTTTGTTGCTACTTATTCTGATGTGCAACTGGTACTTTTTTTGAGTGCTTGGGTGTAATCCTAAAGTGCAAGCAGTCAAATAAAAGCTGCGATGCAACACTTTCTTCGTTTCCTAATATTTTGCTCTTTTAAATTTCAAAGAATCTTGTTTGATCATCCTTGAAGTTCAACTCATTTAAAGAAAACTGTAACCTTTACAGTCTACAGAGCATTCTGATAAGGACTGGATTCGAGTCTACGTCGTAACACTACCGTTTTAAATGCTCTAACAATTAAGCTATAAGGCCGAGAGCTAAAGTTTAAAGCCAGGGACTATTGTATGTCAGACAAGTCAAGGGGTTTGCTGGCGTTTGGACAAAGGGAAGATATCAGGTAAATTGTCGTAAGGAACACTAATCATAATAAGTTTTAAAAGATTTTTGGAAGACATGACCACTAGACTTGAAAACGTTTCCCCTTTTTTTTTGAGTTGTATTACAATGCAATCCTGGCAATCCGTGACTAAAAACACTGCACTAGTACAGTGTATTTGAGCAAATACGGACCATTATTGTAGGCGTCTTTTAAAAAAAGTTTAATCAGTGACTTCTGGTTTTTTCAAAGTGTTGCTAAAAATAGCTAGCATAGACCCTTTAAACTGCCGATAAATTCAAATAAGTCAAAGTAGCTGAAAGGGACATTTTGAAAACTAATGAAATTTGGGCCATTATTCCCAAATTCAAACCAGTAAGGTTCACGTAATATCAAATGCCCCACCCCCAGCCCCAGTCTTAAATTTTGAGACCGTGGATTAATTGCTCTACTGCGTCCATCCGTACAAACGCTTGCAAGTATAAAGAAAGCGGGACACACCTGCAATCTCAGATCGTGTTCTAAGTTTTTTTTCCAACTAAACAAACATTACACATTCACAAACAGACATTAGCTATTATTTATCAGTTGGTATTTTTCCTGGGAAAATGTGATCGGACGGCCGCAAAAACCATGGTTGTGGACAGAGAAACAAAATGCACTAGGTCTGCTATATCTGGCGTCGGGACCGCTGCCAAATGCTGCAAACTCAAGCGAAGTGGCGAACGAGTTCGCAGTAGAACACAACAAAGATGAAGTCTGCGAAAGGAAATCTCGTAACTTGACCTTTTCGCCTTTCACCAAAAAGACAACTAAGTATTGTTGTGCACTTTTTCTTTCCATTGATATATATTACATGTTTTTTTTTATTAAGTTTAAAAACTTTAAAACTGTCGAACGATCGTTTTGCAATCATTTTGCTAAATAAGCTTTAAGCGTAAGACGGTGGTCATGCGATTTACCGCCAAGTTAAACGCCGGTTGCCCAAAAGCTCCGCGTGATTTCCCGCCAAGAAAATGTGGCCTTCTCCACTCCCTGTCGGGTGTCCTTGGCACTCCCCTCCCCCTACATCAGAGTCTGCACGGGTGGGCGTACGCTGACGTCACAACCAAAATTTATCGCATCGATAGGTTACCAGATTTGGTTACCCATGGTGCTCCGCTCTGCGGCATTCGGCCGCAATGGAACTCCACCGTAAGGAAATGTTGACTTTGGACTCATGTCACTTTCGGGAGTAAGCAATTTTCGAAAGCCACTTGTAAGTCTTTTATTTTGTGTTTGATTCAAGATTTAACTATGATCGTGATTGATCCCAGGAAGAGTTTGTCTTGCTTTCAAACAATTCAATTCAACTGCTTCAAGTGCGCTTTCAAAGTCCAATCCGCCAGCCGAGTAGTTTTCAACGTAAGTAAAAAGCTATTTATTCTCCTTTAATTTATCATTTGTTTTATAGTTGTAGGGCTTCAAAGAAGGGGGGGGATGTGGGTTACAATAACGGCCTTTGGAGCATTGAGACCCCCACAAGACCGCAACTAAAAGCCTTTTCTACAACTGCCTGCCCCAAATCAAAGTACCTCGGCATTTCTCCTTCACCCCCTGTCATTTGCTCCTCGGGGTACACGGAAATGTGGCACGAGGAACCATGGCATTTGCTCCTCCAGAAAAATCGAAATACATGTACAATTCAATACTTGATCAGAATGAAGAAAGAAAAGACTGAATACTAAATCAGTGTGCATCAGAAACAGTTAACTAACAGTGGTAATTTAGGTCAGAACTATCCTTGTTTGAGACTCCTTCACACTTTCACTGGTCTTCCCCTTGGCTGAAGTTATCGTTAATATATTGCAGGTGACGTCCTTTATTCCGATGATGATTCTGATTCTTCCCCGTCTTTTTTTTTCTTTTTTTTTCAAATTTTCACAATAGTATTTACCATACTATAGAAAAACTGTTCCTTCAATATTGCCTCAGTTTGTCAACCCTATATAAATGCCTAATCATTCCTTGCCTTAAACAAATTTTCGGTCCAGGAACGTGTTTTCGCGCTCGCTTTTGATGACTTATCCCTTGTGTCCCTATACACATTAAAGACTCTTTGTTTAAAAAGTTGTTTGGTGAGATATGTCCAGGTTTGCACGGAGCTGCGAAAATTGCAAATATTGTAAAATCTGCAAAAAATTGGAAAATTTGCCGAGTCAGTGAAAACCTGATGAAGAGGGGACTGAGAGGGTCCCAACGAGAACTGCGATTTTTGCAAAAACTGCGAAAATTGCAAATATTGTAAAACCTGCGAAAAATTGGAAAATTCGCCAAGTCAGTGAAAACCTGTAGAAGAAGGGGTTTAGAGGGCCCCGACAAGAACTACGATTTCTGCGAAAACTGCGAAAATTGAAAATACTGTAAAATATGCCAAAAATTTGAAAATTCGTCGAGTCAGCGAAAGGCTGTCGAAGGGGAGATTAGGAGAGCCCCAACGAGAGTTTCGATTGTTACAAAATTGCAAAACTTGCAAATACTGTGAGACCTGTAAAAGCGGTGTAAAGGGGGCCAAACACAACTGTGGAATCTACTTCTACACGAGCCTTTAACACAGTTGTTAATCAAGTGAATTATCATGACTATCGATGGTGAATTAGTTAGGCAAGTTACAAAACAATGGCATTAAAGTGTACATGACACGAATTTTTTTCTCCGGTCTTTGAGAGTCTGATGTGTATAAAAACGATACTGTACGATACTGTGCGAGACCGTATTGGTAGCTCTGCTCGCCTGTACAATGGAAAGTCAGATCACGCTATCGTACCTGTCCTGCTTTGCGAAAGAAAAGCATCCCTGGGCTTTGCAGTAAAACTTCTTTACTTATCAAGGGAGATCCTTACAAAACAATGCTCGTTCTTAACCATTTCTTCAAGTTAAAAACATAGCAAAAGTAGTAAGTCGGGCCCACATAGCACACTAGGCCTCGTTTTGATGTAAGGATGACGTTATAACCGGAACCGGAAGTCACGTGTTTTTAGGATGGGAAACCACTGACCAGGTGGAAAAAACGATCGCGGGCTCAGGCAACCGAAAGTTACGTGTTTTAGAATGGGAAATCGCTGAGCAGTATGAAAAAAGGATCGTGGGCTCAGGAGGGGGTAAAAACCGCGGAGAAACACGGGCTCAAAGTCCAAAGTCCAAGTGGAGGATCAGGGAAGGCCCTTGGACTCCCAAAAATTAAAAAAAAGAGACGCCATGTTGAGAAAAAATAATTTTAATGGTAGATTTTCCTGGGGTGTTACAGTTCGTAGATGACTGGTTGGACTTCTGGACAGAGGCCTGGATTCATTGGTATCCATAAGGAAATGTTTGGAATGTGTTTGGGTCTACGACTCTTTTGTCGTAGACGAGCTGGTAATGTTTGTAATTGGAGAAGGTGAACAATTGATAATTGCGAGGATCCCTTGCAATGTGGTAGGTTGTAGGGACTTGGGTTTCACGCGGTGTGAGGAGGGGCGTCTTGATTTCCTTGAGGACGTTCTCTCGCATGATGTTATAGTTGAGATGAGTTTTTCCTTCACTGTTGAGGCGGAAACCGCGCACCTTGCACTGCACGTGCCCCTTCTTGGTGGTGTAACCATAATTCTTGGGGCCCCCCGACACAAATTCCAGAATGTGATCGTCTTTCTCCAGCTCACTCGTAAAATCTCCGAGGTAAGGGCCCAAGTCTGGGTTGGGTATTCCTTCGTTTGTGTAGTAGATGATGGAGTCTGTGTCGTAGTACAAGACCCGTTCTCCCAAGGATTCCAAGGTCTGGTAGAGTTTGATCCGTGCATGACAGGTGGTAAAGCAGGCGATGAAGATATTGAGGTTGGGTGAGACGGGGATGTCTTCCTTTTGGTGTTGATAATGAACCTCTACCATTTGGTCGTTGATAATGGACACGTGACGTACATCCAAGCTATCGGTGTTCAAAAACTGGTGGAAGCCTTGGGGGTCATCAAATTCTTGGACTTGGGTCTTGTTGAGTCGTTGACCAAATTTACCCCACATGGAATTCAGCATCATTTTGGCTAGGGTACGCAACCCTTTATTAACCTTGATCTTGTCGTACTCCAGCTGGATGCCCTCCTTCTCGTAGTATTTTTGGATATAGCCCTGTTTTTCTTCTTCGGTGTTGACATCTTTGGGCCACCCACTGGCTTCTTGCTTGATTTTTAACCAAGTGTTGACATAGTCTCGGAACAACCCCTCACAGGTTTCTTCAAAATGCCAGACCTCATAGATGTACAGGACTTGGTACCCGAGCTCGACGCCTTTCTCTAATTCGGGGCTGCACCAGGTACTTGTCAGGGCGCGTTCCTCGTCGGTGTGAGAACAATGATAGGATCTGTCTAGAAGGGGTTTGGTCATTTCTTCTTCCACACAACGGGCACAGAGAGGAAAGAGCAGTTTGCTGTCATGGCGGTAAGGCAGGACGGGATGGTAGCGTTCACGAGGAGGCAGGATTTGGCACTGAATCAACCCAAAGTACTGGCGGATGTCTGTGTGACCCGGATGGGTTATGAAGGTGGGATGTCCTTTTGGGTAGACAGAGGTTTTGTTGACCCAAGGGTACAAGGAGGTGACATCAATGTAATGGATCTTTTGGTTGGGAGGGGCTTTATGGTACAGTTTGACAGCATTGGTACGTCCTCCACAGAAAGCGTCGCGTGGATTGAGGGGTTTTGTGATTTGAAGGTTAGCTAGAAACGTACGGATGTCAGGAGAGGTGTCTTTGAGACGGGCCCAATCGCATGCCCACATTTCTACCACGGTGTACCCTTGTTCTCTTAAATGTTGGGTCTTTTGTTGGGTGGTCTCGTAGGCATCTTGCATGGACCGATCACAGTGGCGTCGATGTTTTTCGTAACGGTTGGGGTAACAGCGGGGGCATCCATGCCAGAAACAACCGTGATATTCGTAGATCGTGTGGGTGGTGACATCGAAACCGTCCACATGGAGCTTGGTACCAGGGATGCAATACTCACCGGTATTGCGGACATGTTGAAGATGAGGTGCGTGCTGTTGTTGGCACCAGGTTAACCATTCAAGGGCTTCGTAGGACTGATTGATGTTATTCTTCTTCCAAGTAAGGGTGGGTTCACTGGCAATACTGTTTGGGATCATCCGGTTCATACGTAAATCCATGTTGCAGGCAGAAGCAATGGTGATGTGGTCAAAGGGATTGAACCCCGTCAGGGTTTCAAACAACCGTTTGAATGTCAAGCATCCTTCTTTCAAGAGCCGTACATCTGATTTGCAGTAGGCCACCAATCCTTTTTGGAAGTCAAACACAATGTTATTGGCACGTTGTTCTTGATGCCACGTTTCCAAGGCTTGTTTGCCTTCGGGAGACATGGTTTCGGGCATGTAGTAATCGAGGGCCGGGACGATGCCCACGTAGTTTTGGTGGTCTGGATGGTTGAACTTGTGGGGGAAGTACCCTTTTTTCAATTCCGTTAATCCAAAGGTTTCAGGAAAGGCGGACAAAGGCATCTGGAAGAAATTGAGTGAATCGATGAAACGGATCCGGTCGTGTTGGACCTCTAGCAGTTTGCACCCGTTGTGGAGCTGTTGGACGATCCGGTTGTCACTATGGTATTGCTGGACGACAAAGTACCCGTCATATCCTTGGAAATTATGAGCCAGTACATTGACTTGTCGGGTGTCGTTTAAGGTGAGAGTATCCAGCCATTCGAGAAAATCTCGGGTACAAGAGGGACCTGGGAAACGCATCGGTTGATCGTCGTCTTCGGTTTCAGCCACGAGGAGATTGGCAATGTGTTTTTTGTTGGGTTGCATGGCTTCAATATCAAAAACACGTGCAAGGGGGGCAGGTCGTCGTCGTCCTCCTCTGGGAGGGTATCAGGCTCGGCGGTGGCGGCTGCCCCTCGTTTGGCGGGGGGACCTCGTTGGTGTTTCCTCTTTCTCTTCTTCTTGTCTTGAGGCTTGGAGGCTCTTTGAATAAAACAAAGATGAGTTTCACTGTCCACGTACTCATGGCAAGACGGGCAGTCCATATAGTAGCATTGGTGCTTTTCAATGGCTTGGGGGCGTACTTCTTGCTTCAGACAGTTAGGACAGCGACGGCGACGAAAGCACACGGAGGACCCTGGGGTGGTCACGGGTTTGCCCGTGTGGGCCTTGCCGAGTTGGGCTTGCAAGCAAGTGTCCAAAAAAAAAAGTCCCGATGACAACTGGGGCAACGTTTAGTGGCTTTGAGGGCTCGAGGGTACGCTGCCTGGAAGTCAGGGCACTCTTTCTGGCGACAGGAGCCACATTGTTTTTTCTTGTTGCAGCGATGCTCTCCCTCGGTATTGTAGGGTTTCCAACAATGGGCACAGACATAACTGGACCCGAAAAACCCGGGTAAACGAGTAATCACATCGTAATGGTCTTTGTAGTGCAACAGGATCAGTTGTTTGACTTGGGGGTCTCCATAGGTGGTGATGTGATAAGATCGTTGAGCATCCACCAGGAGGATCTGGTAACCGGCCAGGGACGGGGCTTGACTGAAGGCCGTTAACGCTTCGTAACTGCAAGGGCCGAAGGGCACCTTGGCGTCGTGATGGAGTAAGAGAGCCATTTCTTTTTGGAGTTTCCTACCTTGTCGAATGCTGTGGTATTTCGGGTGTTGGTCCACTCTGGCCTTGGCCGTGACAAGGGGTCGAGCACAACAGAGGTCATCCCGGTTTTGAATCCGGATGATCGATTTGGAATGTTTGGTTAACAATTCCAGGGTTGGATGCCCTGGTTTGCCACGACGGGGTTTACCGGTTCCCTGAGGAGCACGTTTGACTTGAGTAATGGATACTTGAAAGGAGTCATCCATTTCAAATTGTTCGTTGCTGTTCAAGGCTTGTGCTAAACGACGGAATAGGGCCTCGTCACGCTCTCTGTCTTCACGCCATTCTCCCGCACGTAATCCCCAGCCCTGAAAATTGTTATGTAGACGATTTGAAGCGATGGTAAAGTAGAGGCGATCTTGATCGTTGAGCTCAGGCGTGGTGGCTAACACTTGATTGACGGCTCGACGTAAACCATCTTGTAGGGCTTGCGTGATGTCTTGTCCTAGAAGCAAGTTCCCCGTTTGGCGTAAACGTGTATTGAAATGACGTTCATGAACCCCCATACGCGTGCTCCGACGGTTGACATAGGGTTAGAGTTCAAACTCGCAGGTGCCCTCTGCCTCGGTATCCAAACCTCCCCCACTTTGTTCAAGGAGGTGGGTTTGAAACGCACGTTGCCGTTCGAAACGATCCAAGGCCTCTTGACAAATGTCATACTCGTCACTGTCCACCATCTCTTTGAAGCCACTGGGGCCAGCCTCCTCGTCTGGTTGCGAGGACATGATCAGATGAACTCACTGGTGGTGGATGTTCGGCTTTTATAGGGTAAAAAGTCATTCCTCGCAAAGTATTGTGGGCTAACTAGGGAGGGGAGACCCCCCTCCTCCCCTCTTAGAGGGGCCATCAGGCTTTGCGGGGAATGATCCCAGAGACTATAAAACAGATCGAATCTCGAGGTGGGTCATCTCAAGATGGCCTCTCGCCATGAGAAGCTGCTAGAGGCTTTTGAAGAATTCGAAGTGGATCTCGAGGTGGAGGACATCTTGAAGAAAGTCAAGGTGGAGTTGGTGCTCGACCCAAGTGTCGTGGAGTTTGGTGAGAAGTTAAAGCGAAGAGAGCGGGGACCATGCAAGTCGTGGAACCCCCTGAATGTGACTTGGATGACCTTTCGTTTTTGCAGGACTTATTGAAAGACATGTCACCCGACAATTGGGAGCAGGTCATGGACGATGTCGAGGATTCTTCCTTTGATTTGGAGGCATTGGTGCCCCCTGATGGCATTGTTGATTTGTTGGAGGACATGTCACCCGACGAGGGCGTCGATTTGATGCATGATTTGGTGTCTTAACCCTCGTCTCAGTATTTTGGCAGAACATTGAATCGTCTTAGTATTTGGCAGAACACAACTCATGAACAAAATGAGACATTTTCATTTCTTATTACTCAACATGTAACTGGGGTGTCATTAAATTTACAATTTGAAACGTTTCTTGGCTTGCATGATTTTCTTGACCACCCGTTCCGTCTTAGTTTTCTTGCCGGGTAAGCGATCAATGGCTTGGATCATCTTGGTATCGGCTTTCCATTTATCTTGCAAATTCTTGGCACGACTGTAATCAATGTCGTGTTGCTTAGCAACCTGGTCCAAGCGATTGATGCCGGGATCCCCACGTTTCAGACGTTTGGTCAAATGGGTGCCAGGGCCCATGTACTGATACCCAGGCCAATGAAATTCCTTCCCCGTTTTAGCAATCCATTTTTGGACATCCAAGGCCCCTGCTCGTTGGGGGCGTTTGAGTCCCCTTCTCCTCCTCTTGGTGGGCATCTTTTTTTAGTCACTGTCGTCGTAATCCAATCGACGTCGTAACTTTTTGCCTTGGGCCCAATCTTCCCAACTGGGTAAAGGTTTCAATCGTTCCACTTCACGAGCGGGTCCTTTGCCTTTGCCTTTGCCCCAAGGACTCTCGGCTAACTTTTTTTCCAAAGTCTTGCGCTGTTCTCGAATGGCTTCTAAACGCGACCGGGTATCCCCTCGACTGGTGGAAGGGGCCTCTTTCTTGAGAATGGGAATTTTACTGGTGGTGGCTGCTCCTTTGCCTTTCTTGGTTGCAGGGGTAATGGGAGGTTTGGGGGTGGACGGGCTGCCTTTTATCATGCGCTTCAACCATTGTTCCACGGGTCCCGTCACCAAATCCCCGGCTTCTTCTTCCTCGCCTTCTTCACCTGGCGGGCCACCCGGTGCCCCAACCCCCACCCCACCAGGAAATTGACAAATGCGTTTGGTTAACTTGATTAATTCTTGACTCAACGGTTTGGTTTGAGCATTGACCAGGGCGGGGGGTAATTGGGGATTGGCTAACAACACATGTTTTTTGGCGGCGAGCGTCGCGGCTTTGTTCAACAAGGCATTTTCGGTGAGTTCTCCTTTGTAATATTGAATGAGTTGTTCCAAGTACTGGTGGGGAATCATGTAGACCTCGTCCATAATTGACTACAATCGAGGCAAAGTTCCCCGTCTTCCACGGCACGACAGCTCTCACAAAGACGGGACCTCAACATATGTTGGTACTCTCGATACAACAGGTGATATTTATGCTTCCAATAAGAACACTCGTCTTTCCACTTGTCGGTGGCCCGATTGGCCTCTTGTAACAGATGCATCCACATGGCAAGCGTTAACGAACACATTGACATAAGACGTGATGGAGTCCTTGAAACAACCCGCGTCCTTTTTGTTGAACCAACCACTGACGACGTTTTTCGACGGAATGTCGACGACGTCCCAAATCACGTAGCACCTTTTTATAGGGTTGAAGTTTGGTCAGCATGGGTGGGGTCACAGGAATCTTGTTTTTTAAGAAGTTCAAGACCAATTCACTCACAGCATTGATTTGATCGGCATTGGCATGCTGTAACAACTCTTGACGTTTGGAACCATTGGCTTCTTGTAACATGGACCGTAAAAACGGTAATTGACGTCCAAGGCGTTTCATTGGATACAACACTTGTTGGGTTTTTTTGCATAGCCTTTGTCAATCAACCAACTGTTGTAGCCCTTGGTACCCCCTCGTCTTTTATACGCTTGATATTGTTGTTTGTACCCCGATACCATCTTTCTCCCTTGGGCCGCACTCATTTGCGGTTTTTTCAAAGCCTTGACCAAATCACTTGTGACTTCATACCCCTTTTTCACGTCGACGAACCAAGGTATGCCTTCTCCTTGCTGGGTTCTTCTTTTTCTTTTCCTTCTTCGGGGGGCCATGGTTATAAGAGTGTGGGACTGGGAGGGAGCGGCTTTTTATTGATCCAATAGTCTTTGGGCCTCAAGGGACGAGGACATCCGTCCACATAGCATAGGGCTTCCACCGGTTGTACACAAAATGACGATGGTAATCTTGGAGACATCGTTTAGGTAACGGAGGGGTGAAATCCACAATGGTATCATCCAAGGTTTGCATCTTGATTAAAAATTGTTCCAGATCCTCCAAGGGAACACCACGGACATAGGTTTTCAATTCGGTCAAGGCTTTGGCATAGGTGGTAAACGCAAATCGACTCATGGTCACTTTAAATCGGTATTGTTTAAAATCATTCCATCCTTTGACCACCGTCCCCACTGCCGCCAAACATGCTACCAACGTACTGTTTTCCAAAAGGGGTCCAGCAATCATGCCTGCGGCCATCAGGAGTAACGCCATACCATTGAACAAGGCATTGATACACTTGAAATGATTCAACATTTTTCGATAACACCACCATTGTTGATGGTAAAAAGCATACAAGGAATCCATACGTTGTAACAATTCCGGGAGGAAGGGAAGGCCATGCTGTTTTGATCCATTCAATAACGACACGGCGGTTTTCATCATCACGGCGAAACGCGGGACGAAGACGTTTGTACGCTGGGTGCTCCTCCTTGTTTATAACTGGTCACAATGCTATTGGTCATGGTAACATTGGCAATTTCACGTCCTTGGGCTAATTGTTCTTGATCTTGTAACATCATGCGTAAACGTCGTTGTAAATCCGCTTGACGCAAGGTACGAGTGGGTGGACTCCCAGACGTCCAAGATCCTCGAGGCGTGGTTGGATTGGAGGCAGGTGTCAAAGGTGAAGTGGGGAAAAGTTGGCGTCGTCGTCTTCGCCCACGTCGTCCACCAAGACGCCCACCACCACCACCACCACCACCTCCACCACCATCACCACCACCAGCACCACCAGCACCACCAGCACCAGCAGCACCACCTCCACCACCACCACCACCACCACCACCACGTCCACCACCTGTTCCACCACCACGTCCACCACCACGTCCACCCCCACCACCATTACCGTCACCCCCAGCACCCGCGGCTGTCCGACCACCTGTTGCTGTTTGCCAACCAGGTGGACTTCTCGGGGACTCCGGGGTGGTCTGTATGCTACGAAATGATTGACTTGCTGGACTTCCAGCCCCGGCTGGGGAAGAGGGTTGTACAGGGGGTGCACCATCCAGATTGGGCCAACTCGAAACTGTGCGGGGGGAGGGGAGTCTTCTCAAAAACTCACTGAGGGCATCGGGGTGGATTTCCTCCATGGCGACGTCGAGAAGGCCTTCGTCTCCCGTGAAATACAAATCTTGCAGGGCCCTTGGGGACATTTGATTGCTGGTGGTCGCCCCAACACCGGCGGGGGCCGTGGTATCGTACGATTGCGGAGGTTGACGGTCATCATCGTCATCGGCCATGCTTGCTTTCTTTTTTTCCTGTTCCAAGGGGGTGTCGTGCCTTTATAGCGGTTTTTAATAGGTGCGAGTCCATCCTTCGTCTTTTAACAGGTGACTCAACACACGTTGTTGATCGGAAGAGGCAGGGTGTAAATCCAACACCAAATACCCATACGGTCGTGTAGTGGCTTGATGAAACGTCTCCAACGTGTCTTTCCAAGTGGTCGGAAACGATTGAAGCATGACATTGCGTACCCCTAATTGATCTCGGGGGTTCTTGAACGCCACGATGTAATGGGCATTGCGGGAAATACTTTTAGCATATCGACCCACGGGAAACATGTCTTGGCACAAGTACAACCCGGTCACCCCTTGATGATGTGAATGTTTGGTGAATAATCGCGTTTATCGTGACTCCCTTCATCCATTAAATCATCCAAGACGAGGACCCCATGTCCTTGAGGAAACCATTGGACCAACACCTCATGATCGGGAATCCCTTCGTGAAACACCACCCCTTGCTCTTGCATGCTTCGAAATCGATCTTGCCAGGCCCCATAACAATAATGCCGTTGGGTCGGTGGGGTTTCAAACAAATCTGGGTTCTCTACTAAGAGTTTTTCCGTAAACACGGTTTTGCCACATCCCGAAGGTCCCACGACCAAAATACTGGAGGGGGTATGAAAACGAAACGGTTACCCCGTTTGCATGATGACAACGAATACCCATTTGAAAAAAAAGGCACCTTTTTATTGGAGCCGGTGGGACTCGAACCCACGCACGACCCTCCTCCTCCTATTTTTCGGGGGGATCCAAAGGCTCTACCGACTGAGCTACGACTCCGACACAGTTTTTTTTCCAACATGTTTTTTATTTAACCATTACATTGATGATACGGATGACAACAGAGTTGATACCATCTCTCTTCTTGACCTACAAGGAATTGTTGAAGGCGTTGACCAGCTTGATGGTCATTGCCTACATAATCATGATCCGAAAACTCATTTAAAAAATCTTGCAAGGTCCCTCCACGGGCTTTGGCTTTCAGGTACAACAAGGCGTAATCACCACAACTCTTGCTGGAGATGGCTTGGAGGGACTTGCCATTGGTCACCACATACTTCCAATGTTGCACAATCCAATCTCGGAACGGGGTGGCTTGCACGTACGTATCCAAGGGCAAAGCATAACTGTCCAGGACTTCACACACGTTTCCATCCGTCCACACCGCTAACCAATGTTGTCCCGGTTGATCATGCGGGTCCGTATTCACAGTGTAGCCTTGGGGTTGGGTCTTGACAGGACTCTTGGGTAAACGATCACAGGCCACTGTTCCGTAAAAGACCGGTTTCAATTGGGGGTCGTCTCGGGCTAAATAATCCAACTGTACATTATTCAAGGCCACATGTTCCATCAGTGCTGGTAAATGTTATACAACACGGCTCCGTTCTTGTCAATCTCCAGCAAGTTCTCAAATTCTCCATACACGAGCACGGTTATATTGAGATTGGGGGCGGCTCCAAATTCCAAGACGAGTTGTAAATCTCCCGTTTGCTTGGGGTTGAGGTTTTGACTGTCAGCAAATCCATTGGCGACATTGTCAAACATGTGCAAGGTACAATTTTTAGCTTGGCCCCAATCTTCTAGTTCTATCATATTGCCTTTCTTTTTACACCAAGCGCCACTGGCTTGCAGAAAACGGAAGTAGCCTAGATTATCTCGGCTGCCATTATTGTGCACTAACTGGAGGGTTTCATAAGGGTATTCTTCTCCTTTGACAATCTGTTTAATGGACGTCAGACCAAATTTCTGGAAACAGAAAGGATCTCGGGTCACATCTCCATTGAAGGCGCGGCTGTCCAGTAACCCCGCAATCAATCGGTCGGGTATTGTGCTTTGAAACAGGTTGGGGATATCAAGGCGGACCAGGTTGTTTTGCATGCTGAAGGTCCGGATTTCACTACGGACGGTCGGGTAAGCAGCCACTTGGCCTTCATTGTGTCTTTTTTCAGATAAACTCTGGTAGATGGCGTCGTTCAAACGCAGTTGACAGAGATGAAACCGTAGTTTGACATCGCCTTCCATCAATCGGCCAGCTAGAGCCACTCCATTGAAAAACAAGCTGGGGCCATTGAAATGAAATTTCATCTTGATTTCTATGCCGGGCACCAACAATTTGCCGGTATGAAACACTTCCAGGTGCGGGGTAAACACCAGACTGTGGGTAAGACCTCCAGCATACTTCCCCACTTCAGCTACCATGGCATCGAAGGCCCCTTTCTGATTGGCACTGAGAGCTTGCCAGTGAGCATGGTCCCCTGCTTTGTCTGTGTTGGTGGCAGTCCATTGGGGTGGGAAATCCACTTGATTGAACCATCCTTGGGGTCCTAACACGGTCTTGCCATCTTCTCGGTCATAATTCAGCAAGGTTTCCAGGTAAGCTTTGTAATGATAGGTGTCAGATTGAGAACTAATCAACGTGCCATTCAAATGCAAATCAATTTGTTTGATGATGGAATGGGCCAAATTATTGACGGGCCACAATTTCTGATTGACCACCAAGTTATCGTTCGTACTCTTTTGCAATCTCAATTCCATGGTAAAGTAACTGCGTCCCAAATCCACAAAATCGTCCAACCCCGGAATGATGAATTCCATAGGATTGATACCCGTGGTGGTGGGTTGAATGGTGACCATGCGATAGGCATTGATGCTAATGTCGGTCGGGGGCACCTTGAAAATCCGTATCGCCGGGTTGACGGTCCCTTCGGAACGCACGTGAGCCGGGGTGGTTTGTGTACTCCCGTCAGGCATGTTTAACGTCGTTGTCGAGTGGTACCCCGTCGTCGTCGTGAGGGGTTTTTATAGCGTCGTCGTCGTGCCAAGCGTTGTCTCAAATCAAACCCGGGGACTCTCATCACCTCGGGACTCAACCATCCCCCACGTTGTCGTCGCACGAGTTTCCAAAACGGATACAGTCCTCCCCATTGAGACAACCCTCGATCACTACGAATCCGTCGAGGTCGTGAAGGCACGGGTTCCATGTTCACACTCCCAAAATATCGCGCGCACGTTTGGTTTGTTTGGGAAACAAAGCACTGGCCACACGCACGGCTTCTTTCACGTTCTTATGACTCAAAGCTTTCTTGGCTTGTTTGGTGATTTCCTTTTTAATGACGTCTTCGGCTTTGCGTTTGATACCTCGTGTCAAACCCGTTTCCAATCCTCTCTTGATATTACTAGGCAGTTTTAAAGAATTTCGCGTGCTTTTAAGGCCTTGGAACCCCCCACGCAAGAGATCCGTCACCAACCCTTTTCCACTTTGACCCTGTTGATCATACCACTCGTCTGTCCGAAATCGTGTCAAACTTCCCCCGCGCATCGTGCTCTTCACGCGTTACCAAGGATCACGTTTTTGTTTGTGTCACAGGACTCGTCTCTTTTTATACCGTCATCATCGTCGTTTTTTTCCGAAAAGCGGCTTCCAACCCTTTTTTGGCCCCGTAACTCGCCGCACCTCCCGCGGCACCCAACGCCACGGCTTTTCCTCCAGCGATCAAGGCTGGAATGAGGGCGGCCAGGGGGAATAAACCCCCTCGTTGCCTTCTTCTTCTTCGTCTCCTTCCACGCACTCTTGTCTTGGGCATCTTTGAATAGACACTCCCTTTGTCAAGTCCGTCCCTTTTTATGTCTTTTTGAAGTGTAACGTAACAATGGTATGGCCTTCACCAAACTTCACCAAGTCTCCTCCGGCACCAATCGTTTCGGCTACTTGAATGTGAATCATTTCCACCACCTCGTTACGAAGAGACATGTATTGAATGTGCAACGGTTCAAAGTACAGGGTGCCGCGTGCTTCTCGCTTGTACTGGATTTCACGCAACAAATCGGTCACACGATTGCCTACCATCATACTGCCTGCCACGTCGGAGTACACGTGCAACGATCGGGTGGGTTCACCCACCACCGCCCGAAACGCTACATTCAAGTTGGTGAAACGCCAATTACAACTCATACTCAATACTAAATAATCCGGCAAAGCCGCAAAAACAGTCCAAAAGACAGGGTTGTGCTCATCGTCGGTCAAATCGTTCCAATCACTGTTCTTGGTCATGTCGGGTACTTGATCCCCCATGAATTCTTGCTGTAAGTTCGGTCCCAAGATCCATCCACTGCTCATTTTACGTAACCATCCCATCTTGACAGCTAATTTGGTGTAGATGTCCAAGGCGGGTGTCTCGCCGGCACAATGACAGACATTCGTGTTGTCAATGAGCAGATCCTCGCCTTCCCAACGAAACTTGACGTACATGTGTTTGCCCTGCTTGTTGACAAACCGACCACCTTGAATCGCTGTTTCCCGTCGTTTCTGTTCCACATGAGCAATGGCAGCTTTCATGAAACTCACCCTATCCACCACCCAATCCAAATCTTTCAGGTCACTGATGAGGGTTTTAGTGAATCCTGGGCGACCGGCCATGGTTCCATCGGTTTTACCCGGGGCGGGATAACTTTGGTCCCAGGACGTTGATATGATGTACCCATCTTTCTTCACCAACTGATACAAATTGACGCGAGCATCCGGTAAGGAAATGGCACTCAACCCCACTTGCCATCCACCCCCCGTGAGCTGTAACGGTTGAGGTAAACGAATCTTGAAGGAATTGGCTTGGTTGTTGGGAAATTCACGTCGGTTGGCATGACTGGGTAACGTCACGTAGAACGACATTTTGTCTTCTTCTTCACACCACGACTTCCCATTTAAAGTGGAGGGTGAGGAGGGTACGTCCTTCGCCAAATTTCACGAGATCCCCATTGGTTTCGGCCATCTGGGTTTCCACGATTTCCACCACTTCATTGCGTACTGGGACATATTGAATATGTCGAGGTTCAAAGTGCGTGGTGTTTTGAGGCTGGTACTTGATTTCTCGTAAGAGATCGGTGATACGGCCCCCTACCATGCTGCTGGTCCCTACATCACAATACACGTGCAAAGGGCGCGTCGGAGCAAATTCCGACGAGGGACGAAAGGTCTCGTTCAAATTCACAAACCGCCAAGGGCACGATAGACTCAACTTCACATAATCCCCCTCCACTTTCCAAAAGACGGGTTTGTTGCTGGCATCGCGGACATCCGTCGGGGTGGGAATGGTGGAAATGCCTTGAAATTCTTGCAAGAGATTCGGGCCTAATCGATACTGACCGGGGGACACTTGTTCAATCCATCCCATTTTCAGGGCCAAGGTTCTACCCCATGACACGTGCGCCACTTGTCGTTTGTAATCCACATTGGTGGTATTCAACAACAAATCCCCTTCGGAGGTCCATTCAAAGGTCGGGTACAATTTGACGCCATTGTCCTCTGTCCATTTGTTTTTGGGTTGGGTTTGTTTCGCACGGCTTTGCTCGTAATGATACACCAGTTGATGAAAAAAGTGCGATCCCGTCGACGAGGCCATCTCCTTTCTCATATCTCGACCGTAGACAGTGAGTTCGCGCCGTTGATGCCACCAGCGATCGTTCCCCAAATCGTCTGTGTCATGCACCCGTTCGTGCCATCGTACATACAACAGAGGATGGGAATCGCCCACTCCTCCTTCTTCCACGACCACGGGAATGGTGGGTAAGGATAAACTCACCATGCCTACCATCCATCCTCGTCCCACAAATCGGATGGGTTTAGGCAATCCGTTTCTAAAATGATGGCTCTTGTTCCCGGGAAACTCTTTGGTACTCGCATGACTCATCAACGTCACGTAAAACGAAGAGTTGGGCACCAATGTCATGTTAGTGGCGTCGGCGTCGTTTGCCTGGTCGAAGGGACGTCACGTCTCCACGAGCAATCCAACTATTGTACTTGTCTGGCCACCCTTTCCACTTGATCAACCAACGGCCTTTTTGTCGCTTAAGTACCTTTTCGATGCGAAACACATCGGACACATGAACTTTTTGTAAATCCTCCTCATAAAACGTACTTTGGACCGGGGTATCATCCCATTCGTGAATCTTATACGTGGGCACCGGGCCCGGGATCACACGATGCACCACAAACGCTTCTTCGGTCCAACCAGGTAGATAGCTTTTTTCAAACGTACGATGAATCTTATTGAGTCGTACACGATCCCCCACTTTCAATTGGGGTTTTTTCTGGCCTTTCAATCGTGGACCATACAATCGTTTCCACACCGCTTCTTCGTTGTCCCATGTCACATCTTGAGGGGCCATACCAATACTTCGATGACGGGTAGCATTATAGCCTTGCACCAACTCGGGTAACACATTATCAAATTTCAACGTGTTGGCAGTGGTCAAATAACGGTACAACCGTTCTTTCAAGGTCCGATTAAATCGTTCCACCACACTGGCTTTCGCATCCCCTTCCGTCGAAAAATGTTGGATGCCTTGCTCGTCGACCCATCGTTGAAACGTGCGATTATAAAATTCTTTCCCTCGATCCGTTTGCAATCGATTCGGATGACGTCGTCCTTGTCTCACAATCTTCTCAAAGGCTTTCACTAGAGCCACGCCGGTTTTGGTTTTCAACGGTTGTACCCACGCGTACTTGGACAACACATCCACGACGGTCAACAAGTATCGTATGCCCCGATTATATTTGGCCAAACGTTGCACTTCCACTAAATCTGCCGCCCATTGATCATCCAATCCCCCGACAATCACAGGTAAGGTAGGAAAACGACGACGTCGCGGCTTATGTAACGTATAGGCCACATCCTGTTCCAAGAGCCGTTGAGCTTTTTTCAAAGGAAGACGATGGGCTTTAGCAAACCGTTGTACGCCTCCTAAACTCCCCGGGGCTCCAAGATCGTGGTAACGCTTCAACCATTGTTGCGAGACATTGCGTTGGGTTCTCTTCCTTGACGAGACATTGCGTTTAGTTCTCTTCAACCATGATGACGAGACCTTGTGTTGGGTTCTCTTTCGAGGGGCCATACGTTCTGGCATTCATCACATAAGGTCGATATGGTGGGGACCGTGTGGGGATGCGCCTTTTGAATGGTTCGATACCATCGCCAGGCGTAAGGGTGCGTTTTTAACCATAAGACAAACACGACCCATCGATACAAGTTGCGGTCGACGTGGGTTTCTTCAAAGATCTGGAGAGGATGCGTATCCTCGGGACAGGGGGGAATGGGGATTTGGGGACCGGGTTGGTGATCATATAAGACTTGACAAAGGGTTTGATGGCATTGCCATTGCAAAAGGGACAAGAGACCTCCATAACACATCCACACAGACTCCATGGTCACATTGATAAAAAATAAAAAAAATAAAAATTTATTCCTACTCCTTTATACATTTAAAATAGACCTAGACGTCCACAAGTGATGGTCTCTAGACCTTTCTGCCAGTTCTCAACACTGTCACTGTACTTGGGGGGTGGTGGAGCTGGGGCTACCATCATTTCTTGACGGTTCTTGAGATCTTGAATTTCTCGCAACAATTGTTTCTCATAATCTGTCAGGGGGCGATCCTCTTTCCTTCTGACTGGAGGTGGTGGGCCAGGGATGTCCACTCTACGTTTGGGGTATCCTTGAGCATCACGGCTGGGCGGTTCAGCGAGTGGGTCGGCTTTTTTGGGGGGATGGTCATGAAACCAACTCCAGTACTTGGGACCCAAGGGTTGATCGGCCCATCGGAAGAAGCCACACTTTTTCTTGGAACAATTCAGAAACAAGCGATCGGGGTTCTGGGTCGAATGACTTTGTTGAAGCGTGGCGGGTTCACGGCAAAAGCATTGCAAACAACACCACATGTCCAACACTTCTGCATGAGGTTGACTATACATGGCTTTCATATACTCCAGGGCTTGATCTTGTCCACAAAAAAGCAAACACGGTTGCATGGGACATTTCACATAAGACCATCCCTTTTGAGATTGACGGGCCTCCAAACGCACGTCATGGCAAGGGCATACCATAGTGTCCACCGAAGTGGGAGGATCATACACGGGCGTCAATGTGAATGGAGGTGAAGGTGTCGATTGCTCCACCATGTCATTCAATTCTTTCATCATGTCTTCCACCGCAGCTCGGGTGTCTTCCACCACTTCACATACCACAGGATCACAGTCCACATTCTCTTTCTTTTTCTTCTTCCCCGCAGGGTGTACGCTTGACTTTCTCTTCCGATCCACAGACATCGTGCTCAAGGTTGTTTTCACCCCACCGCCCATGCCTTTTTATACCCAGGACCCTTGGCTCTCATTGGTCAGCTTATCCTACCCATATAAGGACGTCTCCTCTTCCCATTGGTCAGCTTTTGCCTCTCCAAATAAGGACCTCTTGTCTTCCCATTGGTCAACTGTCCCTATTTAAGGAGCTCCCTTGGTCTCTAGATCTTCATTCCAAGTAGATGGACTACTACCAAGATCTCAACCGAGACGACTTTCCTTCTGCCGACGACTATTTGGCTGAACGGGTCAAACGAGGTTTGGCTGCGGGATTCACGTTCCAACAGTGCCGACATCACCACCTCATTGATTTGGCTTTGGCGTTAGGGTTAACTGCCCCTGAGATTCTAGCTATTGTAGGTCCTGACACCGGGTAGGTATTTCCCCACGAATGCCCCCCAACATCAACATGATCGGAGAACACGATGTGGATGCCTTGGAACTGAAAATTGGTCATGGCCATGTGGTGTACACCGGGGGAGCCAGAGGTACCGATGCACTCGTCGAAGAACTGGGTAAACAGTTTGGGATGCAAGTCGAAGTCCTCGTCCCCCCGAACCATCCTCGAGCTACCTTCATCACCCCGTCGACCGTGGAAGTCCTCATGCTGGCCAACCCACATCTTCACCAGGCAGCTGAGAAACTAGGCAAACCCATGCCCAGTCATTTTTACACCCTGCAATTGCTGCAACGCAATTATCAAATTGCCAAAAAAGCCCAAACCATCTATGCGTTTGGCATTTTGGAACAGGATCATAAACGCGTGAAAGGAGGCACTGGTTGGACCGTGCAATTGGCCATGGATCAAGGCAAACCCGTCTATCTCTTTGACATACCCAGTCAATCATGGTACCGCTCGGACCATTACTACCAAGTCAACGAGAATGCCACCACCCTAGTCACTGGCAGTCAATTTGTCCCTTGGGGACCTAAAAAGCCCACCCTTCATCAAAGCAGTGCTATCGTGGGATCCCGGGATGTGGACAACAAAACCCGAGCCGAAATTCAAGCTTTATTCAATCGCACCTTCTGTCTCCCCGAGAACATTGATCAATTACGTCTGGAGCTTGAAGACTTTCATTTGTAATTGTACATAGTCATTTTTTAGTTTTTTATTTTTGGAATTGTACATAGCCTTTTCAATTTTTTAGGTTTTATTTTTTCCAATTGTACATAGCTTTCTTTTACTTTTTATTTCTTCAAACTGTAGATATCTTTTTCAATTGTAAATAGGAGCGCCCCACCCGCGTGGCAAGAGATGGACAACCATTTGTAAAAAAACATCAACCCTTTTTTTAATTAAAAATTTTAAAAACTGACAACATTGAGTTTGCACTATGGTCATAAATAATGTCTCTTGACTCACAGTAGCCTTGACTCCAATAAAAAAACTCAACAGGAATAAAAAATGTTCATTGTCCCAAACAACGGTCCACGGCGCCAAACACCTCTTTCTCCATGTCCTCCAGTCGTTTTAACTCCTCCCGCCGTTTCAGTACTTCCTTAAAGAAATAGGCCACAGTGTCCCATTCGTCCTCTTTATGGACGCGTGGCAAGTGGTCCGCCAAGTAATGGTCGAGTTCACGGAACTGTGCCTCGGTGATTGGCCAGTACCTTTCATCCATGGTGAACGTTATCCGATTATAAATCCACGGGATGACTTTCTTCACAAGCTTTTTCTTCAACAACTTGTATGTCATCCTCTCGAGTGGCAGACCATTTTCAAACTCAACAAAACACAGTAAAAATAAACGAATAAACGCGGCCACGCGCCACCGGGTCATACCACGCCACAATTCCTCCCTCCTGGCGTACATCTGCATGGTGTGCCGCTGGACCGGTGTCCTCTCCATCCCCACTCGTCTTCGCAATGCCTCGTCTCCGCTCACATTCATGTCACTGGTTAGAGAGCCCAAGGGCCTTCTCGTTTTGACCATTTTTCCTAAGCAACTGACAAAAGTCAACTAAGCATGAACTCAAAGCTAGGAGTGACGTCCTGGGGCCTCCCTTGACTTATATACCCCGATCCGCGCAATGCACCATGGACTATCTAACGAGGGGGGAGGGGGGTCCCCCCACCTCTTCTCCTCCCAAAGCATGATGGGGTCTCCCTCTCATTGGTTCCTTACCCTCCCGGGGGACCCTTTGTTTCTCTATAAAAATACCACCGTCCCCATGCCATGTTACAATCCCTGGATGATCCAGGCCTTAGTTCAGAAGCCCAACAAGTGATTGATCCTTTCACCTGATGTCTAAGCCCGGAGCGTGTGTGCGCTGTAAGGAACCTGTCACCAATCAAACCCTTTTGACCTGCTGCAAACAACCCTGTCATGTAGCCTGTGCCACCCAGTGGAAAAAAAGTCGTGGTTTTTACAGCGCTTGCTTTCACTGTTCACTATGGCGTTGCTTCGCAGTCATTGAAGTCCTCAATGAAGAATGGAAAGAAGACCCCAAATTTGTGGAAGAAGTCAAAAGTATCTGGCACCACCATCCTCTGTGGTATGGTATCTGCTATGAATTCAAGGGAACCATTGAGAGATTATGGGGAGGCAACCGAGGGTTCTGGGGAACACTCAACGACCCGCTTGATGGCAGCACAGTAACCATTTTTCTTGGCCACACCCAAAGCGAAGTCATTGCAAATATGAAACCCTTGAATGCCACCCCCATGTTCCCAATGCGCACAAGACCATCACCGTGAGCTTCTTGTAAAAGGACTCCCATGTTTGGACATTGGACTTTTTTTCTCATGTCAAACATTAAGAATGAAACAACCAATAAAGCATGTTCAATGACATTTCCTGTGTTTTTATTCATACTCTCCACATAACAGGGTTTTCTATTTTTATGTCTGTTGACTTTTTCTGGAGAGTTCAAGGGTAATGATGGTTCTGCCTTGTTTGAAATGAGCTGGTTGTCCATTGGCTGTTTGAATCTCCATGGCAATGCTGTCAAAGATGGTTTTGCCAAGAGGAAAATACATCCGTTGCGTGGTATCAAATTGATGATCGGTATTGCCAGCATCCAAGGTACGTAAAAAACCTTTTTCTTGATTTCCCACAATGCTCTGTGCCACCAGATCCGTGTAAATCATCAATTGTTGTTGCCCTTGTTGGGGTTTGACCGTTTGGGTGGTGGGAAATGCTTGTCGACTGAGATTCGGTCCCAAGAAGAAGTAATAATTGAAATCGGGGTGGGTAAAGCTGACGGACACAATGCCATGCGGTGGATATTTGTTGACAGGACCGCGGGTGGGTGACCATTTGTGTCGATCGTCATAATCCACGATATGTTTCACCAAATAATTTTTTTCTTCCACAATTTGTTGCGTTGGCGATCCATCTTTGACCAGTCCCATCAGTTGAGCGAATTTCCATTCCATTTCAAATTGCATGTTGGCTGGTATGAGCACATACAACGAATCTAATTCGGGGGCGATGCCTGTATTGGTGATTTTCACGTAGGGTTGAGCCAGGTTGAGAGCGGCTAGTTGTTGTCATTTCGCTTGATCGTCCACCTCCATTTTGGTTATATCCATCATGACTTCCATGTGTTGTTTTTCCATTTCGTACGCGATGACGATCCATGCTTCTTTCAAATTGTGGTAATACCCTGGTGGTAAATGGATTTGTTTGGTGACTTGAATGGGAGCCGTTCCATCCGCACGTTTTGGGATGTATCTGATATCTGTTTTCATCCAATGTTTTTGACTATCTTCTTGCGTCCAATTCTGCTTGGTTTGATCTTCCAATTGTTGATAAAAAGCCGGGTGTGAGATATGAACCAGGGCCGCTTCCCAATCATCTTCCACCAAATAATGTGAATGAGGAAGTCGAGCCGTAAATTTTTGTCCCGTGCCTTGTGCTTGATCACTGATAAGGGTGATGTAAAAACTCATGGTGACAACAATCACCACCTAACCCCTTGTGGTTGCCTTTTTATACCTACCCCCGATGCTAAAATTGGACTTTGGACTTTGAGCCCGTGTTTCGCCGCGGTTTTTACCCCCTCCTGAGCCCACGATCCTTTTTTCATACTGCTCAGCGGTTTCCCATTCTAAAACACGTGACTTTCGGTTGCCTGAGCCCGCGATCGTTTTTTTCCACCTGGTCAGTGGTTTCCCATCCTAAAAACACGTGACTTCTGGTTCCGGTTATGACGTCATCCTTACATCAAAACGAGGCCTAGTGTGCTATGTGGGCCCGACTTACTACTAGCAAACATCAAAATCTCGAGTAGCCTGAGTGCTTCGATCTTGCCTCTCCTTCAACACAATTATTTCGATTCCCTTGTCTCAAAATGCTGGATCTGAGGAATACTGAGCACTTTCCCTCCATATCGTCAAAAGAAATATGCAAACCACTGCTTATTAGGAGCTTCAGCTACGAGAAACCTTTCCCAACTCTGCCAAGTTCCTTCCACTTTGACGCCATGTTGGTTTTGTTATCAAGTCGATTGACGTCACATTAGCTAATCACGTGATATTTTGGCCGCGCGAGATGGCAACACTTTTGAAGTCAAATTTGCACTATTTTCACCGCGAAAAAAGTACGTTTGAAAAGTTTGATGCCGGTTATCGCTTAGAATCCTTTCTTATACACATAAAACAATCAAAAACGGAAGAAAACAATGTCGTGTCCTTTAAAGGTAAATAAATATGGGTTTGCTCACAAATCTATTTGTTGTTGTGATTAAGCTGGAGGCAACAAAATGTTGCTTCAGACTGTTACACTTTCGTCCTTTGTATGATGTTTTACCTGGTCATGGAAGCTTATGACCAAAATAAGAAATTGCTGTGATGCTGCATCAGAATTAAAATTATGTGAAGGAAAGATAGTCGATAGAATAAAATAATATTGTCGTGGAAGTTTTAGTTGAAATCTTGCACAATATCCTTGACTCCAAATCAGCAATGACTTGTAATTCACAGCACTCAATATGTGTGAAGGGCATCTAATCAAATCCAGCTGAAAATTATTGCCTTGCGTTCCCTAAGAATGTTTCACGTGCCATATGGTCTTTCATTAGGACGATTGTCATTTCCTTAACTACTGATGTAAATTCAAATTTTTGAATTGAAGGCCAGTCAGCAGAAAAAAAGCACTTTTACATTGTCAGATTCCGACCTGGGTAACTAACTCCTCTATCAGTCACTTGCGCATACTAGGTACATTGATATGAATGTTTAAGGTGATTTCATCGAAATAGAAGGAATATTTAAAATTTGCTAAGACTTGGTCCAACTGGTAATTATGTTCAGAACATTCCAAAAATGCAGTTCGAGCAGTTCAACAAAAAAGACATTTATCATGCATTATAGACTATTTTAGTTGAACAGGAATTCGGAGGATATGAAAAAAAAGTACTTGCAGCGTACGTAAATACCCTGCTGTGCCTAAAGACGTGTTCTTTTTGGCATTTAAATAAAAATATCTCAAAGCAGAATTTTTAACTTTTCTTGAAATCGCGATACATTGCACTCAACCGTGTGCCATTTTAATTTATGTATTAAAAATGGGGGTCACCGAGTTCGTTTAGGAGAAAAGGACCTGTTATTTGTCTGAACTGCTCAGCTTTCATAGAAAACCTACCAAGCTCCGGAGGTGCGCGCGCTAATCACGCAAAAAAATAGGATGCTCAGAAAGGATGCGCAATGCAATTGACAGAAATCTCCTTAAGCAGCGCTCTTTCATGCTAGCAGTTTCAAAGGCCCGGCAAGTTTAGCAGTCCACTAGCTCAGGGAACTCGGGACCTTATAAGTTCAGGAAAATGTACGTCCACGCAGTAGAAATGTATTGAAAAGTTATTCTTTTGCAAACTTTTTTTGCAATTTGTCTATCTCTTTCAGCTCCCTAGTGTTTGCTTGTGTTTGCTCCTTAAATGTTATTCAAACTTCGCAATTGTTTGAATCAGTGTTGTTCTATCGGCTAAAATCTTGTTTCATGGCTTCATTGCATAACTGAGATTGGTATAGCAAAGATGATCATTCTGAATCACTTTGCAATAACATGGACAGGAACACGCAAGGCGTCCTAAATAACTGGCACTTTTTATTTAAAGTCTCTTTAAAGGCGGCATTAAAACTTATTAAAAGAAACAGAGACAAATGATTACAATACATCTATTCATTTGTCTCGTTACCACCATTTTCACTACTACGCGACTTTTCTTTTCAAAACACCTCTGAGCACTTTGCAATAAGCTTCCGTCAATCATACCTTATATGGAAAGTGTGTGATGTTACCGCAATTGAATTGAGCTCGAAGGAATAAAGATAGCGCCAAATTATCCCGTAAATTTGCGCTGGCGAGTCATATATTGACTAGTAAGAGGCTTTAGAGTCGCTGATGTTCCAAGAATACTTCACGTTTGGTAGTTATTTGTAAAGAAATTTCGACATTTCTTCAGAATTAAATACGCGCTCGGTGGATTATCCTAAGCTTGCGTTTAATCTCGTGAATAAGTTAAACCGAAGTGTGAAGTAAAAATTCTAGCTTTTCTGACCTGAAAATAGCATACAACATGTTATTCACCACGAGTACAAATCTGGCAATATCCCGAAGTGTACGAGGACGAAATTCAGGAGTGGATAGAGTATGCAACGGGAAAACGAATCATGATTGGCGTGCGATCAACCGATTCGTGAAGAAAATGGGTTTGACAAGAAGAAAGCTGAAGAAACGTACGTAGGACTTGTTGGATTGTTTTTGCAAGAAAAGATGTCAATTCTAGTCACCTATCACCCAAGGAATGGATCACCCGAGGAATGGAATGAAAAACAAAGCATTTAAGCGCTTTAGAACGTTTATTGTTCTACGTGACATGCTAGCAAGAAAAATCTGAAAAGTCGTTGTTTATAAAATTAAAGCGGGAACGGGGAAATATCAAGGAAAATATTTTAGCACAGTCTCATGTTAACTTCTTCGTTATAGCTCTCTGTGATTACCAAAGAACGTGATAAGCGAAATAGGGCGATGTATCGTCGTGGGTCATCGCTAAATTTCACCGAGAACAGTTGCTATTTATAGATGAATCAGAACTTCTCAGATTCATCTATAAATAGCAACTGTTCTCGGTGAAATTCAGCGATCCTACGACAATACATCGTCCTGTTTCCCTCATCACGTTCTTTGGCAATCGTCTTGAGTTATAACGAAGAAGTAAACTTGAAAGTAAGCTTAAATATTTTTCTCAATTCCCCGTTCCCGCTTGTAGAAATAACAATTTCCCTATCATGTCACAGCGTTATATGTTTACATTCTAGAAACGTAGAACAACAAACGTTGCAAGCGCATTATAAGCTTACGCTTTATTTTGTTTTTTCAATTCATTCCGGAGGTGATAGGTGATTAGAATTAGCAGTGTTCCTTCCAAAAAAATGCAGCTAGTCAGACGTACCTTTCTTCTTGTAAAACCCATTTTCTTCACGAATCGGTTGATCGCACGCCGATCATGATTCGTTTTCCCGTTGCATACTCTATCCACTCCTGAATTTCGTCCTCGTACACTTCGGGATATTGCCAGATTTATACTCGTGGTGAATAACATGTCGTGTGCTATTTTCAGGTCAGAAAAGCTAGAATTATTACTTCACACTTTGGTTTAGCTTATTCGCGAGTTTAAACGCACGCTTACCATCTGCCGCATAGGATAATTCACCGAGCGCGTATTTAATTCTGAAGAAATGTCGAAATTTCTTTACAAATATCTACCAAACGTGAAGTATTCTTGCAACATCAACGACTCTAAAGCCTCTTACTAGTCAATATATGACTCGCCAGCGCAATTTTACGGGATAATTTGGCGCCATCCTTATTCCTTCGAGCTCAATTCAATTGCGGTAACATCACACACTTCCCACATAAGGTATAATCACAGGCAGCCCAAGCTAAGGTTGAGAGCTGCGCATAAATTAGACTGTTTTTTCCACGCTATGCATAATAATGACATCGGCAACATTTAAGAGTTTGTATGGAAATGATACAAAACGTCTCAAATTGCCACAAATCAGAAAGAAGTCGAAATAAAAAAGATTTGTCTTATTTCATTGTTTTATTGGTCATTATTGGAGGGCTTCCTGGGCTGATTTGAAGCTTTTTGGGCGAGAAATTGAGGTTTATATTTTTCATCAGTTACTGAACGTTTAGAATTAATTAAAGGCAGGAAACAGTTTCACACTGCACCTCACTTGAGGTTCGATAAATTCCATCACAATAAACGAATCGCCCTACAACTTCAAAGGTGTATTCTTGGGTCTTGCGCATACCTCTGTTCTTACTCGTGGGTTCCAGATCCTATTTTAAGCCATCGAAAATCCCTCTTAAATACGAAACTCGCCTTTCCTGGTATGCGTTTTCATTTGAAGTGCACACATGAATCATTGCGAGCCGCGTTTCGACGACAAAATGTCCCTCAGCCGGGGAGAGGCTGAGCGAGATTGTCCACAAGCAGAAGGTGACACTGCGGAGTCCAGAGAGGTCGGTTTGAGGGCCTGATAGAAAACTATCGGTACGCCCGTGAAATTTAGTCGGCTCACTTGACGCCACGAGCACGCTTTAATGTCTTCGTGCGACAATATATTAGCATAGTGATTTGCTCCGTCACATTTACCTGTTTACCGCAAAAAAAATGTTGTCGAAATTTAGAAGCAGAGACGAGGAGCAGTTTCCACCTAGAAAAAAAACTGCACCGGTTTTCAAAGGAATGGAAACTGTGGTGGGTATTTTCCACGGTCACAGCAATATATTTTTTTAGGGCAGACAACCCTATATATGGGAATTAAATAATGAGGTTGATTTGCGGGCAGTGAGCAGGATCACTTGCGCCAAATACTCGGCATAAAATCATCGAATGGATTGATTAGAGTGCAGCAAAAGATAGTTCTTCGTTGGTTTTCGAAGTCAAGTGAGGCGAGTGAATTTCACGGCCGTTCTAATATTTCTCTATTTCTGTAAACCGACCTCTCTGGACTCCGCAGTGTCGTGTTTGCTAATGTCGACAATCTCACTCAGCCTGTCCCCGGCTGAGGGACATTTTGTCGTCGAAACACGGCTCGCAATGATTCATGTGTGCACTTCAAATGAAAACGCATACCAGGAAAGGCGAGTTTCGTATTTAAGAGGGATTTTCGACGGCTTAAAATAGGATCTGGAACCCATGAGAAAGAGCAGAGGTATGCGCAAGACCCAAGAATACACCTTTGAAGTTGTAGGGCGATTTGTTTATTGTGATGGAATTTATCGAACCTCAAGTGAGGTGCAGTGTGAATTTGTTTCCTGCCTTTAATTAATTCTAAACGTTCAGTAACTGATGAAAAATATAAACCTCAATTTCTCGCCCAAAAAGCTTCAAACCAGCCCAGGAAGCCCTCCAATAATGACCAATAAAACAATGAAATAAGACAAATCTTTTTTATGTCGACTTCTTTCTGATTTGTGGCAATTTGAGACGTTTTGTATCATTTCCATACAAACTCTTAAATGTTGCCGATGTCATTATTATGCATAGCGTGGAAAAAACAGTCTAATTTATGCGCAGCTCTCAACCTTAGCTTGGGCTGCCTGTGGGTATAATTGACGGAAGCGCATTGCAAAGTGCTCAGAGGTGTTTTGAAAAGAAAAGTCGCGTAGTAGTGAAAATGGTGGTAAAATTGTGGAAACAGTTAAATCAGTTATTTAGAAAAATTGTAAACCACACAGATTTTAAAACAAGGTATGTAAACCAGTTCTGAAACTTAATTTAGGTTTCGGTGCAGGTAGCAATGAAAAAAAGAAAAGAAAAGAAAGCAGAACAAATTAACGTGTACGTACTACCCAAGAACTTTTATTTGAACGATCACCCTTTGTTTTGGAATACGATCCACCTTAGGTTCTGGAAAATTAGCTGTAACAAAGGTGGAATTAATCCTCACAATTTTCTAGTCTTTCTCTGACTCGTATATAGGGAGCGTAATGGAGGTCTGAAAACCTTAAAACCGCACTGAAAAACGCAAAAAACCGTAATACCGCATCGAAATTTTCCAAAATACCGAAACTGCAGCAACAAACGAGGGCACAAACATGAAACATTTCTTTTACTTCAGTCTACTTAAACTTTAAAATTTCACTACTTTTAGAAAATGTCTACTTCGTAACTGTGTCGATTCAATAAGAAACCACAAAAAATTCCGGGATTTCTTAAAAATATATGACCGCGCGAAATAAGGAGAGCTGCAATGCTAGCGTCGATTCTTAAACGTACTGAATGGATCAGCTCCGGCAATTACGCCCTAAAAAGGCTTTAAGGACGCTATTAAAGAGATAACTGTAACAAGTACTGTGTCTATCTTCCTCCTTTTTCAACTTCAGGTTTTATTTTTATTTTATTTTTTTCCCAAATTAACATTATTTTGCTAGAGGCCTTAACCAGCCTCACCAATCCGACATTAATCAAGTTACCTTACCTTACTGCTTTTTTCAGGGACTTTTTTTCTCAATCCACCAGGGCCACATTCACTTGTTTCACTTTTAGCGTGATTCACTCAATATATTCGCTTTATTCAAGAACATTCATCGATTTGAATCGCTAAAGCCCCCTTATGAACAAAAGAAAAAAAAGTGGATGGAGAGTGTTTGAGCGAAATGTTCTTATTTTTATCATTGTCGGTAGCATATAAATGTAAAGTATTATTAGTGTTGCTTCTGACATAAACTCGCGGCTGCCATTTAGTACATAACTAACCAAAAAGTATTTGGGGGGGGGGGTGGGGGCGGGAGAGAAGTAGATTTTAGGTTTTTTATGGAAAAGAAAGATGCAATTATATGCTTAAGAACTCTGAAATGATATTCTCTGTATTAACAATTCGTCTTTTGTCGTTGCATGCGAAAAACTACACAATTTTTCCAAGGCTAATAGCGGAAGAAATTGGTAAAGGAAATAAGTGTGGCGTGCGGCGGAAATCAACGACTGTTACGTTTTTTAAGGAAGCTAATGGCGTAAGCGATTCGCTTGATTCGCTCTTGCGCGTTTTTTCGCCCTCGTTTTCTCTTCGCCATTTTCCCCACTATCTCGGAGCCTGGAACAGGCTACTTCATGGGTAAACCCCTTCCAGGTTTAGTTTCCACCGCATTGTTTTGTTAAGGTGATTCCATCGTAATGAGAATTTGTTGAAACTTTGCACAGTTATTAATTACACCTAGTACATCGAAAAAATAAAATTAAAAGAGGGGGTCACCGTGTCTGATTTCACGCTACAGGGCTGTAGTATATAGGTACCTTGCTAGCTATCGACAGCAATATTAAAAAGCCTTTCTTTGTACCAGAGACACCCACTACTTTAAGAAAGTTATCACTAGCAATAAAATATAAGCATTATTCTTGTGATAGTAAAACAATGTTACAGTAAAAGGCCTTAAAGTTGCCTTAAACATAAAAGTAATGAAATAATAAACAAATCGAGCACATGCACGCTTCCAGTGAAATGCCTAAAATCAGATTGTAATAATGAATTAATCAGAATATTTGAAAATTGAGTAATGAAAAATTCTTAAAATTTGGATATATCATGCAGAGTCGTGTTTTCTTCAAATAAATGGCATAAAAAAGGGGGCTCACCGAGTTCGTTAAGAAGAAAACGACAACTCATTTCTCTCAACAGCTCAGTTTTCATAGAAACCCTACCAAGTTTCGAACGCGCGTGCGCTCGTGTGCGCGCTAATCACGCAAAAATTGATGCGCAGAAAGGATGCGCAATGCAATTGAATGGAATCACCTTAAGGTGCAAGAAAGGTATTTAAATGACCGCTCGCATATTTAAAAAAAATTAAAAAATTAAAAACTATTGAATTATCTGAGGTAGTCCGCGTTTTACACCCTGATTCGTTATTGATAATTTTTGTTTGCACTTTGTCGAGTTCGTCTGTAGACGAATCCCTGCTGAGCCAGCAATTTTCATTTGTATCGCTGTCTTGAAGTAGGTGTTAAAATAACAAGTTTCCGGGCAGAATATTCTGCAAGTAACGACTTCCGCTAGGGAATCTAATAAGATGAAAACATAAATACGAGAGAGTCACGACAGCAAAGAGGGGCCATAAGCATTCAAATGAATGATTTTTAAACAATGCTTCCCTAAGAACTCGTGTTTCGTTATACATGCAAATGACCTTGGGTAACTCTTATGAGTGAAAAGGGTAGATGTTGCCTGATGTATTGCAAAGTGATTCAGAAGATTCAGAAGAATCGCCGTCCATACATTGTAGTCGTAAAACAATTTATTTATTTTTAGCGAAAGTCACAATCTTTTTAAAGATTTTGTTTCATAACACGGACTTTCACGACTTAGCCGATGAGGAACAACACTGCTCCAAACAAAGTTTGAATAACATTTAAGGAGTAAACACAAAAGAAACACTAGAAAGGGAAAGAAAATTTGCAGAAGACGCTTCCAAAAAATGTATTTTATTTTTCATACGTTTCTACTGGGCGTACACTCTCCCGAACTCGTTAGGTCCCAAGTTCCCCGAGCATGTAAATAGTAAATAGTGCACTCGGATAGATAAATAAACGAAGTTTGCTCTTTTCGGATACACTGTATCAATATTTTTTCAAACCACCGGAATTTTCCTTTCTCTCTGGTTGAGGACAGTAGAATTAAAAAAAAAGCCGCCTAAAGCTGAAAGATCACGAGGCAACAGAAAGCAATTAATTACGCATCGAAGCAGGGCTCTGTCTAAGGAAGGAAAAACATGTGTGGCAAGTATAAAAAGTTAAAGGCCAAACAGGGCTCCCTCTGATCGTTGGATATGTTTTCGGCTTAGAAAAGAGCTTTTTTTATGGTTTACTAACTCGACGTTTAGAAGCTGCTTATTACTAAGAAGATTTAAATACATGTAGCTTTAAATGAATAAGAATAAATTCGCAGGCAATAATTAAAGAAAAACTGACATAAAAATATACGCTTACTAACAGTAAAGTTATACAAGTAAGAATTATAAGTCAGAGCGAGTTGAGGCAAGCCTGTCCATTTTGGAAGATGCGTTAATATACATACTCGGAGACCTTCGCTTACGAATATTTGATAGACAAGTTCATGTAGTTCCTTTTTTAAAAGCACTGTTGTTAAGTTTTTTTAATTTCCGGTGGAATGACGTTCCATAATTTAGCACCATATCTTTCCCGTCGATAAGTTGCAAACTTTCAATTAATTTTTAGGCAGTTTTAACTACCGACACCCAGACGGAACAGTTGGTTCCGGTGTTAACAATAGTAAGTCTCTCTACCAGTTATTCAATATCATCGATACATGTGATCGCGTGCTCATTGCACGAAACACATCAAGTGGTAAAAACTCGGTTAACGGGTATCAGGCGATACCCGTCGTCCGATTCTATTGACGACAGAAAAACAAGAAAGGAAGTCACTTTTGCAGGTTTTAACATTCCAGATCCAATCCCAGCGTAATAAAATCGAGTAAACTAACCAGCCTGGTTCTGTTTAGCTGCAAATGTGAACCGGGGTCGTGCTGTTGCCAAAGCTAAATCTGCACGGCAGGAAAGCAAAATACAGGGCGTGACTTTTGTAAGGGCCGCTTGAGTTTTCGGTGTTTTTGATGCTGTCCGGTCAAAGAATAGTGTCGACTAGCTTGATAAAGGAGCCGCTTTTAATTCCAGGCACTTTAAGGCCTCTGCTCATTTGTGCACTAAAATAGCGCAGATAAAGAAACAAAGTTTATTCTCTTCGCCGGATACACCGTATCAATATTTTTCAAACCACCGAAAGCTTCTTTCTCTCCAGAGTGAGGACAGTAGAAAAGCCGCCTAAAACTGAAAGATCACGAGGCAACAGAAAGTACCGAAACAACTCAATCTCGACGTAATAACTTGAAACACTTGGCTTGTGTTTCAACTGAACTATGTGAATGTCCACGCTATAAAAAGGTGTGTATTGCTACACTTGGCTAGACCGACCAGAGTTCATAAAAGAGGCAAAGGACAAAAAAGAGCGAATTTAACAGCCATCTGATGGACAGAATTTGCATCTCTTTAGTTGTAAGTACAGATTTTGGCTAGTTAAGACTTTGTAAGTTGCATTTTCCTGTTTGCCTTTTCTTTTCAGTAAATAACATTGCAAAAAGTCATAATGTCCATTTCCTTAACTGATCTCTGTACAATTTTTTCAATCTTTACTTTAAAAATCGGGGTGTCATGATCAATATGAAACCACTATGCCATAAGTTTTTGAAATTTGAGTTGTTGTTATTGAGAAGAGATTTGCTTTCAGCAAAACTATTTAACAATTCTATGGAGATTCTGGTTCATAAAGTTTCCTTAGAATTGACTAGGGGCTAGGTCCTGGACAAGAAAACACAAACAAACTTAAAAAGGTTCGCAAAAGTTTTTTTTTGTTTTGTTTTTTTTTTCTGACGACCCAGCCTACTCAGCTTTGAGACTAAAACAGCAAGGGACCGCAAACGATAATGTGATACGTCGGATCTGCTGAGAGATCTGATCAGCAAATAAAATGAAATAACAAACAAGACTACAAGGCTGATCGTACTAGGTGAAAAGTAGACTTTGCAAGACACCCACACGACTAGAACCGACACAGGAGGATTCCAACCGCGGACAGCTGTTTCGTCCTTATTGAGACTCATCGGCGCGGTGTAGCAAATATAAATAACGCCAGCTCAGAGAGCCAACGCAAATATATTTTCCAACCCGTACCCTGTATCAAGTTCCGTACTTTGAACTCACCTGTCCCCAGAATCACGCGCTGCCACATCACGTGTTTCGGGGGACAGGAAATCCAAAGTGTCACGAAGGTGTCTCGCAAAGCAAAATAACTTAAATGTGGAAGGCACGGCCATTACAAAACATTTAAGCGCATGGACAAAACCATGCTAAATAAAAGCACAGCATATCGGATCTGAAAAGATCTACGGTCCAAAAATACGTAAAAGTGAGACTAAAACAGCAAGGGACCGCAAACGATAATGCTGTGATACGTAGGATCTGCTGAGAGATCTGATCAGCAAATAAAATGAAATAACAAACAAGACTACAAGGCTGATCGTACTACGTGAAAAGTAGACTTTGCAAGACACCCACACGACTAGAACCGACACAGGAGGCTGTCCCCCGAAACACGTGATGTGGCAGCGCGTGATTCGGGGGACAGGTGAGTTCAAAGTACTGAACTTGATACAGGGTACGGGTTGGAAAATATATTTGCGTTGGCTCTCTGAGCTGGCGTTATTTATATTTGCTACACCGCGCTGATGAGTCTCAATAAGGACGAAACAGCTGTCCGCGGTTGCAATCCTCCTGTGTCGGTTCTAGTCGTGTGGGTGTCTTGCAAAGTCTACTTTTCACGTAGTACGATCAGCCTTGTAGTCTTGTTTGTTACTCAGCTTTGGCCCGCCTGCTTCCTTGAACACGTGCTCGGCCTAAGAAAAGGGGTTTACCGAGCAGTGTTTTTGGCCGTTTGCGTGCCCTTTTTCCGTGTGGTAGATAGAAATACAAATATACAAAATATTCAAATATTCGTAACTAAATGTCCCAGATCTGACACGCGGCGATACATCAGTTTGAAAACCCTGTTACATGGACTTCTTGTGCAACTTCACGTCAAATACTTGCTTTTGAGAGGGTCTCAATGGGGTGGTGGCCTTTACGGTTAACGTTTAAAATTTTGGCCTTTTACGGCTAACGGTTATTTTCTTTCTGTTACGGTTAACAAAAAACTTAAAAATTAATTTACATTGTTTTAAAAAGTTAACATTAATTTCTACTGTGGTGATACACATCTTAGGTCTTTGGACCATTCTGGGAAGGAAAAAAAAACCGGCCAGGTAATTATTTTAAGAATTGTAATTTTGGTTTTCTTGCGGTACAAGGGCAGAATATGTAGCCGTCCTACCCGCATTAGCAGCGAGAAAAGACATACAAACAATTTAATGTTAACAAGAGATCTTGATTCTTTCAAAATGACAAACCGTGGCTACTCTGAAAGCCATTAATCCTTAAGCACACTTTACACAACATGAAGGGCAAATAACCGCCTTTTTGAAGTAGGTGTCAAAAAGAAGAAGTTTCCGAGCATGACCCGGATAAAACTAGGAAATCCGATAAAGAACACAAACATATGAGAGACTCACGACAGCAAAGAGGGACCCTGTTAAGCATTCAAATGAATGTTTTTTTTAATTCTCTGGTTTTAAAAATTTCTTATTATATTGTAGCTATGCATATAGTTAAGCAAATCCGATTGAATGCTTAACAGGGCTCTGTCTAATAAAAAAAAACGGTGGCAAGTATAAAAGGTGAAAGGCCAAACAAGGCTCCCACTGATCTTTGGATATG
>OZ034971.1:27091364-27118864 GCA_964030785.1 Siderastrea siderea | reverse complement strand
CAACGATAAGCCAAAACAATAGAATTTCCTCCAATTGCCACGCTTTTCCCGGGTATTCAGTTGTTCTGATTCAGTTGCGTACCCATTTCTGCCAAAATTGGCACCCTTTGATATACTTCGCTTAAGCCACCATTTCTCCCACTTTGCAGCTGATTTTGTGACCCTTGCGTGTATTAAAATGGCAACTTTCCCTACCCTCTAATATACTGCGAGCTTAAAGAAGGCACCCCTTTCGGGCGGAGTCTCCCAGTATAGCCCACTATACGGATTACCCCCCGGGTGCTTCACTGTCTATTTTGAACCAGCATGTTCAAAAAAGCTTTTGGAACATTGGTTCGTTTTGAGTGACGCACCCTTTTTGGGAGTGATACCCAAAGCTATGAAGTGGTTCTTTCGCATGGCAATGTTCCCGTATCATGCTTGCTATGCAAATGGTTGGACCTTTTGAGTGGTTGATTGCCTCTGCAGAGCTCCGGCCCAGACGGCCAGAACCCGAGGAGGCACCCTGCTAGTATCCCCCGCATTTACGTACAGAGTGAGAAATGATGGATTGTTGTTGGTTCGATATAGCGGAAAAAATCTCGATTTTCATGAATACGGCGCGCAAAGGATCAACAAATTTATATGCTACACCCAATTTCTATAACAAATTAATGTACTGAAAAAAAAACAACATATTTTTCTCCGATCAGTGGTCAGTTACTGCTTTTAAGTTTTAATTAAAATAGTGTTTTTTGTTTCAAAACGTTTCCATATTTTCTAATTGCCATAATTATACTGTATTGTATCGTAGTTCTTGTGTCTAAAGTGGTACATCAATCCAATAATATTTATAAGGAAATTTTGATTTTTAACTCCTGGTACTCTTGGCAATGAAAGAACTAGTGATGTGCAAAGCCACTTGTGAGTCTTTCAAGCATTCACCATGTTCCTGATTGATGCAAAGCATGATATGCCTTGCTTTCAAACAGCTTACAACCAACCCAAGTACGCTTATAAGCCACTTATAAGACTTTATGTTGTATTTCTTTTTACTTCAAGAATTGAAAATGAAGAACCGGTTTATAAAGAATGACGGTTTTATGGCTTGCTTTCAAGTACGTCGCAACCAAACCGAGTACTCCTTGATAGTAAAATCAGCCAGCCGAATAGTTTTTGAGGTAAGTAAAAAGCCATTTATTCTCCTTTAATTTGTAATTTGTGTTATAGATGTAGGGTTTCAAAGGCAGAAGGGAAAGTTTTGGGAAGAATGTTGGTCTTTGCGGCTTTGAGGCCCTAAAGGGATACTGCAAGATCCCAACCATAAGCCTTTCCTACCACCACCAGCCTCAAATCAAATACCTCGATATCTCCTCTCTGCCCCCTGTCATTTCTTTCGCTCATATTCCTCCTTCCGCGCTCCCCAGTCAAGGCACTTTTACAAGTGGAATCTTGAGGAGGTTAAGTTCAATTTCATAGCTTTTTTGTTGTTGGTGAATACAGCTGCTAATTTATTAAGTTTAATAATATTGATTCATTCCCAATTATTTTCAGAGACTACAGCAAGGCACTGATTGTACGAGTAGTAACTCAAGCATCTTCAAAATGTTTGTGGAGAATCCCCATCAGTATCCCCTCCGCATTAAGCTGATTAGTCAAAAGCCAGGATTAACAGCAAATGCCGCGTATCTAGCTGTAAGCAGCTCCTTAACTAATACCTTATGTTTGGCAAATGCCGAAACTGCACGTAATAGGTGGATTTTGTATAAAAGGATGTTTTAGCCCTTAGTGGGAACCCACCCAATACGTATAAATTCTGGCTAACAAACATGGCACAAAAGCGTCATATTCGACCTTAATTTCTGTAAATTTCCCCATGCAAATCGTGCATCTTTCCGTGGAATCTTTTTTTTCTAAAATTGACGCTCTTTTGTGTGGAGCAGGTCCAAATCTGTCACTTGCAATTGCTCATGCAGTTATACAAGCCCGCTTCCTCCCCTATGTCACTAATCAAAATTACAGATAACACACCACATGCACTATATTTGTACATCTATCCTGCACAGGAAATTATACTTCCAGAAAACACAAACTGGACACTATTCTGTAGTTAAGCAAACTAGTTGGAGGGCAAATTGGCAAATTGCCCACTTTCTCTCGGGACAATTTTTCTAGCTTTTTATGTTGTTTAGGGACAGTGGAAGAGATACATGGGGCAACCAAACTTTCTGTTGTAATTTGTTATAATTCTATAAACTCAAGCAAGTCGCTATTTTGTGTTTTACAAACTAGTCATAAGCTATTTTAGGGATTACCTATAATCCTATAAGGGCATTTTTCTCAAGTTTTGTTAGTTATTATAATAGTAATAATAATATGTTTTTTAGGGGAACAGATAGAGTATGTTTTTCGGCGTGAAAGGACTTAGTGAAAAGTGTAAAAGCTGGTTTGTCTATGATAACGACAATCGCTGGAAAAATCACCGCCGATCACGGCGATTATTTCGACAAAGATCGCTGAGTTAGCCATTATATGACTGGACTAAATTAAGTAACCTTTGTCTCTATTGTATTGTGGCTACTATAAGCAGTTTAATAAATTTAAAAAAAGAGACGCGGAAGTCATGATATTTGACACTCCTTAGTATGGGGGCAGTTACTTATATTAACAATGACCTCAGCAAGGGGAAATCCAGGGAATTGCGGGGAAAATCTGAAGCAAGGATAATTCTGACGCTGATACCCTATTACTAATGATGCTTTTCAATTGCATTAATATAAAAGTACTTTTCTCAAGACCGCCAGGAATTGGCAAATTGCAATCTTAAAAACTGAACATCTCAGTGCGACATTTTTCTTAAGCGGCCTTTACACGTCAAACTAATGTTGGCCAACTCGTGTTGGCAAACTCAAATTGGTGAATGTGAACGACACAACAACATGTTGGCAAACTATTAGCAAAAAGTTGGCGAGAATAGAGACAAGTCCTCTTTGTCGCCAACAGTTTGCCAACATGTTGTTGTGTCGTTCACACACAGCAAATTTGACTTTGCCAACACGAGTTGGCCAGCATTAGTTTGACGTGTGAAGGCTGCTTTGGACGGTATTTGTATTATTAGCGCAAAAAAAAAAAAGGTTTGCACCGTTGTTGCCAGGGTAGTTGGTCATATAGCAAATAGCAGTGGGTGATATTTTATGCTTTCAATGAGCAGGTCTTTTGTCACGCCATTTAATTTTGGTGGCATTGTTTTGGTTCAAAATAGTTGTCTCAATATTGACAAGGTCAAATGTTGCATGGTGTACCGCATGGCACTCTAAAGGCTTACGAAAATAAAAACTTCAATTTGTTGTTGACGAATGAAGCCGCTATTTATTAAATCATACTTTTTTTTAATTACTTTTATTAGAGACAACAGGGAAACGCTGGGTGTATGAGTAGGATGTCAAGCTTCTTCAAACTAGTTATCTTGACATCGGAACATCAAACTATCAGTTGATCAGCCAAGAGCCTCAGTTGTCGCCTATCTGGCCGTGCACAATAATGCTTCTGCTACCTTATTTTTAGCGGACAAAAAAGTACGCGCAATAGATTCATAGTCTTGCCAATCTTCTAGGTAAAAAGGATCTCAACACAAACGCTGTTATCAAATCATACTTAAGGGAAGTTTTTTTAATAGTTTAAACTATCCGTTTTAAGTTTTTGGCCCCTTTGTACCTCTTTACCCGATATCCTTCTATATATATATGTTTTAATAGCGGAGCTCGCGGAGCACCATGGGTAAGAAAATTTGGTTACCCGTTGATCCGAAAAATTTTGGTTCTGACGTCAGCGTACGTCCGTCCGTCCGTCCGTACAGACTCTGGGGGAGGGTGACGGGAGTCCCAAGACAGCCTGACCGGGGGAGGTGGAATGACACTTTTTCTTGTAGCTGAAGTAAACAACATGGCGGCTGGTTCGTCGTACGGTCGTCTTTCAATACGATAATTGTAATACATTCTTGGAATGAAGACTTGTAGCAGTTCATCACGGAAAGGAAGAGGATTGCTATAATCTCGATGGCGCATATAGAAGGTACTGGAGAGCTTGAAGGCAAGAAATCCTTGTTCGCGGACATACTTGTTTTTTTCAAAGCTAAGGAGATCTGGAAAGAACCCGGCGACTTTTGCTTAGATTTTCAAGGCCTTCTTTCAGTTCAGTGGTAAAGTAAATTACAGATTTGAGTGTGGATTTACATTGTAAAAATTGTTTAATTGAGCGACTTTACATGTTTAGTAAATTACGGTAATTTTCTTGAAATGTTTTAAAAACTTGTTTAAAAATAGCTCGTAGTTCCCGTTTGCCGGCTTGCGAGTAACTTCACTCGAGGGGAAAATTGAATGCAGTTTGCTTTCCTAGGCAAACGAATGCTTCGTATGTGAATGTCATTTCATGTTTTTGAAGGTTTCTTGTCCTTTTTCTGTGTTTATGCATTAAAGGAATTTTCATTAGTGAGCAATCTGATATTTAGGCTTCAGTTAACTTAAGCTTAAGCTTAATTAAGCTTAATTTCCTTTTGAACTTTAGTGCGTAATTTTCAATATTTTTCTTAGAGGAATTCTACTGTATTTTATTCGAAAAGTGGAAATCATGACTAGTTCTAGACTGAGTCTGTGTTGTTTTTTCAATGTAGGTTGTTTTTCTTCGGCGACGCGTATTGGGTTGTTTTGACTAATTCGTATTTATCGTATTTATTTAGTATTCAACACCTGAAGAGTCGCTCTGTCGTCATTTTTAAGTTTATAGTCTTAGTGTAAAGCTCCTTATGTTTTTTGTTCAGTTGTGGAATATTTTATCTTCCTTATATTGTTATATTTTTTAGCTTCTCCATATGAAGTGAATGACATTTCTGTCCCAATTTAGCGACTAAACTTAGACTCGCCGTTTCAGTGAGTGAGTTTAGTGTGGCATGTTTTCGTGATCGTTTTGTTTTTTGTTAAACCGCTAAGCCATTTCAGTGTGTGTTTAGTTACAGATCGAAATGAAATCTTTATTTAAGTAACTATAAGCAAAGCATTTCTCGGTTTAAGTCTACATGTATTTTGTCTAAAATGAGACTCTAAAACCTTCCTAAAATTTAATAGTTCAGGGTGTATTCTTGAAAGCGCCCGATTAATACTTCGCGGTTGAAAAACTTGTGCCATTTTCTCTTGATAATTATACGTGTGCTTGAAAGTTTCCGAAAACATTTTTAGGAGAATTTTTGCCAGTAAACGGTTTGATGCCGGGAAAATATTATTTATTTTAGCAAGATAGATTTCGAGAAATGTTTCATGGTTAACAGAACTAAGCAGCCAGAGGGATGCATTGGAATCAGTGAGAAATGTGTATTTGCATGGAAAAGTCTTTAAGTGGGTTTTCTTTAGCAATTGTAGTTTTATAGGTACTCTTCTTGCACTCTATAAGCTAGCTTTCGAAAGAATGCTACAAGAAGAGCTGTCGGTGAAAGTCGTACTGAAGTCTTCTCTTTGCTGAAAAATAAGCCAGCTCACAGTTTCCTCAGCGGTCCGCATGTTTTCCTTTGCTGTTTTTTACCTGTTGGGGAATAACTGCACAACTAAAATTTACTGTATTGTACGGGCCAATTAGCATGAAAGAGAGACGTGGAGCTCCGCTTTTAGGCTCGGCTAAATCTATATATTATTAGTAGCATATCTTGTAGAGTTTCCATTACAGCAGTTGCTTTGCTCCTGAAAGGGCCACCCTCGTTAAAATGAAGGTGTCTATCTATCAGAACACAGAGAAAGTCACTTATCGTCTATAACATTTTTTTCTTTTAAGGTAAATTGCCAACGTAGAAAGTTATCTTCGGCTTTTTAAGTTGTTTTTACAAGTCGTAAAGGGGGGGGGGGGGGGAGTGGGGAGGATAAGTCACACAAAAGGTTTACATTTGTTATTTCGCCATAACGACGGGTTGAAAAAGACGATTTCAGGATACCTTTGTTCTTGTTTATTAATAGGTAAATGTGTAAAATGTAAATTTTAGCAACTATTTAATTTAAGCTCGAATTTTGAGGAGAGAAACATAGAATGTAGCCTTGGATTCCGTCTACCTCGAGTGAACGCCAACCGGACATTGTCGATTACTTGTCCCGCGTAAATCAATGGTATTCACTGTCTGGCACACTCTAACACATTTTCGATGCTTAATAAAACGTTCTGTCTATCAACGAATGGAGTAAAATAATCCTTCTTGCATCCCTCCTTGCATCTTCCTCCCCCATACAATATTACCCCACAGCCACCTCTTCCGTCCTAACATACATCATTAACATACCAAGCAATCATCCGTGACCTTCGAGAACCTACCAAAGGAATGCGAAATTGCAGCAAAAACTACAACAAAACTAAAGACGGCTTCACTACGCGATGCCATCTAACAACAGACAAATATCTGGTGAAGTAAATTATTATTTATACACAATACACAGAATAGACACTGAGCCGGATATCGAGTTAAGTCTGAGAATATATATTTTATAGACCTTTGACGTTTGGCGACCTATGACGTTTATGAGACGTCTGAATAGTAACATTTAGTCATGTAGGAATATATGCAGTCATTTCATGTAAAAAAAGTGTATAATTAGACAGTAATAGACGTATATTGTTGTATAAACATAAAATTTATATCTTAAAAGTAAAAACTGTCTATTCTGCAATACCGGACCTCACTCGTGTTTTTAAAAGTTGAAACCCTTTTAACTGCACTAGCATAATAATTTTATACTAGAAAAGGCATCATGCTAACTAAAAATTGACTTCAATAACTTAAAGAGCTTGTTTAATTTAGTAACCTGTGCAGTATTTCGCTCTTTGCGTGTAATACTTAAGGCAATATCAGCCAACACAAAATGCAAAATTTCTGGGTTGCAAAAGGGTTTATGAGCCATACATTTAACATCGCATATTTCAGAGAACATTTGGTATTTCGGACTGGCATTTTCGGAGAAAAATGAATGTTCTTTCATTATTCGGGAACGACATTTTTGTAACTTGATTAGAAAAGGAGAAGCATATGCCAATGATTCGCCTCTAGCAGGTACTGAATCTGATTATGGTTGTGTCAAAGGAATTTTTTGCGTTGCCATGTAGGGTCCTAAAGCGAATTTCCCTCCTTTGAAGTGCAATCCAATGCAAGCATTTTTTTTTCTATTTGTCAGAAATAACGTAACTATCCTGCGCTGCATAATGCACGGTTTGGTACACGGTCAAACCTCCTTGATACGGACGCCAAAGCGACAGTCCAATGCAACCGTATTATTAGAGGTCTGTCAACAGAGTGGGGTAGCTTAAGTGGCAACTAGTTCTAGTTATAACTAGGTTTCCTCCTCAGAGTATGTAATTAAACTAATTTACATTGGCATAACGATTAAACTGAACAGTGAAAGGCGTCAGCCACACGCCTCTTATAATGAATGCTTTATACTTTCTAAGGACGTTCTCCCTAAATATTTCGAGCAGATCCTTACTGCGCCTGTAATTCACGTCGTAATGTCATGCCACGTCATGCATCGAGCACGCGCGCTGAGTACAAAATATAGACAAATACACTGGTGGTGGGAATTTTTGTATCTATAAATGTGCTTAACTCTCTTAAATTCATGGTTACCCCATTCTTTTTTTCGATAAATCACTTTCTTTACTGGTTCTCTGCATTCAAAAACAACAACAGCAATAACAACAACAACAAAAAAATCTGAACGTGAGAAGTTTTGATTTTATTGCTACTTCTACTCAAATACAATTGAATTTTTCTACGAATGCAGGTCTATATGACTTACAATTAACCTTCTGTGAGGCTAATTTTACCTGAAGAAACGATGTTACCCGCAAAAATATACTAAATAGGCCTATTTGCGATGAAATAAACAAATCAGCGTTATCTAGAGTCCTCCACGAAACTTATTTTAGTCCTTGTAGCAAGAAAGCCGATTTCGCCTTGCATAACCAAAGCTTCGAAAAACACATTTCCAATACTCTTTATCTCCGAAACGAGCACGGGGACCCCCATTTTTTTTTTGAGTTGGCCATTATCTAACTACTGCAAAAGTTTGAAAAAAATCTGAACGTGGGAAGATTTTGGGTGCAAACGTGCTTAAGGTTACCTTGTACCTTCAGAGGTGTCTTTAGTCTTAAGCATGTAGCGCTTCTCAGTTTCGCCGCAGATACCCCAAACCCTATATAAAATTAAAGCTTATAAAACTGGCTATTTGAATATGCCATTAACTTTTCACGAAAACGAATTTTTAAGTTTCCGCGAAGTCTGAATATGAAGGTCTAGATCGCCTTTTGAAAGCTCCAGCTCAAAGGGAATTTTAAAGTTTGCAATTTTTTTTTGCTTGGTGAAAGTCCGGCACATAAGGGCTAAAAAACCGTGTTGGGGTTTTCCTTTATTCAGCCGCGTTCAAAAGCTTTTAAACATTTTCTAAATCGCAAGAAAAACATACGTAGTAACGGCACAGAAATGGTTCTTAACGAAAAAATATTTAGAATTATCGAATTCCCCGACACGTTCTTGTTGAGGAAGCGTCAAGCTAGCGACTCTCCAAATTTGATTAAAATCGAACAAATCGCCTTTGAGTTGGAACTCTTTAAAGTGTCACCTTCAAGCGAAAAATGAATGCCGAGAAATAGCGCTCAAAAGAAAATGTTCGCTACGCAAACAAACACCGCCTCCAAACACCTTTGCCGACAGTAGACCAATCAGTGGGTGCTATTTTATCTTCCGGTCACCTCCCGTGGAATTTTCGCGCAATATTCTCTCCAAACAAATCCTAGTGTTCCTAACATTCAACCGTCTTACCATTTTGTCGAATTTCTTTCAATGTTGGACGTCGTTTAACTGATATTATCGTGATGGGGAGAACCAAAAGAGCCAAAACCTCAAGCCAACCAGCTGGGCCTAAACTGAAGCGGCCAAGGCGGGCAAAAAAAGTGAAGCGAAGTGAAACTGAGTGCTGTGGAGCGCTGTGATTGAATCAGTACAACTGCAGCAGCTCTTTTGAACAGCGCTTCTTATATTGGTTGAATGGGTACTTATTGTAGCGTCAAGCTTAGCAAAGCTTATAATTGAACAATGCTCAAAGGGCTTGTTTTTACTTGCGTTATCAAGCAATCGCATAGCGCGTGTTCGACACACAATTGTCCACAATTGTTTTGTCCGTTTGTCGCCGGCAAATAGGGAATTTTTATAGGCAATTGTTGGTATCCAAAAGATTTCAATATTGTTTAGACATATTTGTATCTTTCCAAAAGAGTGTAATAAAGTAACAACAAAAGAGCGGTTTCATCAGGATCTGATAGGCCAATGTACAAATGAGTGCAACTATTAGCTGTGACAGCAAGCGAGGTTCCCTGCGAAGAGATCAAAAGGTCGTCTCCCAGCGTTGGCTATATACCACGGGCTACATGTACACTATATTAACAAATCTAAAATAATAAAATTGTTCTTTTTGCATTAAAATCAAAACATTGAAGAAAATCAAAAGAGAACATGGGTAAAACGAGATGAATTTAAATTCACTATCTCTTTATTGTCGGTTCTTTGTTTACGCTATGCGGGAGCTGGTAAACGGTAACAGTTATCAGGTTACTTGAATGATTGTGTGTTGTAAACTGTATGCGTGTTAGGTCGCTTGTTCAGGGCTGCTCTACTATCCCAGAGAGATCAAACGGAGGTACTACAATGTATTCCATCGAATTTCAGTAATAACAGATGCTGTACGTTTCCGCGTAGTTTGCGCTCACAAAATATTATTTGGTATTAAATCGTCTGGCGATTCACTGTCACTATTGCGATTAAAATCAGTCCAAACATTCAATAACCCTCTTTCTTCCGTTCCAAGGATATTTTGCCTGCTCGCTCCGATACTTTCCTCGTAATTGGAAGGTTCTGACGACCATTCCCGATGATATGAACCTTTGTCTGATGCAGCAAGGCTACAACGTGTTGTTTTCTTGTCTTCTGAGTTTTCCTCTTTTTTCGATTTTTGGAGTTAGCCCACGGACATTTCCGCGGCCTATGGGTTTCCATAGCAAAGTCATAACTTAGAAAACCGGGCTCTAACGACAGAAATATAACATAACGGGAGATAGAACGCTTCGGGAAACAATAAATGTGGAGGCTCTCCCATAAACAATCTTTCCCGCGAAAATCGGTCTGGATGGCTGCACTCGCATCAATTAGCTGTCAATCAAAAATAAACTTTCACTTCCGGTGGAAAACGGTCATCCCATTTTCTTGGCGAATATTTGCTCTTTTTTCAAATTTCTTTTTCGGAATTAAAAGATTCCAAGGAAACGTTTATTTTTATAGAAAAAATAAAAATCGTAAATTTACCATTTTTAACGTACACGGTGACCTTAAGCACTGAATCTGGGACATAGGTGAACCACCCACGCGTGCGTCCAGATGACATCGCGTGCCGTCTGACGAGGTCAAAATATAGAGAAAATCACATTCAAATGAATCAGCCTCTTCTGACGCAAAAGGAAGTCTTAGTAGGGACACGTAAAGGTTTTGTTTCGTTTTCTTTCCTTTATATATATAGACAAGTTTTATTGACGTTTTACTACAGGGACTTTCCAATAAAAATAGTGTCCACTTTATTGCGATAAAGCATTTCTTTTTGGGATTTCTTTAATATTAACCAACCCCGGTTTTTACCCTTCTACCCAATATGCCAGCAAGAGGGTCGATAAGTACACTTTGACACAACATACTTTGGCATACTGGATTATTCCTAGTTTCACAGTCGTTAAAATGCAATTTTTTTTTGGAACCTCAGCAATTAACAATGAGGTGGAAACTAAACCTGAAAAAGATTTACCTATGACAGCGACGCAAAATTATTTCCCATCGGCCTCAGCATCTTCCGCAGTAAACTCTGTCATGCGTGTGCGATCTCAACCCGATGACCCCATGGGGGTGTTCATTTCGAAGGCACACGCCTGCGCTTAGTTTCGGCATCAAGCAAAACAAAAAATATCAAACAACTCACGCACTTTGTCGTAAGGTAAACAAAGACACAAGTCTAAGCATAAAACTTTGCTGTATGCTAAACGTTTCTAATCTTGAGACTTGTTAAAATAACAGTTTTACAGGCCTTTCGGGGCCGAAACGATGTCTGGGCTCTCATGAAATGCAGCCAGATTTTATTAGAAAATAAGTGTGTTAGATTTACCAAATTCCGAGTTAAACTTGGAAAAAGCACATTAGTAAGGCATACTATCTAAACGGTGTAATATCGGATAGCTCTTGCCAATATGCAAACTGAAATAAGCACGATATATTTGATATTGCAATGGCTCGAAATTTTCGTTTTAGGACGCCGGGAATTGTTGTTAACATGATGAGTGCAGTCGAACCACGCAGCCACTTTTGTGAATAACTCACTGTTTTTTTTCCCTTTGTTTTCAAGTTTTCTTAAGCGACAACTCAGTCAACGCTTTAATCAAGCATTCATTTCTTGGTCAAATTTAGAGTAATGCATAACACAAGCGCGAATGGTTCGCTAGTTTTTACATACGCGAACCTCTTCTACTAAAAGCTCTCGTAGGCGACCACCCTGTACTGTTTCATCACTCGGTCAGTTACGAGCGTCCCTCGTAAGCAAGCAGCTCTAGTTGCGACCACTTTTCTGAACTCCCAAGGTGGTCGCTTACGAGAGCTTAGATTGTATTCTCATCCCGGACTCAGTAAGGCTATTGTTTCATAAGCAACCATTACTGATATGTCATCAGCAAAACTGGCAATCTTTTGCAGTTACGCCATACTACTGAACTAGACAAAACATAATTTGGGTAAACAAGAAAAGATGTCTCAGAACCTTAATCCCTTAATCCGTATTGACATTGTTTATAAATGTGACCACCTGTGTTGATTTCACGACCAGCACAGTCAAGGTTTATAATTTTACAACGTGAAGTAAACATGCAGTCCGATTTAGCAAATTCGTTCAAGTGTATCTAGCATTACGAAACGCCGAAACAACAAGAATTTCATTTCACAACATTAGCCGAAATCTTAGGTATTAGTGCTGCAGTTAAATTAGCTGTAAGAAGCTTCTGCACAGATTTCCACAGATTCAAATTGATTTCTTTTTCACTTTAAGATTAAATTGAGGACTCAAAATAGAGGTTCATAACAGGGCTATTAAGCTGTTTCTTTTGTTCAGTCAGCTGTGGATAGCTTCAGTGACTTTTTAGTTTAAGTCTCTAAAACGTGGCTAGATAGCCAAGTTTGGTAATTTATAAAACTTTTTCCCCCTACGAGAAACACTTAACCAATATCGTAGTTCTGGGTTTAAATTAGCTGTAAGAAACTTTTGCACAGATTTCCACAGATTCAAATTGCGTTTATATTCTCTTTAAGATTAAATTGAGGACTCAAAATACTGGTTTGCAAAAGGTAGGTTAAGCTGTTTGTTTTTTCAGTCAACTGCGGATAGGTCTTGACAATGACTTTTCAGGTCAAGTCTCTAAAATGTGATATTAGCCATTATCTTATGTAGTAGTCTTGCGTTAAATTAGCTATAAAACTATTTCACCCTACTAGAAACAATTCGGCAATATCATAGCTCTGGGGTGGAATTAGCTGTAAGAAACTTTTGCACAGATTTCAACAGATTCAAATTGGGACTCAAAATACGGACCGGGTTCATAACAGGTCTTAAAGAACATTTCTTCGCCTCTATAAGGATCCTCGAGATTTTAAAATCGGTTGTCCTAAAATCATTTTCACCTGGGTAATTTACATCGTATTATTATTGTTCTTGTTAGAATAATAACTGGCTAGCCTACAGAAACTAGACGTACGCCTGATAATCAACGCGGTGGCGTCAAGATATCTAACAAGGTGGTGGTGTCTGCTTGTCCCGGCTGTGTGTGGATGATTGATTGCACGGGAGATTCAGCGATAGAAGAGCTTAGAAGAAGAATTGGGGGCATGATATTCAAGTCTTCAGAGCTCGAAAATGAAGGAGCTGATTTGGATTTCACAGACCTTGCGATGTAATTGACAAGTTGATATAAATCCTCAACTCCAGAGACATTTATACAATTTGCTACTAACTATGCCCTAAGATATAATTTTCCATTACGAATATTCGCCATCAGACTTAAAATAGTTCGAGCCCTTAGCTATCAAAAAAGCCATTCTTTCTCTATATGCAACTGAATAGTAACGGATGGAACGAGCCACGGTTTATTGCTGCTACTCGAATCATCGTTTCTTGTGAATTCTCAATAGTAGAGTCCCTTTGTCGTCTTGTCACATACATTTACTTACACTCCAAATATTTCTTCATTCATACAGATTGCCGAACGAAGTAAGTCGTGCCAACCGCTGGATGCTTCGCCTTGCAGCAAGAAGTTTAAATAATGTTGAACGCTATTAGTATTTATCAAGAGAGGATATATCCTCTCTTGTATTTATAGAATGACCTTTGCCAGGTTTTGGTGTCTTCTTACTGAGGTGTTACGAATAAAATTGCTTCAGGTAAAGACCCTCGAGGTTGTCCTGGTGTACCAGTACACTACGAGTAGTAATAAACTAAACTTGCTCAACAACTACACGAAAACAAAATCTCACAAACAGAGAGAATGAAATGCTCAATCCCTTGTGTTAGGATACGCTTGTAGCGCAAATGACAGCGCCGCCGTCGATAACTCAACCGGAAAACATGTGAACACTTAATCAGATCAACCAAGATTGGTACGTATTTGACTGCAGGCAAGTTGAAATCCTTTCGTTTATTCAATTTGCCGAGCAAGTCAGCGACTGGAATTGGATGTTAACTTACGAGCTGTATTTTCTTGAACTGGCCGCCATATTAAAAAAAGAAACACTATTGCTATCAAAACAGGTCACATGAACTTCAAGCTGTGAGTTGATTGGCTTATGGTTTGTTTTGGACGCGTTATCAAATTTGATAACTGTGCCGGACTGATTGACATTTCTTTCTAGCTTAATGTAGAAAGTCTTTTAAGACTATTAAAATAGTCTATCAATACAAACACAGCCGAGGGCTATGTCAAATTTTAAAGTTTATTAGTTAAAATCAAAGCTGTGTGTCTTATTAATTTTAATAGTAGTTAATATTAGATAGTGCACGACCCCACAAGCATTACTTGGCTTTAAAAAACCATTATCGCGTTTCAATAAAGAATTTCGAATTGTATTTGCATTGTATTGTATCTGTTTCCTATACTTGGAGTATTTTTTAATATAACTGACTATTTACCGTTGCTATATTAAATGTGTAATGAATCAAGATTGTGTTTGTCAATAAATTCAGTTTAACAATCGAGGTTGATTGTACTAAGTTAATATTTTGTCAGGGCTTCACACTGCAACCAGGTGGAAATTCAGACATGGTTTGATGCTACCCTGGTTTGGAGATTAATGATCCCCATGAATTGGCATCAGACCATCTCCACTCCCGCTCCTTCCCCCTTCCCTCTCCTCCCTCCGTCTCTTTAGATTCATCACTGCATATTTGCTACTTGGCACTCAACAATTTCCCCCATAATGACTTAGCAAATAAATCAAGTGAATGCTTTCATTTTCCAATCAACAATTTGCTCCAAATCTCTTAGGAAATAAATCAAGCGACTGCTTTCATTTTACAACTGTTTTCACCTTCACATTTATCCTGTTTTACTATAGATTTGTCCCAGCTCAAACATGGAATCACATTCAAACCTGATTTACATTTGTCCGAGACAAATATAACATCATATTTGTCTCACATTCGTGGGCTTTACTACCTGGACAAATATAGTATCAGATTTGTCTCATATTGGTCTTGCAGACAAATAAGGTCAAACCCATTATTTCATCCAGTGTTTATACTCAACAGCAGCAGCAATATACATATTCTCAGAAACAACAAAACTGTTTTTAATTTTCGATCAATTGTTTCGATCGATACGCTCGATCTGAAGAACTCAATAAAATGTTTAAATAACCTTTAACCGCATACTTTCTTGTTGACATACGCTTTGGTTTCTACTAAGCAGTCAGTCTCAGAGAAACACGCAAACAAAACCAAACAAAGAAACGGTCTTTACAACATGTTCTCCTGTTGTTCTTAGTTATGAATCTAGTTTGAATTTAGGCAAAGAAAAATCTGACTAGTTGTTCATCTCAATCTATTTCAACTTCCTGAGGCAGTTACTGTTTTCCCAACAGAATTTCCAAAGAAACAATTCTTTGAATGCCCCTGAGGCAGTTTGTTGTTGCTCAGCCGTAGCGCGAAATAGCGTGAAATAGCGTCTCCTAGTGTAAAATAGTTTATAATTACTTAATTAACATGACTTTCTCGTCACGTTTTAGAGACTTGAATTGAAAAGTCAATGGAGCTATCCGCAGTTGACTAAAAAAGAAACAGCTTAACTGCCCTGTTATGAACCCATATTTTGTGTCCTCAATTAAATCTTAAAATCAGATTCCCTAGCTGGTCATTTATTGCAGAAAATCATGTCACAAAACTTATCTCAACGGCCATCTTTACCATCTTTGACGTAAGTTTTTCACATAAGTGTTTAAGGAAACCTTTAAAACATGGATGGTGTGAGCTTTAAAATGGATGGGTCAGCAGGGAGTCAAAGTCGCACTCAACAAAGTGCAACCAAAATCATCAAAAGGACGAATTGGTAAGTATAAAAGAATGACCATGGATTACGGACTGGGCGTATGAAAATTATTTGTGCTAGTCTGCGTTTTACAAAAACCTATCATATTAAATTTCAGTTTTTTATAATGATAAACAAAGTTTAAAAACTGGTCGGGTAACCTTATTGAGAAAAAAAGACCTTGCAACACTTCATTTGTATTTTTTGTTAAATACAGTAAATCCAGTGTAACTCCACATCAGTGCAAATGAACAGATCAACAGAAGCTGATTTAGAATATTTCAGTGTATTCTATTTTTAACCGCTTAAGTAAACCAAGTGTTAAAGTTTTCAGTTTGGAAAAAGAACAATTATAATTACCACCATTTTCACTACTACGCGACTTTTCTTTTCAAAACACCTCTGAGCACTTTGCAATACGCTTCCGTCAATCATACCTTAGATGGAAAGTGTGTGATGTTACCGCAATTGAATTGAGCTCGAAGGACTAAAGATAGCGCCAAATTATCCCGTAAATTTGCGCTGGCGAGTCATATATTGACTAGTAAGAGGCTTTAGAGTCGTTGATGTTGCAAGAATACTTCACGTTTGGTAGATATTTGTAAAGAAATTTCGACATTTCTTCAGAATTAAATACCCGCTCGGTGGATTATCCTATGCGGCGGATGGTAAGCGTGCGTTTAAACTCGCGAATAAGCTAAACCAAATTGTGAAGTAATAATTCTAGCTTTTCTGACCTGAAAATAGCACACGACATGTTATTCACCACGAGTATAAATCTGGCAATATCCCGAAGTGTACGAGGACGAAATTCAGGAGTGGATAGAGTATGCAACGGGAAAACGAATCATGATCGGCGTGCGATCAACCGATTCGTGAAGAAAATGGGTTTTACAAGAAGAAAGGTACGTATGACTAGCTGCATTTTTTCGGAAGGAACACTGCTAATTCTAATCACCTATCACCTCCGGAATGAATTGAAAAAACAAAATAAAGCATAAGCTTATAATGCGCTTGTAACGTTTGTTGTTCTACGTTTCGAGAATGTAAACATATAACGCTGTGACATGATAGGGAAATTGTTATTTCTACAAGCGGGAACGGGGAATCGAGGAAAATATTTAAGCTTGCTTTCAAGTTTACTTCTTCGTTATAACTCAGGACGATTGCCAAAGAAGGTGATGAGGGAAACAGGACGATGTATTGTCGTAGGATCGCTGAATTTCACCGAGAACAGTTGCTATTTATAGATAAATCTGAGAAGTTCTGATTCATCAAAAATAGCAACTGTTCTCGGTGAAATTTAGCGATGACCCACGACGATACATCGCCCTGTTTCGCTTATCACGTTCTTTGGTAATCACAGTGAGCTATAACGAAGAAGTTAACATCAGACTGTGCTAAAATATTTTCCTTGATATTTCCCCGTTCCCGCTTTAATTTTATAAATAACAATTTTTTCAGATTTTTCTTACTAGCATGTCACAGCGTTAACATTCATGTAGAACAATAAACGTTGTAAAGCGCTTATGCTTTGTTTTTCATTCCATTCCTCGGGTGATCCATTCCTTGGGTGATAGGTGACTAGAATTGGCATCGTTTCTTGCAAAAACAATCCAACAAGTCCTACGTACGTTTCTTCAGCTTTCTTCTTGTCAAACCCATTTTCTTCACGAATCGGTTGATCGCACGCCGATCATGATTCGTTTTCTCGTTGCATACTCTATCCACTCCTGAATTTCGTCCTCGTACACTTCGGGATATTGCCAGATTTATACTCGTTGTGAATAACATGTCGTATGCTATTTTCAGGTCAGAAAAGCTAGAATTTTTACTTCACACTTCGGTTTAACTTATTCACGAGATTAAACACAAGCTTACCATCCGCCGCATAGGATAATCCGCCGAGCGGGTATTTAATTCTGAAGAAATGTCGAAATTTCTTTACAAATATCTACCAAACGTGAAGTATTCTTGCAACATCAACGACTCTAAAGCCTCTTACTAGTCAATATATGACTCGCCAGCGCAAATTTACGGGATAATTTGGCGCTATCTTTATTCCTTCGAGCTCAATTCAATTGCGGTAACATCACACACTTTCCATATAAGGTATGATTGACGGAAGCGTATTGCAAAGTGCTCAGAGGTGTTTTGAAAAGAAAAGTCGCGTAGTAGTGAAAATGGTGGTAGGCATTCATGATATCAACTGATGAGCAAATGCCCTTGAAGAGCGGCTAAAAATGCATCGCATTTACAGACTGAAGGCCTGAAATATCTTACGATGACTTGCAATCTGTCTTCCAGTCGATGCGAAAAGTAAAAGACCGGATGAGAAGTTCTGTTTTGAACCTCACAATTTGACTGAACAATGGTCAACATTAATGAGAAATTTAATGCAGTTCGCAGCTTCAATTTTGGGCACTCTTAACAATGACTAAAAAGTATTTGAGGCAGTCCACAAGCCCCTTTTTATACTGACTTACAACAAACATGTGATAAACTGTAGCTGATCAATGTTCGAAGGTGTGTTATCTAAAAAGAGCCATTGCAAAGCGGTTTTGGACGGCTGCTCGGAGGAACTAGTTGTGGAAATAGTAACAAAAGTTGTTTTTACAACGTGCGCACTAATGTCGTCACAAATTTTCAAGTCCTGCTGTGACTCGTGAAGAAGTAGTACTGGCGAGCACTTGTTTGCGGCTTTCAAGGACGTTTTCACAAAAGGCCGAAATACCCAGGTCTGATACATAGCGGCTGTGATTTCATTATTAATACGGATCCTTTAAGTCTTCCTATTCACCGCGTTCTATCTGTGTAACTTTCACTTCTGATTCACTACTGAGGCATTTCCGGAACAAATATTATCAAGTTGCTTTCACAGTTTTGGTCTCTGCTTTCTCAACACAAAATCGACATAAATTAGACGTTTTTGTCCCTTGGAAGATTCATAACCTTGGCCTTCGACGCAACCCATTTCGTAAGACCACATTCAATTAAAAATGGCCGTCAATAGCGGAATCAGAGCGCAAATCAAAATACCCTAGTGCACTCCAATAAATCAGCGTTGAATCAAAAGAAAACAGATCGAAGACACCGACATTTTTTTTTCGTGGGCCATGTCCAATACTGCCGCACTGATACGGACCGTTATTTGCAGTTGACGGTCCGTAAGTTTCGCACGGACCGTCACTCTTGCTTACGGACCGTGATTTGCGGTTGACAGTCCGTATGCTTCGCACGGACCGTCATTCTTGCTTACGGACCGTTATTTGCGGTTGACGGTCCGTACGTTTCGCACAGACCGTCATTCTTACTTACAGTCCGAATACAGAGTGTGCAACTGTACGGTCCGTGACAAAAATATCTCCCTCTCACAACGGGAATGAAATATTCTAAGTCCCACTAATGAGATGCAATTTACGGACCGTGAACTCTTCTATACGGACCGTATCTTAAGTTAACGGTCCGTGCGAACTGTACGGTCCGTAAAAAAATATCTCCCACTCACAACCAGCATGAAAGCTCCAGCTCCCAGTTGGCTTGATAGCTCAATTGGTTAGAGCGCTGCACCGGTATCGCAGAGGGCAGGGTTCGAATCCCGGCAAGCCTGATTTTTTCAGGCTTTCTTTTCGCAACTGCATAAGTTGCGTTAATAACTGCGAGGATCTCTTTACATTTATTTCTTCATTCCGCAGTTCAAATATATCAATTTCATATATTCATAATTTCATACCTGATATTGACTGTCATTCTAAACCGATTCTTCAAATTCTGATGGACTGTCTCGGTAAGTAGTCAGCCAACGGCCACCATCTTCATACAAGCTTGAAGTTCATTGATCTCTTATGTTTACCACCTGGAGCTCTGGGTAAATAGCGCGAACACAACCAAAAAATTGGCGAAGAGAGGGAACCCTCTCCGAAAATTCGCCGAGTTTAAAATTGACGCTGTGACGTCACGACGTTATCAAATTTGATAACTGTGCCGGACTGTCAATACTCCTCTTCAAGATATGATTATCCCAGTTTGAATATAGTTACTCAAAGAAAACAAAATAAGCTAGAGCACGATATCAACATTCCGCTTCTATCGAGGTAATACCCAAGGTTTCCCACTTTACTGATTACTATCTTTGCACATAAAATGAATTTTCTGAAGCGATGGCGAAAATTTGCTGATCTGTTAGGTTTTTATTTCCAATTGTGATAAAAGAACAAAACTGACACACTCTATGTTCAGTCGGTATAAAGACCGGGGCTTATACTGGCTTTTCGAGGGGTTTTGAGTGGGGTGGCATGTATAATCTGTACTGAAGATTTATATTATTACGTTAACTTCCACTATCGATTAATTAAAACAGTAACTCTTGTGAATGTTACAATTTCATAATACTGTGCGTTTTCCTTTAAATTACGTGACAACAAAGGCCAAAACTAAATTACTTAATAAACGTTTCACAAGTGAATTTTTCAAGTTTGCCCTTTACTTAAACGCCACTAAACTGAGTCTAATCTGATACATATCATGTTGACTCCTACAGAAGTGTCTCATTTGCAGTTTTGCAACATTATTTAGCCATGGTGAAAGGTATTAAAGCGTGCTTCAATTTGTGAGAAGACTGCTGTACGTGAGACAAAGGACAGGCCTGCAAATAAAAAGGCGGCATTCTATTCAGAAGCTTGCAAATGAGCCACTTCTGTAGCAATCAACATAATGTCTATCAGATTAGACTCAGTCAATGCTGTTAATTGTTGTTTACTTAAATCCTTTTAGTGTTTAAATAAATGTATCTCGTTGAAAAAAAAAAAGATTTCTGTAAAGGAAAGTCATTTGTTCGACAGTTACGGGTGCGAAATTCCGCCTAATACAAATCAAACTTTTGATGGTCACAAACCATGTAACGTTTGAAAACAAATTAAGTCATATTTTCGCTGACTGTTGGCTCTGCTTAGACGAAAACGGGGGTAGCTACCCCAAACCGTAGAAACTCGAAAGAAAGGAAACCACTTGGGATTTCGTCTGTTGTCTCAGCAAAATTAGACTGAGCTAAAGGACTCCATGAGATCATCGCAGTCTGCCTCTTAAAGAAAACAAGGAAACGTGTGACTATAGAAATCGTACGTTCAATCCTAAAACATGTTTTAAACTGAACATGTGCTTTGTGAGGCACACGCGAAGGACGTAGTGTGTTTCTACGTATGTTGCTATTTCCCAAGATAGAGAGGTGAAGCGCGCACGTGAAATCTGCTTATGTTGCTCTCATGACTGTGCCTTATCGTATGCCACTTGCAAAAAGAGGCTTAACCGTAAAACAGAACTTGTGCATAGTGCAGATGGCACTGAATGCAGGGTGTTGCTTTTTTTGACTTTTTTGCTTGTATTGTTTCTACGTTGTGGTTTTCAGTCTTATTTTTTATTGCTAGAGATTGGCTCTCTAGCAATACTTATGCATAGTTTATGCTTATCTGATGCAATGTGCTGCACTTTCGGTAAATATAAACAAATGAGTTTTCCTTTTTTTATATTGGTTTTCTTTTCTTTTTTTTCTTTTGAAAAGGTTTTCACCGTAATATTTAGCACCGACGTCAACTCTTTGCACCTCCAGTCTTGGTACAATAAACTCAATAAGAAGCCTTCCCTGGTGAAAATGCATGACTGCAATCAAAGAGGGGAGTGTAGAGCGTCAGCCAGCGGCACATACACGACGGAAAAAAGCACTGGTAAGTGGAAGATTTATTTTGAGACAATAGATGGGCTAAACATTGCAAGCAGCACGAACATATTTGGTTACCATTTAGAGGCAGTCCTACTCTGCTTCACCGTTGGCATATATATTGCCCAGAATGTTCAAAGCATCAATTGGACTGTTAATATTTTTAAATTCACCTCAGCTGCAAACCTTGGCTCGTTTTAAGTGACACACCCTTTAATTGTTTGAGTGATACCTAACTATGAACAATGTAGTGGTTCGTTTTTAGGTAATATTCACTTATCATGCATGCTGTCCAAAATGGTTCCAACTTTTGAGTGGTTGATAGCAGTGCCATTTGTGTCCTTGGATGAGAGCCTAAAGTGTGGTCATTTAAACGAAAGCTTCCAAACAGTACTTCCTTGCTGTGCTATCTATTCTGCTACGTAAGTTACCGTAGTTTCAAGTTTTGAGTCTTCGGTGAAATAAACTCAAAAAATCTTAGAATCAACTTGAGCTGCGAAATGAAAAGAATCACACGTTTAGCATGAAAAGGGATCACAACATTTGGCATGGAAATGGATTACATCTTGAAAAAAACAAAGAAACAAAGAAACAAAGAAACAAATAAACAAACAAACAACAAAGTTGGGCCAAGACTAAAATCGTTAACGATTTATTTTCCTTCCGGAAAATTCACCTGCTATCTTCTTTTTTGTATGTTGTAGAAGCATTTCATATGTAAGAGAATGTAGAAATCACAATTTTAGCACTGTTTTGAGAAAACGCCACCGGCTTTATAGATTAATTTGACAGAGCGTTTGTAACGGTATCTTTTTTGCAAAACTGTGTCTTGGAATCCGTAGCACATCCGTGCAGGCCTTTCATTAACCGTACAAAAAAAAATAGGCACACTTATAATGTCAAATCACTTTTTAAGTCGCTTTTCCTATTTCAAAGAGCCTGTTTCTTTCATAAATAGAGAATAGCAGTCATTCCTACATCAGCGGCATCAAAGGAGAAAAGTTTAGCAAAATACTTGAAACGTCGTTTTCTCCTTTATTAGATTGTTTCAGAGAAATCAACAGTCGTTTTCTCCTAAACGAACTCGGCGACCCTAGTTTTTAAGTTCATTTATTTGCGTGTCTACAGGAGGTTATTAGTTGATAACAGTCGTTATATATATATATATATGTATGTTGCATAAAAAACGGGACCGCGTAAAAAAGCTGTCTTTTTACGTAAAAATGCTGCTCTCTCTGCAGACAGTACTGTTTCGGCCTTCTGGGCCTGATCAGTGCAGTGCTGATGCTGGAGTTGAGGTTAGCGGCTATAGCCACCTCAGACGATGCCACACATGTGGTATCATCGTACCATGTCAGAGTGCTCAAACTAGCGACAATGGTACACTCCAGGTAGAGTGCTCAGTTTGGACATGAAAGCATAGCTTTGTATGCCAAATAGCAATATCTAACTGCAGACAGTACTGTTTCGGCCTTCTGGGCCTCATCAGTGCAGCGGGCCAGCCTGCAAAACTGCAGTTGTGCTGACATGCTAAGGAAAATGCCTCGCTTTGCCTGAAAGTACACTCTGCAAGCTATTTCTTACACCTTGAGGTCATCTAGTCATAACGAGCCAGACGCTCTTAGCAACCAAAAATTACCTTGGGATCCCGCAGAGATACGTGTCTTTAAGACACGTATCTCTGCGTGAAGCCCAGTAACTTACTAGCATTCCAATGTAATTAAATCAGTTTTGATGATCGTTTCTGTTCCATTTTGGCGTTAATTTTCGCACGAATGTGTTATAATCTTTAAGCGTGAAATTCTTTATTGCTTGTTTTAATTGATTCTACTGCTATTCATGGCGTTTGAGAGATACATAAACAGGTTTTAACTGCGGTGTGGCAGGAAATCGCTTAAAAATGTATAGCCTTGAAGAAGAAAAATTTAGGCTGTTGACCACGCGACGGATCTCGATCGGCAAATCGAAAAACTACACTCTACTCAAGCACACTGTCCTGGCGTTAGTTATACTGCAAAATAAGAAAAAAATTTCATCCCGCTTCACTCGATCGGCAAAGCCTGAAACGAGGATATCAACCCTGAAATACTACGTGAAATTATCAGCCGCTTAAATTTCTTCCAGACGAGCTAATATTATCCTTTTCCGGTAGGAGATTTATACCGCGTTTACATATTCCGTTTTTGCGACGATGAGCTCCTTCTGCCATGAAATAGTAAGACAAAGACTGAATTTTACCGACATAGGAATCTGGACCAGTATCTAGACTACGAGCAGTCTCTTTTCACTCAAGAACATGAACATGCTCATAACGCGCGCATCACGTTTTCACGCCGCAGGCGATTTTCGCGCTCGCTCGCGTCTCTCGCGTGTCCTTTGTGCTATGTCTTCTTGTGCACTTTCCGGTATCATGTAAAATAAATACAGAGCGAACCAAAATAAACTCACACCGGTTCGAAAGTCGCACCGGAATAATTATAAGCACCTCCAATTTTATTCTGGTTCCAACTCGCGAAATACGGACAACATTTGACAGCGCAGGGCTCCTAACTAACTGAAGTGTTTGGGGGTTCTTTTGGTGCACTGAGAATAGGCACAAGCATCAGAAGAAGGAAATATTTAGTCAAAAGAAAACAAAGTGACCATTTAGCAGGCGGGCGTGAAATACACAGGCTTTGCGTGCGATAATAAAATAAGGCAATAATTCCGAACCGTATTTTCAGGGGCTTATCTTTGAGGTAGGATTGTTTTTGGGGGAGGGGGGTTATTGATAATAAGACAAGAATCACTTTTTTTTTCATTAAATTGGAGGGCGATTCTTCAGAAAAAGTACGGAGAATGTGTGACTTTTATCCCGGAAGTGCCTCTAGGCATACGGTGATGTCAGGACTCCAACTTGGGTAAACCAGAAAGGATGTACGACATTTGTCTAAAATTCTGTCTCAAAATGTTTGTTATGTTGCATATCCCAGAAGCGCTCAGGCATACGGTGATGCCATGGACTCCAACCTGGGTGAACCAGGAAAAGATATCAACATTTGTCTAAAATTCTGTCTCAAAATGTTTGTTATGTTGCATATCCAAGAAGCGCTCAGGCATACGGTGATGCCAAGGACTCCAACCTGGGTGAACCAGGAAAAGATATCAACATTTGTCTAAAATTCTGTCTCAAAGTGTTTGTTATGTTGCATATCCCAGAAGTGCTCAGGCATACGGTGATGCCAAGGACTCCAACCTGGGTGAACCAGGAAAAGATATCAACATTTGTCTAAAATTCTGTCTCAAAGTGTTTGTTATGTTGCATATCCCAGAAGAGCTCAGGCATACGGTGATGCCATGGACTCCAACCTGGGTGAACCAGGAAAAGATATCAACATTTGTCTAAAATTTCGTATCAAAATGTTTATTATGTTGCATATCCCAGAAGCGCTCAGGCATACGGTGATGCCATGGACTCCAACCTAGGTGAACCAGGAAAAGATATACAGCATTTCTCTAAAATGTTGTATCGACATTTCTATTATGTTGCATATCCCAGAAGCGCTCAAGCATACGGTGATGCCATGGACTCCAGCCTGGGTGAACGAGAAAAGGCATTCAAATGCGCGTGTCAACTCAATTATGTTATTTTTACTACAGAGTGTATAACAGGGCTTCTTGTTTACTTGTTTATTTTCTTACGAAAGAGTTCAAAGATGTTTAGTTTATTTATTTCGTTAAGGACCTCTTTGAAAACCGTATTTGTGAAAGAGCTTCTTTTCTGTAAAAATAAATATAAACGTGGCACGCGCTTACACCGGGAGCTCATCACGCGCGGCCCACGTTTCCACGCGGCAGGCGATTTTAGCGCTCACTGCTGCTGTGTTTTTTTCGCTCGATTATCCCTGAAAGGAGAGACTGCGAGCGAACGGACGTGAGCGTTTACCTTATCTAAAGAACACGATCGAAGGAATAACTTACCTCGTTGTACGGTTATTTCGCTAGACTACCAGTTACATGTTACAGTGGATTCCTTCAAGAGAAAATAAGGGGACAGAGAGGGACACTGCCAGACCAGGCTTTGGGATATGTCAAGTTCGGAAAAGTTATTTTTAGACGGCCATTTGCAACGGAAGTCTGCATTCAGGACGTCCACATAAAGGCAACCTCGATCTGTTGTTTGAAGTACCATTCAAAATTGTGCTTGTAATGGCGGACCAAGTGGTCTTACTTTTTGTCGATGAAAACGACTTCGAAAAACAAGGGAAATGGTATTGATGCGGACGTTTCGGGAAACAGGCTTCCGTTCAAAAGCCAGTCTATAAATAACTTTTGTGGAATTGACATATCCCAGCCAACGCCCTCAGAATCCATCTCTGTCCCCTTATTTTCTCTTGATTCCTTCCATTACCTGAAGACGTTTCGCCGTAGTGATTTGTAGTCTGTACTTCATTGTTTGTAGGTAATTTTCGCCGATATCACGCTTTGCTTGCTTTACATTTGTAACGCAGAATGGCAAAAGCAACACCAAATAAGAAACAGCTCTTCTTTGGTAACTTTCCGATCAGAAAGACCAGAAAGCCCGCCACGTGTGCGAGCTGGTGCTTGGCCACTTCGTTCATAAAACTTGCCAGTGAACGGACTACACTGAAACGCCACATTTCACACATCTTCTAATTTAGTTTAAAACACTCCCTGAAGCGTTTGTAGAGAGCTCAAACCCACCGATTATCGAAAGCATCCATTTGCAGAAGGAAAGGAGTGAAAGATTGAATAATCGAATTTTCCCGCTCTTGTCATAATATTTATGAAATCCAACCTCTCTAGAACCTTAAGTCAAAAGAGCCCGATAGAAACGCTGCGGGTGTGAAACCGCAAGTCAAATACGGTGACGGCTAACTTGCAAGCCCATGACGTCACTCTCTAGCAACCAGACCTTGCGAATTTTTAAACTTCCGGTTCTCTCTGGCTCGTGATGGCCATCAAACAGCTAATCTAGTCTTGAATCAGTGCTCTGCAGATATTTTCAGCTCTTCAAAATTAAACCACCTGCAAATCAGAGTGCCAATCTCAGGGAGTGAATATATACAAACACTAACCTACATGTATGCCCTCCCATCCCTCCCCCACTGTCTGATATTCGCCGCTTGAGGTATCAACTCACTGGCACGGCAACGACTACCAGCTCCGGCAAAAAGGAGCTATTCATTTGAGTGCAAAACAGCTTAGCAAGCGCTTCAGAATAAAGTAAGTGTGATTGACTCGCAAGAATAATAACAATCGGTAGAGATTAAACTAAAGACCCTTTGTTTTGACCAACCCTACCCCCCCCTGGATTAAGAGGGGGGACCCCAAATGCAGGTGGTCTGTTAGCCCTGTACCCATAGAGTTCCTACATATATATATAGCACTCTAGAAAAATTATTCTAACCAGTTCAGAATGTATTTGAAAACACCCGTTTTCAAAAATATTGCTACTAGAAAAATATATATACATATATATTTACCTTTTGTTTTCTTTTGTTTTCGTGATGTGAAGACAAAAGATAAATATATGTATATATATTTTTCAAGTTGCAATGTTTTTGAAAACGGGTGTATATTAGCGGAGCCTGCGGGCAAAGCCCGCCAGCGGAGCTCCATTGCTAAGGAAATAAGGTAACCTATCAATCCGACAAATTTTGGTTGTGACGTAATAGTCACGTGACCGTCCGTCCGTACGTCCGTACGTCCGTACGTCCGTACATCCGTACGTCCGTCCGTCCGCACAGACTCTGTGGGAGGGGGAGGGGAGTCCCAAGACAACCCGACGGGGGTAGAGAATGCCATCTTTTCTTGGCGGGAAATCGCGCTGTGCGTTAGGGCAACCGGCGTTTTTCTTGGCGGGAAATCGCATGACCATCGTCGCTTTTGAAAAAGAGGTTTCTTTAAAAGCTTAAGCTTCTTTAGCATTTAACGATTGCTCGAGAGTACTGAAGTTTTATACTTGACCAAAAAAAAAATCTTATATCTATAAATGGAAAGAAAAAGTTCAAAAGAATACTGGTAGAACGCGAAAAGTCCAAGTTACGAAAGCTGCATTCAAAGGACTTCATCGCTTTGTTTTCTTCACGGCGGAGAGTTTGCCCTGTTCTGAAACACAACCAAGTAAGTG